>JAYKAV010003124.1:42782-119065 GCA_035582835.1 Phoebastria nigripes | reverse complement strand
CTCCCCGAAAAGGCAGTGACGTCGCGGAGGCCGCCCGGGGCGGGCGGGAAGCGGCCTCCCCGCCTCGGGCGCCGCGTCCGCCCCCGGCCCGGCCCAACCTCGCTGCCCCGGGGCTGCGGCCCCGCTCCAGGTGCTACTACAGGCCCCGGGCACAGGCAGGTGTTGGTTGCCCTGTGAGCCCCAGGGCCTTGCAGGGCTGGTGGGACTCCGGTCTTGGTCTCGCCACCGGTGACACAGGCCCAGGCCAGTGCCCGGTCTGGTCTGGCCCTGGCGAGGGACCCACGCAGGCTGCCGTTGCCACACCGCGGGCACGGGCCTCTGAGACCTGGGGAGGTCAGCCAGCATGCGGAGGGCAGGCTGGAGACAACAGGAACCCATGAAATTCAGGATGAAGGGGAAAGTTAGCAATGACAGAGGCTGGAGCTCTGCCGGGAAGGCCCTGGGGGCCTGGCGGGCACAGCCCTGAGCCCTTGCGGCAGTGAGGGCCCTACGAACCGGGACAGCCGGGAGGTGGAGGGAAGGGGCTGTTCCCCCCAGTTCAGTGCTCGTCAGACTGCATCTGGGTACTGTGTCCAGTTCAAGAAGAATGTTGATAAACCAGAGTGATAAACTGTTGCCAAAGGAGGGCAGCAAGTGAGGAAAGGGCCGGGTTGCCTCCTCCGCTCTGCCCCCTTAGGCCTCGGTTGTCCATGTCGGGGGTGATGCAGTGCTCCGAGCCACACGACACAGGAACTGGAGAGCCAACAGACCTTCTCCTCTTCTAAACCTGTTCGACTCACCGAGACAAATGTGGTTTGAAATCTTAGTTTTCCTAAAGATGCGTTCTTACCTTCTCATGCATTGTTACCTAGCTTGGTTTTTCTGTTTGTGAAAAGGTCTTTTCGTTTGTAACGATCACTTCTGTCCTCCTCGTAAACAAGTCTGCAGCAGACCAAAGACATCATATCTCACAAATTCAGAACCTGGAAATCAGATTCCCCCCCCCCCAATCAGGTTTGTTGTTATAAACCTATCAGTAATGAAAAGTGTGAATTCTTGAGTTGGTTAATGTCCTGTTTTTCCTACAGACACTGTATGAGGAATGACAGCAGCATTGCATACTCATGTTGGTTGCTATAAATCATGATGTATGTCCAACAAATCAAGAACATTTTGCTGAAGGAAACTCAGATGTGTGGTAGATTGGTCATGACCTGCACGCTGATGTTATTGCCTTTTCTTCTTTGACAGCACACGGTGTTACGTGATTGGTGGACAGAAAAATTTAATTTAAAAAATGGCTGCTATCTCATTTTCTCCTGCTAAATTGTTAAAATGTTTTTAATGAAATGTTTTTCACCTTGAAAGAATTATGGACAGGGATAACAATTAGTGTTTCTAAGCTGGTATAATAAAACACCAATTTTATTAATAGTCTAAGGAAAATACAGAACAGTTAACTATAGGCCAAATGGATGATAACAACATTCAAATGAAAAAGAACTGTCAGGTTATTTTTCATCAACTTTGACAGAATGCCAAAGTGGAGGTTGTTAAAATGGGACACTATTGTGTATTCTATTTGTTACTGGGATGAAACTTGGGATACTGGATTTAGTCTTTCTGAAGCTAAAAATTTTTTCCTGAATATAAGACAGGAACCATCGGAGTTTAAAATACCTCCCCAGGAAAAAGAAAAGGGTTTTAAAGCAATATTGTCTCAACCCCGCCATGTAGAAGTGGGCCACGGTGATTTTTTAGTGCACACCTTGTTCAGTGAGGAAAAGCCTGTGGGTATGCTCCTGCATGGGCAGAGTGGGAATGGGAATTGTCGACCCTCAACCCCATTAATTTGGGACCCCATCTGTTGTGCTTTTGACAAGAGTAAAGAGATGGGGAAGAAATCAGGACATTAAATCTCGCCTTTCTCCTGCTCTGGAGCGAAATTTTACCTTCTTTATTGAAAGTTTTCCTGGACTGGGACTTTCCAGGTTGTGACAAAGTGAATTTCACAGCTTGTCTTGCCCCCTGTCCTGGATGGCTCAGCAGAAAGTGCTGCAGCGTTAGCCTGCTCAGGCCTTCTGCCAGCAAAGGAAAAACGTCCTTTCCAGCTCTCCGATGGCAGCTGGCAGGATGGCCAAAATAAGGTGAGACTGTACTGCTCCGAGGCCAGAAACTGATGACAGCATTACAAATACAATTTGTTATACTCGCAGGCACATGGAGAAGATGTGAATACTCCTGCAATTACTAAATGTGAACTAGAGAGAGATACCAGGCTTGTCCAAACCCAGAAATTACTACTAATTTCTACTCTTTGGCACAGTTTGCATGCTGCCTCATGGCACAAGCACCTTGGAGTATCTCCACCACGTATTTGGTGTAGGTAGGGGAATGCCCTGAAAAGCTGCCCAAACAAGTGCTCTGCACATGGCACTTTTGAAGGTATATTATGCTCTATTATTAATGTTAGCATGTTGCGACTAGCTGATTATTAGCTCTGGTCTGCCGCTGATGAACCCAAGGCAGTGCACAGGGAGATGCTCTTCTCCCAGGGATTTGGCAGGTTATTTGACCCAATCTTTAAGACAGAAATAACATGCAAAATTCTCTCAGCCTTAGGGTGGTTCTGAGGAGTTTGCTTTCCTTTTGTTGCCTTAAAGCAAAAAGGTGATGTGTAAAATTTTGCCAGGCAGCTTATTTCTACTAGGAGGCGCTCTTTGACCTGGGATTGGGTGGGCTTCTCCACCCGCTTTCAGGTGCACCCTCAGTTTGTGTTATCCTCATAGGGCTGTGCGTGGCTTAGCTTAAAACACCTCACAGCCCAGGGAATCACAGGGCGCCTGGGACTCAGATGCTGAGGCCGTTCCCTCTTCCCAATTTAGGAAAGTGCTGTTTGTCAGGGTTCCAAATTTATAGATAATTTGGTGGCTCATCTCTGTTGTTTGCAGCAGTAAGTGCAAGAGGCAAAGGCATTCCGTAAATCTAAGATCAATGTGTTAGACCAGTAAGCAGAATGAAGTCCAATAATGAATTACTCAATATTCCATGCAAAACTTCCTGTAGCGAGGTGGGTTTTTTTCAGCTTAAAGGATACTTATCGCATACACACTGGATTTAAATAATCTGCAAAAGCTTTTTTCTTCTTTGTGTATGTGGGACAAATGCTTGCAGTTGTCCCGTTCCCAGTGAGATTCCTGCATGTGCTTTTTGCTGGCTTTGAGCCTCAGTGTGAAAAATGTCCAGACCATTTCCGAATTCAAGAAATATTTGTAGCTACAGTTTATGGTTTATCCACCATCCAGTTAGATTTATTTGAGATTATTTGGTTTTGTACAATTCACACTCAGTATTTTTTATTGCTGCATTGTGTTTCTTGTGGTGTGTAAACCAATGGATTGTAGTTTCTGGAAGGCTGTGCAGTGATCTGAAAGGTGCTGCTAGTCCAACAAGGCCAAAGACTGGAAGAGCTTAGCAGAGAGTGCCTTTATTTCCACACCCTTTTAGACCTCTGCATTCTTCCTCCTGGCCACACTGCAGAGTGGGGTTAGCTCCCTCCAGCTGGTTTCGTGATCCGCCTCCTTCCTCCAATGTCCTCAGCCCCACTTCCCTGCAGAGAGAGACTAGGAGGACAGTAAAGGCTCTTTTATTGACAGGTCAGAGCACGGCTCAGTTTTGCAGTCCTACATAGTGGCTGTCCCATGGAGTCCCTCACTTCAGCAGAGACTGTAGTGGCATGCCCTCAGGAGCACTGATTTGTGGTGGCCCTTTCACTCTGGAAGAAAAGAAGGCACATTTGGGCTGATGGACAGGAGAGAAGGAAGCCTGACAGCTCCAATCCCCACCGGGCTGTCCCTTCATCCACTGCCACCCACAGATGAGGAATTAAAGGCGGCAGAGAGGGATGTCCCCCGCCTCTCTCAGCAGACTCCATTTGCAGGGCAGAATGGAGCTGACTCACTGTGCCTTCTCGATGTCCTCGATGCCCTCAGGCAGGCGCACGTTGAGCGTCTCCGGGAGCAGGAAGGCCACCGAGCCACAGCACACTGCTACACCACAGTACGTCACCTCGGGCAGAGACCTCCACACCTCATCCAGCAGAAACACAAGCGGGGCCAAAGCCCCGCCGAGGCGTGCCACRAAGGAGGTGTACCCCATCCCATTCTGCCTGGAAAGGTAGGGCACCGTGGTGGTGCAGACCACCACGAGAAAGAGATGGGTACTTCTTTCATATCAGACCTTGGGAAAAAGTGCAGACCCTCTGCCCCTTCCCCCTATTTTTCTATAAGTGCTGTGGCTTCTTCCCCCCCGAGTTTTTCCTCTGCCAGGTTTTTTCTAGGTTTTTTTCTCTTTCTTCGTATCTTCCTACAATGATAATATTTCCCAGAGAGCAACCGTAGCTGCTGTGAGAAATAGATTTATGTCTATTATGAGAAAGAAGCTGCAGTTCCACACTAAAAATATCTGCTCTAAAGTTGTTTCCACTTTAAATGTCTAAAACCCTGTGTGCATTTTCTACCCATCCCCTAGTAAGTCCTCCGATCTGCTGAGAGCAAACCTAAGTTCTTCCTTCTCCCAGGTACTTCTAGGCAGGTGGCATGCACTAGAGATACCTGTGAGCCCCTTTGGTCCTGCTGTAGCTATAAGCCCAGGAGAGCTTGGAGAGGAGGTCAAAAATAAGACCTGGGACCTATTCCACTTACTAATTTTCAGGGGATGGGTGGCACTGACAACAAGGATCCCAGGACCTACTTGTGCATATGCAGAGTAAGTATTGCAGAAGGAACCAACATTTTTGTCTTTATCTGTCAATGTCTTTGAGCACATAAAAATACAAACCAATCTGAGAAGAAAAGTAGCAGATCAGTGTGCCCACTTCGGTTTAAATATGCATCATTCCCCACATGCAACAGACCAGTGAAAGTTAAAGGACTACATGGCAGAGAAGGGTACTCTGGGCAGGGAGGGACAGAGGTGAAGTAAGCCACAAGGCCTGCTGTGATCCATGAGGGTTTTTTCAGACTTTCACAAAGAAACCAGTGAGGTGATTCCCTCCACCAGTCTCAGCTATATCCCAAACTATGCTGATGCTAAATCTGGTTTTATGTCACCATTACCCAGATATTTCAAATAAGCTCTCTTTTTCCTCCTGAAAGGCTAGTTAATCCCTGATTTAATATCATCTGATGTCCAGAAGACTGTCAGACGTGTGGTAGTATATGTCCCTTATAAAACTTGATATTTCAAATGATTATTTTTGGGGTCTTCTGGGGTCTGCCAACAGTTATTGGCAGATTATCACAGGGAACTAAGACTTTACTAAGCACAGATGCCTCACGGAGTTCAAAAATCTTCCCACGCAGAATACTCCTCACCTTTCCATACATCTCCCTATAGACATTACCTAACCACACATAACCCAGGTAAAAAAAGGGTAGCTTTCTGCCCCTTTCTTGTGAGTATGTGTAATCCCTAGAACCTGCTACTTCTTGAGGCAAGGCATCAGTCCTGCAGTCTAGCCAACAGCATGTCCTGCTGTGCTGATGTCGAAGACCTGAGGGCGACATCCCACCAAGGCTGTGGTCGTGCACTCAGGCGAGTGGCATCTCTTACCTCAGTACGGTGGGGTAGAGCTCAGAGGTGTACAAGAAGACGGTAGTGAATGCAGCTTCTGAGAAACCTTTGCCCATAATGGCTACTACAGAGCGCAAGGAGGTGAAGGCTAGGAGGAAAAAAAAGACATTTGTGACAATGGTCAAAGAGCAGCCTCTAGGAAGAAGCTTCTTGTGGCCTCAGGTACAAGAAGGAGGAAGGTTCAGTGCTCCTACAGCCAAAACAGGGAGCTTCATAGCCCTGGAGCTGCTGTCTCCAAAGTCTGGATCAGTAAGTTTGGTAACTACTAGCCCAAGTGGGAGCTGAACTGATGAAAGGATAGGTCTTGACATTTCCCATTAGACAATGTCTGTAATATGGATAGGCACTTCACCTTGCCATCACTGGACCCTTACTAGCCACTTCACAGTGATTGGAGACCATCTGTTGCCACAGATATTAGGGCTAGCCCACATTACCAACCTTGTCCCACAGATGCCCTTTAGGTGGAGGACATCTCTATACAGAATTGCCTGTGGACAAGATCTACGGTTCTCCTTCTCTAGCACTGCACAGAATGGAAATCCCCCCTTTAGCAAGTACTGCATATAGCAGAAGAGCGTCTCACACTTGGGAATGATGACATTGGCTCCTATGCATAGTCCGGTCAGGATGAGTGCCCATGCCTGACTCTGCCGTCGTCCGGCTCGATTCACCACCACGTACATGATTATCTTGGCTGGAATCTCAATGACGCCAAAGACAAACTGGGAGAGATACATGTTGAGCCCAAAGCCAGTTAGGTTCATGCTCATGCCATAATAAGAGAAGGCAACACCAAACCTGCAARGAGTGTGTGGAGATGGGGATTAGGGAAATTCAGCTGGGGAATTGGAGGACAAATCCCCTGTGTGAAGTGACACTGCTTACCACACCGCCCCAGAACACAGAGAGATCTTCCGCAGGACTGGTGTCCTGAACAAGCTGATGTACGAGTAACTCCCTCCTGGCTTTTTGTCTGTCGCCATCATTCTGAGGGCCTGGGAGAGGTGGAAAGAAGGAAATAGCTCAGATGCTGTACTTTTAGGATCCAGACATGAAACCCTGGAGAGGCTGGGGCCTTTGCCCTTCCCAGCTCCAGCTGCACCTTGGATTTTTCCATACGTTCCCATTGCAGAACAATTCTCTGGGCATACGTTGTCAGAGGCATGTCTTCCTACAACTTTATAGATTGCCTACCATTTTAGACATCTTTTTCTTCCCATGGCCCCTTCTTCCCTCTTACCTACATACCCCATGTGGCAGAAAAGGTTGCAGAAAAATGGCAGATCATGGTGTTGGCAAAGTCGGTGTTGGCAAAGTCAATGTTGGCCAGTTCCATCCTTTTCCCCATGTGGTTGCCTGCCATTGTGTCAGGTCTCAGACAGGAGCTAATAGTGAGCTGCATGCTTTATTCTCATGAGTGCATTTATATAAAGTGTGATTATTTATACATCTGTTTATATAAATACAGAATACATAAAAAAGTCAGGGACTGAGAAGTGAGCCCTGCCTATGAGGAAGAAGAGAGTGCTTATTCACAAAGTCTTTTAGGAATTGATTGAGAGGTAAGTACCAGGAGAGTTGGTAAGTTCTACTCACTGGCTGAGATGCAAGAGATTCACACAACTACAGGTCTGCAATGCAGCTATACCTAAGCTAGTTGCCATAGGCTCGCTGTGCAGTTAATGGAGATCTCCAGTGGAAGTGATGGAGTCATTTTATCCTAGAGCAAACAACTGCATTTGGTCAGAAGAATCGCATGCTAGCCTCCATTGGCTATTCATTAGATTGCAGACTGTAAAGGAGACTGCGGACAGTGATGATGTGGACACGTAATGCTGGGAGAGATGAATTCCTCTCAGGACAGCTTTGCTTCACCATGTCCAAAAATCATGAGCAAATGCAGGGTAGGACAGTTAAAACTGGTTAGGTTATGAATCACAGGAACCTTGAGGAGAGAGTCTGGTTAACTAGTTACATGTATTCTCAAATCAGTGTCCTCTTCAGAGAAAGCAAAGCCTCGGCCAAAGCTTTTGCACAAATACTTAATCCCAGCCACAGAGCCGCATAGGGAACCTACAACRTAGATGGATGAAGAGGGCCTGCAGCATCTTGGACCAGAGGATCATCTTCTCCAGTGCCATGTCTCCAACAGCATCCTGCAGTGGAGCCTACAGAAGAGCCGGGCAAGCATGTAGAGATACTCCCCTAGAAATGTCACCGCCTCCAGCCATTCAGGGACTTTCTGAACCAGACAGGGTGTCTGTCTGATTAGCACCTCGATGATCCTTTCCCATATTTATCTAGTGGTTTGTGGAACCCATGTTTTTCTTTTATTTCTGTACACCCATCTCTGGATCTTTTGTTAATACTGCAGTATGGCAAGTAAGTTTTTTTTTTAAACTTTTACCTTTTTTTTTTACCTTTTTTACAGACAAATAATAAGTCTTTTCATCCAAATGCATAGGATGAATCATAGCACTGATAACAGACTACTTCTGCAATGCTGAGAATTTCAATACTAGATTCAAGTTACCCTGATGGCAGTCTGTCCTCTCTTTAAGTTGCATGATTTGCTATTAAAATGGGTAACATAAGACATTAACATGGAAAACATCTTCCAGTATGTATTGTTAGCCAGATTTCTTGGCATGTGGAAGGACAACTGGGAGAGCCAGAACAGTGAGAACCCCAAGAAACTTAAAATGCACGTAATTCAGTGATGGCTGGGGAGGGAAGAGGGTGAGGGAATCTGCAGGCCTACAGCATCACCTACAATTAAGACAGTGCTGAACAGTTATGGGGGCTGGGGACTTGCGGAAATATCTAATAAAAGAGAAATCCCAGCCCAAAGAGCTCTCTGGTTAAAAGTATTGTACAAAATGAAAGAAAGTGTTAGGAAAGGGAAGAGGATAGCTATAAGTAACAGCATGTTTCACTAGGGAAGAGCTAAGATTTTATTTCTAATTGCATACTATTCTTTGCAGTTTTTGGATGGTAACAAAGCTTTTCATACTGAAAAAATAATTTCACACTGGGAAATTCCTTAATCAGTTCTATAAGACAGTGCTATTAAATCTGACAGTACGTCAGTAACGTGCTGTGCAATTATCCGGAGATTGTACATCTTTCAAAGTTCAGTCTTCTGAACTAAGGAAAATCAGTTATTACCTTAATAAGCTATCAAAACACACTGATGCATGGTCAAGTCAATTAAGCAAACTAGAATCAGTTCTGTGTTGCCTGCATGTTTGGATATGGACAAGAAAAAATAAGTATGTCCCTATAAACCTCATGAATTCAGCAAGGTGTCACAACTGCAAGCCTTTCTTGATCGTGGTCCAGTGGTCACAGTATGGTGTGTGATAGATATCACAGCAAGGCTGTGACAGTCGGGAAGCCCCAGCTACATTTCCTAACGCTAAGAATGGTATGAGGGTGCAAGCCCATGCCCTTCCTGGTGAAACACTACACTCTGAAATACAGAGTCATCAGCTAAGGCTGAATGAAAGAGGTTATAACTTGTTATTTTTACATATTTAGTCAGAGCTACTGGCTTCATTAAACCCAAGAAAGAGTCACACACAACTCCTGTCTGCCACAACCAGTAAATTCATAATTTCTCACATGATCAAACAACATGTTTCTGTTGTAAATCGAAAGGGCTAATCACCTCTTCAACACATATTAAGAAACTGCTTTTAAAAAATTGCATGCTGGCCAGGATAAGACAGTGGTGTGGTTGCAGGAGCACTGGGTGCACACAGAGATGTGGCTGGACCGTGACAGCAAAGCATAAGGCTCCTGTGCTGGTGCAAGGGGTTTCCCATCTTCCTCTTTTGGTAAGAGGAAAACCAATGGACGTTAAAGGAAAGATTGATGTTTAATGAACCACAAACTTCCGTACCCACTGGATTTCACAGCCGAGTTTTGTTGCTCTTGAGAAGGTCGAGACAAATCATGTGGACCAAATTAGTCAGAGGTAACAGATGTGCAGCCATCCAAGCCTGGCTGTGAAGGGTTGTTGTGAGCACTGGCTATGCTCTGGTGTCTCTCCAAAGGGAGAGACCAGATTCTGCCTGGCCCTTGAGTCCTCCCTAGAACTGGGACATCACTTGAGCTTATTGCCATCCCCTGGAGCCACCAGCGTGTCCTTAAGTAAGCGTCATGGACAAAGGTCTCAACATTTGTGAGTCTGAATGCAAAAATACATTTTTAAGATAGAACTCAGCACAAGATGAAGATCTCCAGATCAGCCTCATACCTTGAGCTTTGGAGTTGAAAATAAGTGGCTTTTTTTTTTAGAGTTCTCCTTCCCCTTTATTTGTTCAGTCATCTAGCTGAGCATCTTTGCTCCATCCTTTACACCTCTGGGGTCAAGCAAAAATGGATTCAAACCAGTGGGTACATGCCTACTTTGCCCAGCGCCTCACCGTTGCCACATTCCTTTAAAACTGCTGGCAGAGCCATGACTGACTTGAGAGCACAGCTTTAGCCTGGGGAAAAAGTTGATTATGCCAAATGTTCTTTACACCCACATTCACCACTGGGGCACTATGGCTGACAATCTTCCAGTTTCACGTGTACACTGAATGCAGCCTGAGGTGGACTAGCCATTACATTTTTGGGTAACACTACATGCAGTATCTCAAGTGCAATATGAGAGAAAGTATGCTAACTACATGCTATTAATGTGTCTGCTTTCTGCTAGCGCTGTACCAACACTTGGCAAACACTATGGCAACCAAGAAGGCAAACATAAGCTGCACAAATTGCTCATGCACCTGCACACTCTCCTCTCTGTTATGGGAGTGATGCCTCTGCCTTATTTTTTCAGGCTGTGCTTCTCTCTTGCTGCATATTTAGTCCAGTGCATTGAGGCTTCTTGTCATGGCAATAGTGAATGGAAAGACACTCCACCTAATGAAGGGGATTTCTGGCCTTACGGGAGCTGAGCTGCTGCTTTATCTTTAGGAGTGGATGTAGCTGCTTTCTAGAGTAAAATGGAGCATGGCACCCTGTGGACCACAGTGCCCCACAGATCACACTGCAGGCTGAGCATTGCTTCAGGTATCAAATAGAAGTAAAATATAGAGAGAGAAAATGGGAGAGGAAGAACACGTGTCTGGATCTTCAGTTTCTCACCTCCGGTGAGACAGCGAAGTCTTTCCTTCCGTTCATTCTTGCACATCGAAGCACGTGCCTGTGAGCTTGTTTCACTTTGCCATTGGCTATGAGCCACCGGGCAGACTCTGGGACCCACCTGGTGCGAGGAGAGAAGACGGTGTTCCTGTTGGCGCTCCATGTTTTCCACCCCACATACATGGCCCTGGCCAAAGAGAGGGGGGTCTTCTCTATGAGACTTCAACCTCAGCTAAAAATAGCAACTGTGGTGCATGAGAATAAGAGTAACGGGACACCCTTGTTACATGTACATGCTGTTCTGCCGTTAAAGGAGTATAGTCTGCCAATTGAAGTATGTCTAGCCAAAATTTTTATCATGTGATCTTTGATCAAAGCTTGAATTTTCTGAGCTGGTTGAAGTTTCAAACTCTTATCAATTAAAATTGGCCCCAGAGAGTTTATATTTACAGATTAATGCTTTTTGGGACTCTTTAAACTTTGAAATTTTAGGATATAAAAAATTGCTATGTAGAAAGGATTTAGTGAGCTCTATACTTACTTTGTTAATTGCTAAAATTATGTTTTTCACAATAATCAAAGCCTTCTGCACAAGACAGTCAACTGGGGTCTAAATCATTGCAGCTGCGGCCCCCAGTGAAGTATCCATGCTAGTCATTGAGCGAGAAGGGATGCTGCACTGCTGTAGAGCTAATTAGCAACTCTGAGAGGTCTGCTTAGCAAACCTGTGTAAGGTGGGAGTCCTGTGACTCTCATTTTTCTGTCTGTTCCAGCAAAAAATCCAGCACTTGTCATAAACTAGCATCTGCAACTCCCTTTTCTTGGACTTCCCTCTGATCTTGCATCTGGTTACAATTCATGGCTACATGGCCCTGTTTGGCCCGGAGCTTCCCAGGCCACAGTGCAGCCCATCTGGCCTAGAGGGTACATGGTGTTTTGTGGATCCGCATAGCAGTCAGGGTCCAGAAGACATTGGAAATACCCCACAGTGGCTACATTCTGCTAGAGCAGCCAACACCTATCTCCTGCTACCCAAATCTGTCCCCTGAGAGAAGTAGAAAACAGAATCTGCTGTTCTCATGGAGACTTTCAGCGGAGCATCCTGTGCAGTCAGTGGGAAGACTTACAACCTTGAAGAAGTATGTGGGTATGAGGTCTACTGAGGTTACACAGTTGTCAAAAATCTCTCACTGGAGTCTCCCTCTGGAGCGGTCCGAGACCAGTTCCCGGTAAGCTGTTGGTGATTAATGTGCCCTAAATCAGGTTACAAAAAAACTAATGAACAGCTGCTGTCACTCTTCAAGCAGTAGCTGAAAAGGATGTGTAGAGCAAAAACATTTGCAGAACTGGTCTTCTGGAAAGTTTTCAACTCCTTCCCATAAGCTTATAACCCAATGCACCTTGGGAAATATAAGGAGTGAAAGATGGCATTTTGCACTCATTGCCATCATTTCCAGAGTATAATATTATGTCTTTTGGTTGTCTAATGTCTCAACTGAGTTCTGACATTGTGTCAACAATATCTACAGAGTGTGCTAAATTAGATTTTGATTCCATACTTCAGGGACTTTTAATTATCCAACAATCACTGACCTCTTGGGTGCTTGAATTTTCATCAGACTACAACATAATTTGTTGGAGAACTAATCTCCATCAAAGGCATTAACATAAGAGAAAAAAAATCAGGTATCATGGAAAGGGTGGGCCCAAATGTATCTTTTAATTTCAGCGCTTCCCAGGACTCAATTTTTTATGGCTGGTTGTACTAGAGAAAGAGCAAAACAACTCAAACTAAAAAAAGTCAGCAGAACACATATTTTAGTTGTGTTGGACTTGATCAGCGAAATATCAGATGTTACTCTTTGCCAGAAAACCCTTATCACCAGCAAAACAATACATCTTTTTTGAGCCATTGATTAACAACAGCATCAGTTTATATCCCATTTTTCATAAGTATTATTTGAGATTTTTCTGCTAGATCTGTGCAGCTGTTTAATCTACTGCTTCATGCTGATGGACAGACATACTAAACAAGCAAACCATAGTCTCTAGAAGCCTCTTTGATGGCAGCTGAAAGGCACTTTAGCATTTTGATRTCACTCTTTCTGCTCAGCGATTATGCATATAATTTTGGGGCCCATGGGTCTAACAATCAGAGCTTATTCTGCATGGTTTCCAGCTAGAGCTCCCCATTGCCCCGAGAGACACGTCTGTGATTTCTGCAGTGTGGTCCAGCGCTACGCCAATGTCCAAGAGGAACTAAACAACCACCCTAAGGTGGAGGAGACCCAGACCCCCATTTCTGAATGTTTTCAGTGGGGCAGTTGTGGGAATACCTGCTTGCTTATTTCAACACGGGACTTTTGTCCAGCCAGGAAATGGAGCTGCTTATTCAAAGGACTGTTTTGGATCATCGAATAAGTTGATCCAATACACTTCATATTACAGTCACAGCATCAGTGAATCAACCTTGTATTCTAGTCTGTGTTACTACATGAAAAAAAGAAGGAAAATGAGTTTCTTTGATTAAATGAACCATCTCCCATTTTAAGGCTTAAGAGGTGTCAGGTATTTCTTAAGTAAGGCTACAGGAGGGAAACAGCCCACAGAAATYGGATGTATTTGACCCATCAGGAGGGTCACACAGCTGAGAAAGGCCATGGGAAGTGCAGAGATAAATGCACCTGACGTAGCCTGCAGATGTCATTGGCTTATATGGAAAAATTGGTACCAGAGGTATCCTCCCCAGTGAGGTGGGGACAGAAGATGGAAAAATTGTTTATCTTGAGTTTACCAGGGATTAAAGCCAGGGATCTGGCCTGGCCCTGCCTCCCTTTGTTGGGATCTCTTTGCTTGCTCTGAGCCATGTCTGACAGTGCTTGCAGCACCAAATCCTGCTCCTTTGCACTGCAACCTGTCCCTCAAATGCCTGGCCTCAGCCCCAGTCCTGCCTCCTCCTTGTCCCCAAAGCCGTGGTGTGACCTTGGCTCCTGGCCTTGTCGGAGGTGAGGAGAGATGAAACCCAGGCCACTCCAGTTTTCAAGAGCTGCCACACCTGGGCAATCTGAGTGCAGGACACAGACGAGTCCTGCTCCTTTTTGGGTTGCAGGAGCCAATCCTAGGATCAGCGTTGCAACATTTGCCACGTTCACAGAGCAGAGGAGGCAAATCACAGCCCACTCCCATCCCCACCAGCCGTCCGGCTGCAGGTCACTGCACTCACCACAGGCAGACAATGCTCAGAAGACAAGGTCCTGTTACGGCTACTAATAGCCAGTGCCATTCCCGCACCAAGTACGCTACCATGGCCAGCAGCATGTTCCCGATGCTCCAGAAGATGCTAGTCAGGATCCCGGAGAAGGTGCGGTGCTGTATGTCCACCCACTCCATCCCTGCAAGAGGGAGGCAGCGTTCAGCTGGGACACACAGGACTTCTCCAGGAAGGGGTCTGCAGGGCTTTTTAACAAGGGCAAAGTGAGGTAATGTCCCTGGTCTTCTCGTCCAGGAGAGTTCCACTGTTTGGCCGACATCTGGCACATTTAAAATGTTCATCCACAATGCTTAACCTCTTGCAAAGCTGTAAGCAACTAAAATAAAGCCTTAAAAGAAGAAATACTGGACATATAGTAAGAAACAGTGCTAAAAACACCTTAGTTGATACTTTTTTTTTATCCCATTCAATAGCATTCAAATGGTCATCTTCATCAAACAGATATTTTTTTTTCCCTAACCATCTTGCCTGCACAGTTTTCCATTTCTCTGCCAACTCATTATTCCAGATGAAAGAAATATAATAAGATGAATTGTTGTTCACGTGGAATCTACCCGAAGTAGATACTAATGCACATGTAACGCCAGAACAGATGGTGGTCTCCTTGTTTGTGTGTGTGAACTAAAAGCCAATTTTCCTCCAAAGATCTGGACATCTTGCTACAACCTCTAACAATCAGAAATGTCCCTCCCAAGCTCTACTTTGCCTTGCAGGCATCAACCTTTATAGCAATAAAAAAACATAGCAGGCCTTGGGATTTGTCAGGTCTTGTGTGGACTTTTCCAGTACTGAAGCCATTTTAGCTTGATTTTGGCTGTGTCTGCAAAAATCCTGGCAATTTTTGCTGCACCTGTAACTTGCTCTTGGGTACAATGAGTCTTGCCTAGTCCCAACTGTATCTACAAAATGATCCAGTGCTCTGTTGGGTACCCTGAAGTTTGGAGCTTGTTTTTATTATATAATTACCTAAATTCTTCAGCTTCAGTTTTGCCTAGCTCTGTATGATTTTTTTTTTTTGTGGTTCTTTCCCCCCACTCTTTCTAAAAATACAGATGGGGAACTTCTTATAAAAACTGTGAGCAAACTCAAGACTGGGGAGGTAGAAACACCCCGCGAGTGACACACCGTCCTCCTCCTGCTGAGGACACGGCAACGCTGATGAATTGTCTTACAGTGTGTTTGAAGGGTGAGAACTCATTATCAGAGGAAAGGGGCAGATACTTTGGTCTATGGCTTTTATTGTACTTCTGATGATCCTTAACAGGAATTGGGTAGCATGTATTGCAAGTGTTAATGTTGCAACCGAAGTACTCATAAGTGGTTGTTATATTTTGAGTAGACTGTTAAAGCATTAATTAGACTAACAGAAAATTGTAATTCTTGGATCCTCCCAAGAGGGATGTTCTTTTGCCTGCCTGTAGTGAAACTGCACACATAACGATTTCCAAACTCCTGTTCCTACTAGCTCTGCCCTGTCTGGTAGACAAGTCCCTACCTACCCAATGCCTGTCAGAAGTCCCCCTGTACAACCGGGCACCCACAAACTTACCCAAAGGCAATACAATAAGGGAGACGCCGCTCAGGGCCATCCCGGTGAGGGTCCGCGTGACGGCCAGCATGCTGTAGGAGACGGAGGCCGCGCTCAGCATCCCAAATACAACAGAGCACACAAGCGACAGCAGGAGCATGGCTTTCCGTCCGAACCTGCCACAAGCACAGGTTGGGTTACAGCGGCTGGAAACCTGTCCCAGGAGTACGGTTTGAAATGGGGCAAACCAGAGACTCGAGAAGGAAAATGAAAATATTGCCYGCTCTGCAAAGAGTGCAAGATGCAACGCCCCAGAGGAAAGAGCTCTGGATATAGCTGGTGCCACAGTGGTGCAATCCATTCAGAGGGCCAGCCTGCCCCATCAGGCACGAGGCTCTCCAATGGAAAGAGCAGCACTGATCAAAACAATATATCGGGCTCCCCTGTTCAACACCATCATCAACAGCAGTGGTGTCAGCTTGAAATCCCATGCTGCTGGCACACCCTGCTCCCTCCAATGGCGTCCCCATGCCTGGCTCAGCACGTCCTCCTCCCGTGGCTCACTCAGGACCAGCCACCGCCACCGCTTTCAAGGAGGAGAGAGAACTGTGACACATTCACCCCGATCCTTGGAAGGAAAACAAAGATCCCAAAGGAAAATAAAAGGAATCCAATTGTCAGCCCACATGTGCAAATAGCCCTGATGTCCTAAGGGGTCTGTGAGGAATCTGCTAGGAGGTCGTTCCCCAAGGGTTTTGGAAGTTGTAGGACCATCTTACCCCTGGTGCAGAGTCCTGTGTGGAGAGTGTGGAGATACACAGAAAATCAATAACACACACATGCACATGTATACACACACACACACACACAAAAAGTGTGTATGTATTTCTACACAACCTATGAAAATATAAAAATCAAAATGGAGCACAACGCATCAGTCTTCTGATGAACATCAGCACTGCATGTGACGAAAGCTCAGGTTCAAACTGGAGTAGTAAATTAACCCTGTCAACAGGTAATGTTCAGTCAGTCTATAGGGACTGAAATCCTGGTCTGATTCTGGCATTAGGGCTCTCTTAGTGGCCACCTGAGAAGGATGGTGGCAAGAACGATTGCTCCAGGGGAAAAAGTGATGTGCCAGGACATAATGCCACAATAACATTCCTAAAAATGATCATAAATGACTTCACGCAGCAGCTAGTTAATGAATCTACTGGAGAAAAAACAACCTGTGGCTTGGGCCCAGGCAGTTTGCTGGATCTGCTTTGAAATTTAAGCAGAGCCAGTTTGCAAAAGTCATCGTAATGCCACTGGGTCAGAGCAGCAAACACCCAGAAACACACCAGAGCTGGATTTGGTTTCCAATAGGGTAACTGCCTAAGAAAGAAGATACACTTTTAAATGAAGATTTTTCTTGAAAATAAGGATAGTAAGAAGGATATAAAACCATAAGATTCCCTGCAGGGCGCAAGGCATCTATTTATGGACCCATTACTAGACTCTCTCAGCAAATGCATGCCACCTGCTAGGGAAACCAGAGGCGAGCTGGCAGGATTGAACTGCAGGCTACAGGGAGGCTGCTAGAAATAATGCTGTTAAAATTGTCTTCAAAGGGAGAGGTAGGAAAGCACAACTTCTGAAAGATTAAATGTAGAAAATATAATAAAAGGCACAAAGAGCACAAGCATAAAAATTTAAAAAGCGCCATTTTCATAAATATCCCAATCTGGAAGTCTGCCAAAGCATCATACAGCCAATTCAGTGCAAGGACAAGGTACAAAAGGAGTGTTTGGAAAAGAGCAGACAAAGACAGAAACTATTTTTTTTTTTTTTTTTTGCATATATATATGTTCACAGTGAAGGCTGTTGGAGGGTTTACCAGGGTAAGATTTGTCAGTGGAGATGTTCTCAAATCCAAAGGTCTGTAGAGGCTTAGAACAAAACAAACCTGAACTGTAGTAAAATGCCAGGACCGGATGGTTTTCACCCTGGAGCACAGAGATGAAATCTCTGCATTACTGTCAGCACAAAGAAGTGGGACCTCTTCTCTGTTAGAGAAAAGGAAGGTTGCTGTTGGGACGTCAGCTTTTAAGGGGTCTTAGGGGAGATGGGGGGCATGACACCTGAGGTTTAACAGATCTGCCAAATTTACTACAAATTTACTGGATGCACTGCCCCCACTGCGATTACACGGGCTGCAAGCCTTTCCTGACGTGACCTGCGGGCGCTGTGGCCAGGAAGCTCAGGTGGGCAGTGCACAGCCAGCTCTGCTCCAGGCTGCTCACGAGGGCACAGCTAGCTGTCAAACCCTCGTTAGTGGCCACTGTAGCAGACTGAAGGGTCCTGGTCTGGCTAATTGGAAGTCAAGCCATAAGTTGGCCTTTTCTGTTAGCTTCTCCGAATTGTCTCCATTTCTTCTGTATCCTTTTAAGATGGGGAAGGAGGGTGAAGSGAAGTCAAAGCTGCACACAGTATTCAAGATGTGAGGCCACCATGCATTTACATGTTACTGCATAGTGATACTCTCTTTAATTTTATATTCCTTTCCTAAAGGTTCTTAATTTTCCATTTGCTTCCCCAGCCACTACTCATTGCTGAGTGGATGTTTGCCTAGAGCGGTCCCTCATAACCCCAAAGTCTTGCTCCTGAGCAGCTATGGTCAGCTCAGAGGCCTCAATTTTAAATGAGAAGTTAGAATTGTTTCTCTCTTTATTTCACATTAATCTACCCTGAAATTTTGTCTTCTGATGCTCCCATCCAGTCACAGAGCTGTTTAAGATCCTTCTGCAGTTCTCCACACTCAGATCTCRCCTCTGCCAGCCTGGTCACTCAGCATCACCTCCCCACTTGCTCCTTTTCCAGATAATTTATAAATGTGCTGAAAAGCACACAAATCCAAGCACAGGTCCCTACAGGTCTCCCTCCATTGTCACAACTGAACACTTACATCTCCCCTCTCCTTCCTGGCTTTTAATCAATTATTAAGTTATGCAGAGACCTTCCTTCTTATCCTAGGGCAGCTCAGTTTCTTTAGGAGCCTTTGGTAAGGAAAATTCTTGAAATGCATGTAGATGGTATCTCCCCTGTTCACATGCCTGTTAGCGCATTCAAAGAAATCCAGTATGTTTGTAAGGCATCAATCTTTTGCAAAAACCCTGCTGATTCTTCACTAGTATGTCATATCCACCCATGCGGCCACTGACTCAATCTTTCAGAATAGTTTATACTAATTTGCCTGGTACAGATAGATRTCAGGCTGCCTGGAACATAGTTCCCGGGATCTTTTTTGGAAGGCAGTTTAAAACTGATTTGATACATGATGCCTTCCCAGCCCTCTGCTGTGGAGGTCACACAATGCCAACAGTGTTCCAGCATTTTCATCCCAAAGGTCCTGTAGGGCCCTAGGGTGACCACTCCCTGCTCCTGGCCGCTTACTGGCACTCACCTGGTGCATTTCTCTGTGTCTTCTTCTATCAGCTTATTTCAAAGCTCCAGCTCCAACACCTGGCCCTACACATTCTCCCACTGTGAGCACAAACTTGTTTATGTCTCACACTACAGCCTTTTTATTTCCAGATACTTCTTTTACGCCTTGATCTTCTGCTGGCTCTTCCCCCTCACAATCCATTTGAAAAACAAATTATTTTTCACTTTGCTCTAGCAGAGACCGTCTCTTCTGCCTTATTTTGTCCTGCTTCTATTTGTGATTCTGAATTTCTTTCCCTCCAACTGTGCTATAAAACCGTTTTAGATACAAAGCCAAGACACACAGTTTGAAGATCAGCCAGGTGTCTTGGGTCCTTGTAAAAGTATACTGATACACTCACATGCAAAGATATGGATGTAAAAATTCCCATCTTCAGCACTAAGTCTCTGGGTGTGAAGCTGGTTCCCCTCTGCTGTGCAGTGATTTTGTAGTCTGCCGTACACTAATGCTTGTTTGCTCCCAGAGGAAGGAAATCGGGAAGCAGTTTCCTGCGCAGGCAACTCAGACGTTAAATAATGAATAGCGTACAGTGAATAGCACATCCTGATTGCACGCCTGCACTACGTATTCTCTGGTAGGTTCCCTGGTTCTGCTGTTTGCAAAAATATTTAATTTCTTAATTGATGCCCTTTCTAGGTTATTACTCAGATTTTTTTCAGGTTTATATTATCACATTCTAACATTTAACCAGAGAGAGCAGATTTGTTCCTGTTTTCCTCATTGCCCCAGCCCTTCCTCGAGGAATGCCTCCCTGCTTCTAATAACCTCCTTTACCCTGCTTRTCTAGTAATGACAGAGTCAGTTTTTGCTTTCTGGAGACTCTTTGTTTTCAGCTATGGCATGCATTTGCTCCGAGCCCCTCACTTGCGTGTCCTTAACCAATTACCATATAACCTGCAAGGAGTTAACTGTTTTAGCCTCTTGTTTTGGTTTTGCTTCAGCCAGCTTTCTCCTTTTTTACACAGTTGTCTTTTCTGAAATCAGTCTCACAGACAGTGGATTTTTTCAGTTTTTACTGTTCCTGCAGCAATGCCGCAGCATTGTGGTCATTGCTGCAGTGCATCTTACTCCTAACCAAGGCCAGAGCTGCTTCTTTGGTGGGCTGCTAACTGGCTGATCCATGGAGCATTTCGACCCTGCATTGCTTCCCAATATGACTTTAATCCAATTCTCGTGTGAGAGGCTGGATTCTCCCTTTATGATTGTGTTTTCTCCTTTCTCTGCCCCTCTGATTGCCTTTTGCGGGTCACAGGCTTGTGAAGTACTCGTCATGAAACGGAAGCCCTGGAGAAACAGCCTGAAAGGGGTCAAACCTGTCTGAAAGGTATCCAAATACCACGGCCCCCATCGTAACGCCAAWGAAGAAGAAGGTTGCAGTTGCCTGGTTCAGTCCACGCTGCTCGCACACGAGGTCCCACTGAAACACAAGGCCAAAATGACTCTTAGTGCCCAGTTGCCTTTTCACACCCCTTCCTTCTGGTGGTCAGCCATTGTGTCTTGCAATTTATATCGGCCGAATCTGATTGAGGGGTAGAATCCTGCACTAAACTGCACATAGGATAGTGCTGGAGTCCTGAAAAATGTAAAGCTGCATCTTACAAAACTCAGAGGCCTCCCAGTTATCTATCCCCACTGTGACAGCCTCTCTGTGGACACTTGTTGGGCATCAGAAAGCTTTCCTGGGTACCACTCGTCACGGAGAGATCCCCTTTTTCCTCTCCTGACCCCTGCGATAGCTGCTCTCAACCTGCTCGGGTGCATGTCTCCCCTAGCTCTTCTGTCATGCTCCTGGGATTGCCCTGGTGAGATGGGCGTTTGCAGAGTGCCRCACTGCAGTGAGCTTAAGATGTGCCTCAACCTTCATTAGGGAATGTCGTGTTGATATCCAGTTACTGTTGCCCTGAGCAGTTTCCTTTGAAGTTGTCCGCGCAGGGAGGAAGGAGGACAGAGGGGGAGTCAGACCAAATACTTGCTCCTCATGCTGACTTACTGATTTCTTACCGAGAAGTTGGTCTAGACATTCTTCCTAATTAAGTTAATGAGCATCATTTTACTTTCTTGGAGGTGCAGATTTCGCTACTCATTACAGAATGCTGTGCCCAAGCTGCAGAGTTAATTTTCTGTATGTGCAAACTTGGCAAAATTTAATTTAATCATCAACCCAGCCTCGCAGCCTCTCTGACAAGGCCAGCCAGACCTTGAGCAACCTTTCTTACTGCAAGAGCAAAAGAATCCAGAGAAAGCCCTGGCGCCTTGAACATGTCCCGAGGCCGCTGCACCGTGGGTTCAGCATCATGAGGATCCATGCTCAGCATCTGTGCTGCAGAGCACCTCCTCTGCCTTTTCCCCCAAGGGTGCTTTACACCTTTCTCCCTGAAACAGTGCAGAAATGAGGTACAGACCTGGTGCATATCTGACCCCCACCTCCGTGCCTGCCAAAACCAGGGGTGGTTGGGTGGTGGGGAGGAGGCACCAGCTCTAGATTAAGACTTGGCCCTGCTCTCACTGAGACAGTCAGCTGCTATCATTTCAAACCCAACCATGCCCCTTTTGTCTGACCAAATTGTCCCCTTCCCTAAGACCTCCTGTGCTTTGGGCCACTTTTCAAGGAAGGTAAAGCATTAACACCCAGAGGTATGACTGTTAGCCTTAGCAAAGCATTTCAGAAGGCAGGTGGTTAATGTTTGATGGGCAGGGACCTTGGGCAGGCTCAAGGTTATGGCTGGCCAGCATGCTGCATCTCAGCGGGAGGCCCTTGGAGAGCACATTTGGCTTGACAGCAGGAGACACTGGTGGTAAGAGAAGAGAGGCAGCACCATCTTGGGGAGGAGAGGGGGAAGCCAGAGATCAGTGAGGAGGGGTGGCCAAGGGAATAGAAGTTACAAAGTGTTTGGAAAATCAAGAAAGCAAGTCATGGGCTCATATGAAATCCTGATAGGGTGTAATCCTGTGCAAATGCCACGTGGCCCAAGCAGAGAAAGTCCTATATGTGTGTCTTCCCCCCGCCCCCTCCAATCTCTCAATCACCTGGAGAAATTAAGATGCTTATAACGAGAAATGTTGGCTTCTATCAACTAAGCAAGATGCTCATAATAATAATAATAATAAACGT
Organism: Phoebastria nigripes; assembly: GCA_035582835.1. Taxonomy (NCBI): domain Eukaryota; kingdom Metazoa; phylum Chordata; class Aves; order Procellariiformes; family Diomedeidae; genus Phoebastria; species Phoebastria nigripes. The sequence continues at coordinate 96,912 of JAYKAV010003124.1, read as the reverse complement.
TGGCTTCTAACTCTGAGCTTCAGAGAGCTTCCCCATCCCAGGAAATCTTCTCTAAACAAGTCATTTCCATTGGTTAAAATGCAAAGATTCCCCTCTGACTCTGTGCACCCAGCGAACACTTCTCCATCTGCTCCTCAAAACACTGAGCTAATTTGATTTTTGGCTAGATCACAGGCCAGGTGTTACCTCAGTGGAGATGGTGGAGGTGAACTGCGAGTGGTCATAGACCCATCCGTGCTGGCAGTGCTGGATGATGGAGTTGTTTTCTGGTTGCAGAGAGGAATTGAGCAGCAGGTGAAACTGAGGCTGCGAGAACATCTCACAGGACCTGAAAGTGCCGTCGAGCTCCCGGGGGATGCTGATGAGCAGAACTTCCTCCATGGTGAGGTTCACAAATGCCTCTTGGTGTGGAATTGCACAGTGATGAGAGGGGGTAGCAGCAAGAAAATTGTGCAGCAGGAAATGCATGGGAAGGTTGATTCTTGGGAGGCAGAGGATAAACAAAATCAAAATTTGGAATCTGCCAAAGCCACCGATTTCCAGCAAGAGATCCTCAAATTTCATCTTTTCTATGGAGTTTGCTCATTCAGAGCAGCTATGTACCAAGGCGCAGCAACATGTGCTTGAAAAGCAGTCGCTGTCCTTGGAGCTCAACTTCCCATGGCTTTTCATACAGCCACTTCGTTGGACTTTGAGACCTTGCTGAAAGGTTGTCAAAAGTCACAGTGAAACTCTCCATTTGGGGTAGAGCCAAAGAAATTATCCTGTGTGCACACAACACATCCATTTCAAGTGGACCCAGCACAAGGTGCCTTCTCTTTTTAGAGTCCTTTTCTCCTGTTGTGGTATTTGAGAGGGAGATCCACATTAGGAAAGGAGGCTGTGGGAAGAGTGCTGTGAAAGCACTGTCGTTTCTAGTGTGGGGGTACCATGCAGCGTCTCAGGTGCTGCAACAAATTCTGTCTAGTGTGAGCTGATCACCAGCCAGCCCAGCTGGATCATAAAACAGTCCCCAGGAGAGCAGGGGTGACCCACTGTGTAGGGATGCCCAGGGGCACCAAAGTCTGGTTGCTGTGCATCAGCTAAGTGTTTTTTAGTAATGGCTTGTGTCAAGTCATGACCTGGGAGCAGGGAGCGTGGAGAGGGTGAGAGGGTGCCCAGAAGAGAAGAGAGATGAGTCTCTGGATGGATGCAAACAGGGAGGTGAGCACTCTGGGGAGAAAGGGTGGGCTGCAGGTGAGGGCCACTTGCTCACCAGTGTCTTCCAAAGAATGGAAAAAGTGAAAATGTTTCCCCACAAAGTCCCTTTCTCCACCTGGGAAAGTGCTTTTCCAGGACACAAGCAAGGAAGTGATGAGCGCTGCAGTGCTGGCACACAGAGAGGCTGCGCCTGCCATGTGAGGGGCCATGACATACTCCTGCAAGGTCACAGCCATGTGCTGGTGTGCTCTGGGGACCGATGCGACAGCCAAAGGAGTGAGTGTGCAGCCCCTGACAGGGCTACAGGTACTGCTGCCATCACTGCACGGGCCTTGCACCATGGTTCTTCCACTGTCTGCTTCAGGGAGCGGTTTCCTGGAAGAGGTGGGTCTTTAATGTGAATTTCCACTCTTCTTATGCTCTTAACCAAGAAAATGAGCTCTTTGTTCAGCTGGAGCCACTGCAGAACAAGAATGGATGGGGCATCTGAGAGGCTGAAAGGTGGTTGGTCATCAAAGGTGTGTAACACACAGTTGTATTTCACACAGCTGCTGGGCAAAATCTTTGACCCCAGGGTGGCAGGGAGCAGAAAAATTGCTGAATTTTTGGAAGAGTTATAGAAACAATGCCTGGAAAATGCAGCAACTGGGGAGATGTGGCATTGGAGCTGGCACAGCTTGGTTCACACAACCAACATGGTTCAAAGAAGAGTCCCTAGTCCATGAGCCAGGAACAAAAAAATCCAGCCAAAGTGGCAGCTCCAGGTACCACAGGCCTGCCAAAATTGCCAGGAGGTGTACAACCTCTTCCATGGCCAGCAGAGACCTGGCTGGAGGATGACTGGCACTTCAAGACAAGATAGACACAAGTCCCTGCCCCATAACTGAGCAAGCTTAGGAAAAGGAATGAGACTAGGGCAGTTAAACTGGAAGCAGTGGGAGAAGGGGCTCTACCCCGACTCTGACTGGAGAGCCTGCAGGACCCTTTCTTGCAAGTCCCTTAGCACCCTTGCCACGTCTGGGTACCAGACATGGGCTCGCTTCCCTTGCAGCGAGTGCTCTGGACAGGCTGGACCCATGGGGCAGCCCCTCGGGATAATGAATGATGGTCGCGTCCCAACAGGTTCAGGGAGCAGCGCATCATGCAGCAAGCAGGGGCAGCACCCCGTTGCCTGTTCAAAGGCTACAACCCCTTTGCAGGGTGCACGTGAAGCAGCACAGTTACCGACAGCTTGCTATAGGTTATCTCCTGCTGCATCTTCACACTCTGTACCTCTCTCCTCACAGTCTGCGTCCTCCCTCCTCCACCAACCCTGCAGTCCTGAGCATTTGTGGATGCTGATGTGTCATCCTGAACCTTTCTCCAAGCTGTTGTCCTGGGACACGCTCAGCTTTAAAGCAGCTCTAGTTTGGCCATCCAGAAAGCAGTGACATTTGGTGTTGGGATGCAGGCACATCAAGGGGCTGGGCACAGATAAAGTGCAAGTGCTGCCTGCTGCCAGGCGCTGCCGAGAGCTGCCTGTCTGCACTGCCTCAGCCGGTGACTGCCTGCCCCAGTCCCTGCAGCAGAGGGCTAGAGAGAAAGGGCTCTATGGCAGCAGGTAGAGATGAGGAGGTCCGAAAAAGCTTTTCGTCAGGCCTTCTGCTGTGGCTGAATGCCCAGACTGAGCGTCACCCAGCTATTAAATGCTGCAAGGGCGCAAAGCACACTGAGCAGGATAACACCGTGGGCTCACGCTTACAAGGCAAAGGATGCCACGCTGCGACCTTAGATCTTTGATCTTTTCAGCAGCATTCCTGGTCGCCCATGTTTAACTAATGCGCTGCCCCAGTCTTTGCTATGAACCATTTCAGTGCTCATCCTGGGACAAGCATGAAGGAAGCATACAGGAGCGAAGCAGGGATATCTGACAATGCTGTGCCTCCAGGGTTGCAGCTTAAGCTGAAGTTGAACTAAAGGACAAATTGTTTTTCTTCACCACTGGTCTTCTAAGAGCATGGGACAGAAACTCTCATTGATATGCTGTTGCATATTTAAACTGCAAAGCAGCTCCAGCCTCCCCATCAGAAATGAGGTTACGGGTCATTGCTCTGCAACTCCTGGGGCTCTGCTGTTCATACTGCAATTGCTTAAAATGTACATCAGTTGATTGCTGTATTTCTCTAACCCAAACATGTTCATTTAACCAGTCACCAGATTTAGTTAATGACCACCATGGGTACAAACACTGTGACTATGTCCTACCACTTGGTTAATTAGACCCCGGACCTAACTCAAATGGCTTGGACTTGCCCGGCAGCGGCAAGAGCAGGCGGACTCCTCTGCTGCTGCTTTCATGTATAAAGCTGGAAAGAAGAGTTTACTTTTGTCATGGTTTAACCCCAGCCAGCAACTAAGCACCACCCAGCCACTTGCTCACTCCCCCCCGGTGGGATGGGGGAGAGAATCAGAAGAGTAAAAGTGAGAAAATTCATGGGTTGAGATAAAGACAGTTTAATAGGTAAAGCAAAAGCCACGCACGCAAGCAAAGCAAAACAAGGAATTCATTCACCACTTCCCATCGCCAGGCAGGTGTTCAGCCATCTCCAGGAAAGCAGGGCTCCATCACGCATAATGGTTACTTGGGAAGACAAACGCCATCACTCCGAACGTCCCCCCTTCCTTCTTCTTCCCCCAGCTTTATATACTGAGCGTGATGTCATATGGTATGGGATATCCCTTTGGCCAGTTGGGTCAGCTGTCCTGGCTATTCTCCCTCCCAGCTTCTTGTGCACCTGGCAGAGCATGGGAAGCTRAAAAGTCCTTGACTAATGTAAACATTACTTAGTAACAACTAAAACATCAGTGTGTTATCAACATTATTCTCATACTAAATCCAAAACACAGCTCTATCCCAGCTACTATGAAGAAAATTAACTCTATCCCAGCCAAAACCAGGACAACCTTTTACTTCACGTGTGTACAATTTTCTTCTGCAATCTTTCTTTCTTCTCCTTGTTGGGATTGCCAACTACTCATCAAGAGGGAAGATTATTAAATGACTCAGTCACTAGTGTGCTGGCTTTTCTGTTTCCAGCAGTAATTTCATAACACCTTGTGTGGAGTTGTAATAGGCTGGATGGTGAAAGTAGCGAGGGAGTGGATTTGCTCCTTTAGCAATTAGAGCCACGCCACGGGTATCTCAACTGCTGCAGAATAGCTGGAGATCTGATGGGTTGTTGCAGGTTGGTGCTTAAACTTAAATAGTATTTTTGTCCTATGGGAAAGCTGCAAATCCTGAAATCCTCCCTCCCCTCTGAGTTATGCCTGACTGCCATGAAAATACATGTCCATCAGAGCCAATGAGCTAGACTAACCTTGCTCTCAGAGGGCAGAGGTGTCCCCATCTAGCTTCAGCTCATCGCAGGCTGGGATGCTTGCAGGAGGGAGATGCGCCACACACAGGGATTCTCCATTTTTTCTGTTATTTGCAAAGGCTGTTTGGACAGCGAGGTCCTACAAAGGTCCTCCAAAGTCAGCTGAGGATGCCTGCAATATCAATCTAAGATGCGCCATACTGCAGCGGTGTGTCCAAATGCTCTTGGCAGGACACGTGTGCACCAGATTTTGTAGCTCAGTTAGAGAAAGTGGAGGAGCAGCCAACAAAGAGGTCCTGGGGCTCCTGAAGATCTTTGTTTGGTGTTAGAAGAAAGTGACTCTATGCCATTCTGACTTGGTGCCACATGAACAAGACTCCTATACTTTCCATTACTTGCAGTTGGCTTGTGTGCAACCATTTTACTCGGTTACACAAACAAATGACAACTATTTTGTAAGTAAACTGGTTCTGGCCAAAGCTTCTTTTCTTGCCTATCAGAAATACGAACATTGATCCTGCTTTAATGTGAAACGATGTGAGCCACTTCCACACCTTCTGCCACGTGTGATCATGGGTCCACAGCCAGCGCTCGCATCCTGTCTGCTCCCAGCCAGACCCCGCAGACCTGTCTCATGCCCCTTCTCATGGTCATCTTATGGAAGTATTTTCTTTACATTTTCATCTCACCAGTGCTGTTGGGAAACTGTAGCAGGGCAGAGATTCAGTCCAAATTATTAGGCTGCATTTTACTGAGGGAAGGGCAAACCCAAACTACTCCTTCAGCCAGGGAAAGAAAGACACAGCAGGAATGGGAAGTCCAGGCAGGATCAAATGTTTTCTGGGGTGAGATACCATCTGATTAAATCACTGTCACTTGCGGAGGATAATCCTGTGTGAAGTAAAATGTTGCCAGGGAGCTCAAGACACACACCCACTGGTTCAGGGAGCAGCATGAGGAGGGGATGAGCCAGGAGCTGGGGGGACTCCAACGCTGCCCATGCCCTCCCCAACAGGCACAGTCCCATGGGGTCTCAGCATGGCCGGCAGAGCCTGGGGTGGGACAGGGTCCATCAACAGCCCCAGACACAGCGAGGGGATGAACCGGGACCGGGGCCCCTCCAGGGAACCCGGTCTGGAGCAGGAGATGGCATAAGAGACAAGGCTACAAGGCAGGTCCAAAGTCCATGCAGTAGCCAGGGCAGGAGACAGGGACGCATCTAACGCAGCTCAGACAGGGATGGGAGACCCAGGCCTGAGCTTAAATGAGGTCCTGGGGCATAAGCAGAAGGTGCATGGGTGGCAGGTGCAGGGCAGTTAACACCCATTAGTGCCCCTGAGGCCCTGACACGCTGTATCTTAAATGAATTGCCAGGGTTTTACATCAAAAAGTCATGCAATGCTGCCTGGAGAGCTTGGAGCAGGCTTTAGCGCTGGCTTGGAACACTATTTTTGGAAAGCCTGTGCAGACAGTAAAGGTGTGGGAGTGAAAGTACGCAGAGTCACACACTTTCTTCCACTGAAAGTAGAGACAGGGAGACCGGATCCTGAGAGTGATTTGTGGGTAATTACTGAGTGGGTGAAGCGAGGTCTAACACTCGCCCTGCCGGTGTTTCTCTGCCCACATGGCTGTGTGCTCATCACGTCCCAGCAGCTCCACAGCTCCGTCCCGCCCTCCCTCCCCCTCCCAGGCCATTCCCAGTGGGTTCCTCCCCAAAAGGAGTAAAAAGCTGCAGAGTGTCCAGGGGAGCTGCCTTCACCGTACAGCACCAGACCTCCAGCATTGGAACTGCTCTGCCTTCCTGCACTGATCGCCTTCCTCCRCTAATTACCTGCCTTCCACCAACTTTCTCATTTAAACCTAATCATCCCCTAGCTCCTATCTCTGGTGACCAAGACTTGAGTTTTGATTTTTCTACTCTATGTTTGAGTTGGGATCCTCTGCACTTTGCAGTTTCAGCAATATAGGAACTGACTCGGGCTTTGACCCCTCAAATCAGTAAGAAACTCACTCAGTAATCCATCTCCAGCACTAGCAAGAAGCCTGGGAAAGAGTGTAGGAACAGGGCATTTATCTAGTATTACTTTCCAGGTAGTTTTCTTGCCTCCAACCTATTTCTTGTTTGAGGATGCAGTTTTTGTGACTCCTCCTATTAGCCGCATTGTCCCAAACTGGATGCTTATTGACAGCTTTCAATTTACATCTATGCTTTGGGTTAAAATTCCAACATAATTTTATTTTTAGGTAATTTTATATGCCTGCAGACAGGTTGTATTGTCATGTATGTAATTGCTGAGGGTAATGTCATGTAATGTCATGTATGTAATTACTGACACGCAGTTCATGTCTTTATATCAGTTCATCCCAGTACACAAATTTCTGAAGTTCCTTAATTCATCTCTTTTCGCACCACATCTTCTGAGCCATGCATTAAAGCTTTGCACCCCCTGTCGATCTGCCTGTCCATCTGTCCTGCACGTGACATTGAGAGTATGTCAGAGAACGTGGCTGTAGGGAGCTCTTCAGTGCAAGACACCGTGTAGCCCTTCCTTGGCAATGTTGGCTGTTCCAAAATGTTCTTCCTGCCCCCACCAGCTCGGTGTCCTCCTGCTCACAAGGCGTCCCCTTAAGCAGTCGCTGGGGTTGCAGAGCCGGTGGCTGAGCAGGGAAGATTGTGAGCTGCCTGCACCACGGCCAGCCCATCCGTCGCAGGTGTGCTCACCAACAGCAGCTCTTGCTGGACTCCTTCCCATATTACCTGAGTGGAGATTTGTTGATTTGGTCTGCACCTCATGCAGCTGGGGCTTTTTTTTGCCATTTGTTGCTGAAATTAGAGCATGGTGGCCTCCTGACGCCACAGACAAACTTGCCTGGGCCTCGTCGGTCCATGCATTTAGAGGACTCGTGGTGATGCCACGCCTGGGTCTGCAGTGATGGCTCCATTTCAGCCAGCGTTCCCCACGGGCAGCTGTGGGACAGGCCCTGGGAGGGTGGCTTGCTTAGTTTGCTTTCAGCATAGGATGAACTCAGCTGCTGTTGTGCTCTGCATCTCCACCCCAGCCTCGGAGGCTGGGAGTCACATGTGCAGCCTCCCCCCAGCCTACTGAGAAACCTGGTGGGACCCCAGCGCTGACCCTGCTCTGAGCAGGGGCTTGGACTAGAGACCTCCCAAGGTCTGTTCCAGCCTGAATTATCCCATGAGCCTATGAACATTATACCACAAGGTTTTGGACTAGTTTAGCCTGTTATTTTAAATCTGAGGCTTTACCTCATTGTGTTTTAAATATGAATTAGTGAATTTAAACAGCTGGACTCAATTGCATTATTTTCTTTGTCTTTGAGCTTTTTTGTAAGTAATGAAACCTGTGTAGATACTGTAAGTGTCTGTTGGTCTCTAGGTGCTCTCTGCAACCAGACACATTCTAGCAGCTTCCTTGAAGCTACAGGCTTGAAGGACCCTTTCTCACATCAGTGGTCCTTGGGTCTAGCTGACTCCGGAGCCCCACTTTGAGAGTCCATCGTAGCTACCCTCTGACATTAGAGGGTAGATGAAGGCAAGGCCAGGAATAACAAGCGGGAGCTGCGTTTCCTTGCAGTGCAGGCTTCCCCTACAGTGCTGAGGCACTTCTGTGGCTTGCCTTGTCTGCACTGGGGCTTTTCTTGTCTTGAAATAGCTGAAGGTGGCTACGTCAGGTCTGCAGAAGAAAGATCTCTGTGCCCAAAAGCCTCTTTGGTTTTTCCAGCTATACCAGCTGGTCCAAGAAAAGATATCACCTCCTCCTACAAACCTGTCTTTTCATATTTCCTGAAACTGTTCCAGTAAGAACAGCCTGTTTTAGTTTCTTTCTCCACTTGCCTTCTCACTTGACAAAGGCAGAGTGCCTCAGCCAACGCTGCACCCGCCACCTTGCATCTGACAAACACGCCTTCCAGACAACCTCTCATTTCACCACCTAGGGGTGGGTGATGAAGCCCCTCCGGCAACCCCTCCTGCTGGCAGCCGGTCCATGCAGTTCTGAAATATTTCTCAATTTCCCAGTTGATGCTGCTCAGCTTTAATTTTCATCTGCCTGTTCCTGACGCGGACTTTAAGGAGCTTCTTAGATCCCRGTGTTTCTTTCTATGGATTTAGATTCTGCACTAGAGTCAACTGTGTTTTCTTTTGCCTACAGGAGAAAGAATAAAATCTGTCATCATGGGAACATCTTTCCAAGGGAGCACTTATTTTTTATTCTTTTCTTCACTCTCACCAATTTTTCACAGCTCTCTAAAGCTGAGAGGAGCTGACAGTGTTCTCCTGTCAGATTGGTGTACCCAAAGGAGACTAAGCTTTCTGCTGCTCCTCATTGCTCCTTAATTGGATTACCATGGGCTACTTTATCCCAGCTCGGCTTAGTCGTGTCCTGGGGCTCAGGGGGGTCGGCAGCTCTCACCTGTGAACTATGCAGTTCAGTGTATAAATGTGGAAATAGTGTGTTTTGGGATGTTTAGTCAAATGCTGTATATGATTAGCTATGCAATGTAAAAAAAAGAAGCCACTATATTTGCCTAACTAAGCCAACTTCCAGAAAATCGCATTGACTCGTACAAATTATATTCTTACCCTGTAGGTTTTCTATCCTCTGAAACCTCAGACAAAGCACTCATTTGGTGTGTTAGACCATGATGATGCTAGTTGAAGTATTTTACCATATACTCAAATGTTTCAAATAGGTATTTCAGTCCCAACCACAGTCATGAAATTAGGACAAAGTGAACTTGAATTTCGTGTCCTCCCCATCTCCTCCTGCTGCTTGCTGAGATCATTAATGCCTCGTAAACACTATTTTAACCAGTGATTTGAGCCACATTTAGATTATTTTTAATACCTAAGCATCTTCACTGGCTAGTGGCCACACTTATTCCTGCCTGGGCCTTTTTTTTTGTTGCTGTTTTTTATTTGTTCATGGAGCTAAATATCATTTTACTATTTGTTCTCTGCAAAATCCAGTTCTTCTTTTGACTCTGCTTGCTTTATTTCTGCACCACTCGATCTCTGCGATCCATATCAGTGGCTGATAGACTTGCTTTCCTCACTTTTTGTAGCAGCAAGTAAATCTGCTTTATTAACTGGATTGCATTTGCCATGTCTTTTATGATATGTGTTAATGAAACGGGAATCATGGCGCAACTGCCAAGACACTGTCAGCCTCATTCTTGCTCCTTATGCCTTGGGGATGGCCAAGTGGGACTCTATGGAGAGAGAGTTTCCTGGGAGCATCGTTCATAAGAGCAGCTGAGCCTGCCTGGGGGTGACCTGTGCTGGTGTGTGGGCAGGGAGGGAGAGCCCCCGTCAGCTGGAGCCTGAAGCATCACCAGAGATCAGTGAGCAGACACCAGCCATGCTCCTGGATCCAAGATGAGACCTAAAGAGAAATTTTCACAGGACTTGGGTGTGCTGTAGTTGTGCAGCTAGTGCAGCTAGTTGGCTGCAAGCCAGGGAGCCCTTTGAAAACACTCGTGAGAGCGAGCATGAAAAGAAAGACCTCACCACACAGTGAGCTGGATGGAAAGCTATTTATAAACCCTTTAATTGTTACGCTTCCTTATCTAGCAGCTCTCAGTTTCCTTCTTTTAGTTTTTTTTCAAGGTGCAATGATGTTGTTCTAGAGGTGCAAAGTCCTTTTCATGTTGGCATGCTCACCTGAGGGAAAAGGCACCAAGAGATCCACTTCAAAGCACTCAAGTGCTTTGCGTCATGTTCAGATGTAATCATCTAGGGAGCTCTCCCTGGGGTGATTTCTCTCTTCCCTCCAAATATGAACTCCTGATAGTTTTTGTTCCTCTACTAAAAGAGATTCCATGTTCATATTCTTCAGCTCTAAATCCCATCAAACTCACCAATACAGTGAGTTCTCAGAATTAAAACCTGTCGTTTGACATGTAGTCTGAAATGTAAAACGCTCAGGACAGAATCACTACAACTGGTCTGAATCTAGCACGTGAAATAGCAATGCCTCTTCCTGCAGGAAATGATCACCTCCATGCTATCATCACAGCTACCAGCTGTTACATCCAAGAATATTTGGGTCTGACCTTACCAGCAGGATTTGTGAAAACCTCCCAAGCATTCATCTTTCTTACTACTACTTCTTCTTCCCAAATCCTTAGATAATGGCGACATGGTCATTATTTGGACATTGCCAGGATGTGTCCTCTCCAGTACTGTCTGCCATCCCTTGACTCCCATCCCTCTGAAACTCTGGCCTGGTTAGCTGTAAATGCATGTCCTTTGGTAAGACAAGAAAGGGAACTTTACACAGCTGAGCAGAGAAATCCAGTCCATGAAGCTACATGTGAAATATGCTAGTGTTGGTCACATTAACAGGGTCACATGCATAGAAATATGGGCATAGCTACACGCAAGGTGATCTGAATCAGACACAAGGTGGCTCAAAGGAAACTCAAAAGATGGTTGTAGCGTCAAGCTAGGTTCACGTCCCATTCCATGGGGACAGGATGCATAAATGCCTTTGTGTTTACTGGTGTCTTAGCTCTTATTTTTGCCAGCTCAGTCCAAAACCCTCAGCCCAGGGTTCAGGCTTCTGGGAGCTAAGGACCAGATTTGATGCCAAACCCTGGTTTGAGTTTAACGAGAATATCTCTAGGTTGTGGGAAAGACCATTGTGAGAGAGTCCGTGAGCTAAAGCAATGCCAGAGAGGAAAACTAAAAACACAAGCAAAAGTAAAATTGTTGAGATGGCGACACTGAGCAGCACAAGAACTCACAGACAAAACCCTCAGAAAAAGCAGCAGAGAAACTGAGACGGCAACTGAGCAACAGGAGAATGAGTCTGTTTCAGGGAGCCATGGAAGCTGACACCCTCTTGCCAGCAGACAGATGCCTGCTGTGTGCCTGCAAGGTGGCTGTGAGTTTATGAATGTTCAGCCAAATAACGTGTTTGAGCCCTGTGCTACCTGCATCAGGCTACAATGGATGGCTGTCTGCTTGTAAGCTGTGTCTAATCCTGCCTGCAGAGTGCTCAGTAGAGGTGCCCAAGTGAAGGTGGTGAAGGGGTATGAACTTACCAATTGATGAAAATGATCCTTTATAGCTGCCCTGTTCGCTCTTCCACCACCCCTTCCCAAACCTAGGTAAGAAACTACTACACATACTTGGATGCGGTCTGCACACGATAGCCTCTAGGCAACTTGCACATGGTGAAACGACTGTTGTAGGAGCTGTCCTCAGCTTAAATGTCGGACTGTCAGAGAGTATTAAAAGTCAAACCGTGCCAAGTTACTGGTGTGCTTCTGCTCCACTTCCAGCATATTAGTGTGCAGGTCCAACTGCAGCATCAGCTGGCTGGTCTCAGCACAGAGTACAGACAGGGCCAGTGAAATATTGTAATGATCCCAGTGATGCTCAAATTGGGAAGACCATGTAAAGCAGAACAGCAAGAGGCCAGTCGTGTAAAACACTGGCCCTGGCCAGCTCTGGAGTTCAGTGAAGATCCTGCCGGTATGTCCCAGATGGACTGCATGGACCAGCCAGGCGTGGGTCCCGCAAACAACTGCACAAATGTTACTTAGCTGTGGCATCTAGGCTTCTACCCTAAAAGCATCATTTTTTTGGTTAAAAAAGCAGGCTTTGCTCTCTGACAGATACCGTTTCGGAAGTGGATAGCTGAGCCTGCTGCCTGCAGTGTGGTTGTGAACAAGATTCATGGTGAAGGAACATGTCTATGGTGTAGAAATATTTGCATGAATACCAACAGCTCCACTCTGGTGCATTCTTCCAAGCTGTTCCTCTGACCTCGCCTGCTTGCATGAATCACAAGGCACAAGAGAAGAGAAAGCCAGCATTACCACTGTAGCATAGGGAAAGGCTACCAGCAAATCAGACAGCTCTGAGCTTTTGCATACCTGTTCACATGCACAAGGCAGGAGCCGCATCATTGATGCTCATATTGAAACAAGGGAATGCTCCTGGTCCTTGCCAGCATGTGTTTTGAGGTTGGTCACAGCCAATTGAGTTGTCATAATGTAGGAAAAAATAATGTACCTTGTGGGGAGATTTTATGGCAACCTGGGGCACAGCTCTGCAGGAGGTTTCAGAGAAGGAATGGGGGCCACAGCTGCCACACAGCTGGAATGAAACCCAAGCACAATTGTAGCCAAGGTCCCTTGCCAGCAATTCAGGTGGCATTTCTGCTTCACATGTGGCAACACCAATAAATGGGAGAAGACACCAATGAAAAGGTAGACGGGCTTTTAATGGCATGATCAAGAATCCCCTTTTAATAACAAATCTAATGACAACTGTGTCTGATATGAACAAGAAATGGTATCATCATTTATTTTTTTTTAAGACGTGATCTGAAGTTATGACAAATGCCAGGTGGATCTGTACACAGACAGGGCCTCTGTGATGCATGCCAGATTTTATGGCCAAGAAATTTGCCATGCAGTTGAACCGGATTGTGGTTCCTTGGTCGGAGTCATACATTCTGTGTGCAATGTGTAAACATTCTCCAGCTGCTTTCCTAAAGAATGCAAAGAAGATATGTAGAGAGATTTAGCCTTGGGACCCAGTCGCATTTCCAGGCAGGCAGTACCAAGGAGCAGAAGTCCTGTCTCCAGGCCAAAAGACTTCGTCAGACTGTGCCAGAGGCAAAGGAAAACAATGTCGGTGCGCCAGATACAATGTCTGAGTGTAGAGTCACATGCTATCGTGTTAAAAGGAGATATACAAAATTATCTGCATTTCCAGCTCCAATTCCTGTCTGGAGAAGAAGCAGCCCAGGTCCCATAGCACAGCAGTGTCGCTGACACTGGTTTTCACACACACTGGACTCCTCGCCTAAACCCACCACGTCCTGCAGAGCTCATCACACCATCTGCAGGCAATGGTCCGAGAGCCTCTGCCTTGCACCCCAGCAGCCATTTACCCAAGCGCTGAGTAAACGTCAGCCCCTGCCTCCTCCAGCGACCCTGTGTCAGACCTCCTTGCGCTCAGGGCAGAGGCAATACGAGGCAAGCCAGAGGCAGAGCAGCTACTGGCAAGCCCCATGCTGATACCAGCCCAGCAGTACCCTTGCCAAAGCAGAGATCTCACCCCTGCAGCCCCCTCTGGTTTAGGATCTAAGAGCAGGAGGAGTTCTCACCTTGGTCCCTACCAGGAACCCACCTCTGGATTTGCTGTGGTAGCTCCCTTCCTCCTTTTAGCACAGAGGGCATCAATGTGTACTTCAAACCTTCCAGACATTTGCAGCTCCAGAAATAAAAGGGATAACATTCCTCTTTATAACCCGGAGCACCAGCCTGCATGGTGCAGGGCCTGCTACATGGGTTGGTGGCCAAGTCTGCCTCAAGCTTTGCAGAAATCCAGGAGGGCTTCAAGCTCCCAGCCAGAGAGGGACTGACCTGCAGGGAGTACACAGTGACTTTGAAGACAAGATTTGCTAGAGGATGTGTATTAGGAATGAGGGGACAGGAGAGTTATGGCATACAAATCACTGTCATTTCATGGGATCCTGGCTGTGCTCAGGATCATGGCTCACCACAGCCTGTAACCAGGGCTATTCTCTGGCCTCACAAAGATACAAACCCCAATGCTCATGGAGATGCTGTCAACCTGTCTTAATGTCAGCTGGCTCTGCTGTTATTATCAGCATGGTCCCAGCCCCTCACAGCACAGCAACAGGCTGAGGAAGAGCAGAACAACCATTCAGGGTTCTGCAGAGGACCCCAGGAGCCGATGTGCACCCACCCAGTATCAGTGTACAGGCACGCACCACAAGAGGAAAGGGCCTGAACAGTAGCCCAAGCTCTCTCCCTCATGTGCAGATGCTGGAGTAGCTGGTAAACAGATGGAATCAAAGGTGGTTGCAAACTCCCAGGTGGTCCCAGTGTGCTTTGTGAAACCAGCCTAGCACCGCTGGAGCACGGGCACGCTTCAGTTAAGCCAGAAGAAACTAATTTGAAACCAAACTCATGTCCACAACGGGACTTYTACTGTGTTCACAAGGTTAATTTAGTGGCAGTTGATTGATGTGTGGGGCAAGGCCTTAGATGGGCATCAGTGTCTGTGCACATGGAATAGTGGTGGGATCATGCCATGGGTCAGTAAACTATACAGAGAAGAAAGAAGTGTGCTAAGGGACCATCGAGCTGCTACTGGAGCTGGTCAGGCTATCAATAGATACTTAGCCATCTTCTTACAGAGGATCTACACTGAGAAAATACCTCTGTGTTGGAAAGGAGAAACATCAAAGATTTTCTTGCCCCAACACAACTTGCTTTGGATTGAAGCGTTTCACTAGCAAACAAACCATGCTTGTGTTAGTCAAGGGCAGCCATGTGAGCAGGGACTCTCCAGACCCCGATCCATGCCACACAAAGATGTGTGGCACTCCACCAGTTATTACAACTCTGATGGCAAGCATCCAAGCTGGGGTGTTTTGCCCCTGGTTCATGCTCGGGTGAGTGGAGCCTCACAGCTCACATGGGCTTTGTTAGAGTGGTACCCTGTTCCTCCATCCACATCCACCGCACACAGCAGTCAGTCCTACACATATCAGAAGTCACACAGCATCAGGGCACTTCTCTGAAGGTAGCAGGATCCTTTTCAACCTTTAGCCACTATATATAATGGGCACTACTTATATTATATTGTTATAATAATATATATATTATAATATTCTTTACTTAGAAAGGGCAAGCAAAGTCTCCTGCCTTTCACAGATTCCAAGCACAACTGACTCAGAGAGGTCTGCTACGGAAACACCTTTTGCACCAAGACAAGCAGAAGTGTTTGTGCTGCCAACCAGACCAATCAGTTAAGCAGCTCCATCCATGTGTTCAAGCCCCTCCACGGCATTAGTCTGACAGGTGCCATCAGTCCTTTTGCTCCCTCTGCTCATATAACCTGTCGTCACACTGGCTTAGCGCTGAGAACTGTCTTTCAGATTCCCCACTTGGCACATCCCCCCCATATCCCTGTTTCTTTGCAAACATCTCGAGGCCAGACAGGAGCCATTGACTCATTTTTACCAGCCAGCGTGCCACCTTCTCAGCTGGCAGATAAGAAAGCAGGCAGCACCTTTGCAGACCCCAGCAAAGCAAAGACTCTCAGCAGAGCGTTTGCTTTATCTCATGATACCAGGCAGTCCCAAAGACACTTATGCTCCCAACACACACAGGACCCCACGATGCTCCCCTGAACAAGACCTATCTGTTCCTACCACCCATGCACATGCACGCACAGACACAGGCACGGTGGCAGCCTGTCCCAGGAGTCCTCTCAAAACACACATGGACACAACCATCTGCAGCTGGCCAGGACAGACCCTGCAGCAAAGACACCGACGGGGAACCATGTAGTGTCAGGCTGTTCCCAGAAATTCCCGCAAACATGGGAAAGTGCTGGGAAGCCTGCTTCTCCTCCCCTGATCCCAAACAGTTTTCTTTATTCTTCCTGGCCGTTTCCTCTGCTCTGGTCAGCTCAATCTTCTCTTTGATCTTCTCTTCTTTGCAGTGAAGCAAGGACACAGCCACACAGCAACAGCAGTGTTTGAGCAGCCCTGTGTGTCCTCGAGGCTTGACAGAGCTTGCACACCATGTTTCATGGCAGAGAACAGCAGGGTCTTGCCTCTCCTGCCCTTCTGGGATGTGACAGCCCACCATGTCCTGCGATGCCAGACTGGATTGTCTGGCATCCCTCAAGCACCTAACTTCTCCCTAACATCACAGGCCTCATCCCCTCCTGCCCCCAAACATGATCTCCCGTGTTTGCTCCAACTATGGCAGGTGCCCTTCCAGCCTCCCTGCAGKGTAGAGGAAGAAGAGAGGATGAGAGGACCCAGAGGAGTTGTTGATCCTTTTGCAGGGCTGTTTTCACAGTAACACTAGCAGAGAGCATCACTGCTGGTCCATCTGCCTGCCAGAAAATCCCTCCAGAGAGACACACAAGAGGAATGGGAACTTCTGCAACCAGGGTGTGCTGAGCACCCCGGTGACAGGAGTACCCTTGGGTCACACTCACCATTGAGCAATTGAAGCTTGAAAATCAGAGCCAGGGAAGAGATCCAGAGCAGCACCTACATCGCAGGGGCTTTCCTGAGTCGCTCTGCTGACACCAGAAAGAGGGATCAAGACATCGCCTCCTGCAGCACGCAGGCTGCTAACAGGGGGCTTACAAGCATGCCTGGGCCAGGCAGCGCCCTGTGAACAGCTCTGCCAGCAAAATGCAGCTCTGAGGACCACCTCTAACGCAAATTCTTGATATCCACTTGACTGGAAGAGCCCAGCACCAAAGCTCCTGTAAAAATAACTTCAGTAAAGGCATGAAAGAGGCAATGTGACATCCAGCCAAGATCACAGCATCACTTGCCACTGGGAAGGGGAGCAGGTCCAGAGACCCAAACCTGTGGGATACACGGGGACAGTCAGACCTTGCAGGAACGACCCTTAGAAACCTTTCAGTGACAGCACCTGGCAGCTCCTGCGCAGGCTCTCTGGGGAGAAAGCATTGCTGCAGTCAGCGAACTTGCACTGCCATCGCACCTGATGGCGCAGCCCACTCTCATCCAAAATGACCAGGGGAGCACCATGCTGTTGATGCACCCTCCTGCTCCCCTCCGTGCCAGGGACAGCAGGGAAGCAGGGCTGTGCTGGGGCAGGGAGGCTGGTAGCACAACCATAAGGAGAGACAACTCATGCCAGTCCCAGATCTCTGTGGACCCAGCTGCACCCTCAGCCCGGCCCTGTCAAACAACACTGGGAACAGCTGTTATTTTCTGTGCTGGAAATCTTTCACTGGCTTTCTGAAACCTGCGGGACCTGTCTGGTAGCTCTCCAACATGTGACAGCTTTGGCATGTGTCTGGCAGGACCAGGAATCTACTGCACCACAAAGAGAGATGATACCTTGGTGTCACCAGCATCCTGCCTGCTACTTGTGGTTGGGTCATGGTAGGAAGACCTCTTAGAAGACAGCTAGGTTTCTCAGAAAACCTTTTAATAAGAAAAAGTCCCCACATTCCTGTGAAAGATTTCACTGGACAGTCGCTTCACAACTAAAAGCCTGCCCGATTTCTTCATATGCCATTCTCGGCTACTCTGTCTTCCCTGCTTTCATGTGCCACATGGAAGATCTCTGCCCTGGAGCTTCCTTCCTGACATGGGTATAGCTGGGCCATGGAAAACTATCCTTTAAACTTTCTCTTGAACAAATACATTGATTGTGCTTTATTGGCCTCCCATGATAAAGCAGGTTTGCTAACCCTGTTAATAGTCCTGTAGCCCTCTTTCCAAGCTCTTTCAATGTCATTTTTGGTATGTGCATCTAAGACGTGGATGGAGCATCTGGTAAGGGCTTCACGACAAAGTCTTACCATCTGAGCACTCTAAAACGAATAGTCCCCCACCAAATTAATAGGAGTGCCATTATGGTTTATATTTCTGGAAAGAATCTGTGTTTGGGTTTATTCTGTTTTCTAGTTTCTAAACATGCAGGGCATATTTAGGTTGTAGTTTGACCCACACTTCAAACTCACATGAAGTTATAGTGCCACCAGAAGAAGTGGTCACACTCTCTGTCCTCTCCTTCCCCGACTTCTGTTGTGTGACCAAATGCTGAACCAAACTGATGAACTGAACCAGATGAAAACCAAACCAGCAAACCAGAGCATGTGGTGTATTCATGCTGGATCAGCATTTCCAGCCACTTCACCAAATAGCTGCCCCAGTGTAAGGGGGTGGGACAGTGCAACGAAGCAGCTGGAACTTGGAGGGACCACTGCTTTTGGTGGCAACATCAGATCAGTCCATCAAACCACAACCTGACCCTGGAGTTCACAATGCTTCTCTGCAAAGATGAGGGCATGTTTTTAGACTAGAAGAAGCTGTCAGAGATGAGCTGTCAAAGATGAGACTGTCATATAAAGAGGTAATTCCTGTCACCTATTTCTAAACATTTCCCTGTTCAGATGTCCAAGGAGTACCATGTTCTCCCAGCCACCCCATCACGGCTCTCATGCTCCTTTCCAGAACAGTTTCTGTAGATGTGAACAACTTCAGGATTCCTCAGACTCGATGGCCATCAGTGTGACTGTTTGTATCTATGTTCAAATGAATCAAGGTTATTACCGTCCAGATTCTTGCAGCTAGTTGCAGCTGCGGGAATGGCTGTACAGAGCAGCTGTATTTTTGTTCTGCCTCATGCAAAGCCTCTTTTAGGCATGACAACGGTGTGAAGGCCGAAATATTTAGGTCTGGAGTGTTTCCCTCTGTGAGGTGCAGGGAAAATTTTGTGACTACTTCAAGATCTCATCAAGCTCAGACAGGTACCAGTCCTCCTGGCTTTCATTTTCATACCTTCCTAATTAGTCTGGGGGCTAAAAAGTTGGTTGATTTAGTTCTAGCTGAGCGCTAAGCTTCTGCTCTGATAATATTACTTGCAGAGCACAGCCCTTGCTTTTACGTTCACATTGTTAGTTCTCACACAACGTGTGGAAGAGCTGAGCACTGAGAAAGACATAAACCCAATCTCTGCAACTCAACCCACTGTACTCTTGGATAGAAATGCACAAGGTACCCATGGCGTGCCAGCAAACCTCTCCTCGCAAAGCAGCGGCTTTTGAGTATACTACAGGATAATAATTTCCCACCCTGCCGTGTAGCGGAACTTTCAACCACAGTGCCAGAATTCACAAACACCAAGAGCGTGACAATAAAGCACAAGGAATTTAGGTGCAAGGGGCACCCAAGCTAAAGGCATCCAGTGACTATTCACATCTTCAGGATGGAGCTGTGTTTGGTGGACTACGGGTCTGTGGCACCAACCACACTCGGGTCGAGAGTAACCACCCATGTTGGGAGATGTGGTCTCCACAGATCACAGTTTGGTATTTGAGACAGAAGCGGCAGCAGTGTGCTCCCTTCTACATCAATTAGCAAGTGCTCTTGATTTCCCAGCAAGCTGCCAATACATCCCTACTTCCATCTAAATACCCACCACACAGGCATCCGCCGAAACAGCAGCAGTGTGGCTGAGCAGCAATGCCAGACGGCCTCCTCTGTGGGACATACTGGAGCAGGTAGGAGCATCCAGCAAGACCTGCCTGTCTCCCATTCCCACCTGCAGAGGCACCTCTGGAAAGGAGAGAAGAGCCCCCTCCCCCCTGCCCCTGCTCTTATCTCAGCACACAAGGACGCATCCATCCCTCTTGGCTAAGCTGGTGACAATCCCTTCCTAACACAGGTGGCAGGAGGCGAGCCAACACTCAGGTAGATGGTGGCAGCCAAGGCTGGTGTTTTCCCAGCAAGGAGAGAGGGAGCTGCCTGCAGGACAGGAGCCTTCCTCTCCAGCAGGCCTTGCTCTCATCACCTCTGCTCCTCTTTCAAAAGCCAGGGTCGGTGTTGGCGACTGGTATTGCTAACAGAGAGAGGGGAATGCCTGGGGAGGGAGGAGGGTCAGGCACTAGGCAGGCTGCCTGGGTCGCTGCTTGGTGCTCTGCGTTAGCAAGCGTGAGCTGCGGGCTGGATGTCTCCCTTGAAGAAGGCTCCGTGGCTCAGAGGCTCTCAGGCCCGTGGGAGCTGATCGCAACGGTGTGGGGTGAGAGTGAGTGAAGCATTGAAGTACAGCTACTGCTATACACTCGTGGGTCCAGCATGGAAGGCTGTGCTGCAGCATCTCAAGTGTATACTATATGCAGAAGTTACCCAGTCTGTTGGGCTGGCAGAAGAAGATCATTATCTGGCAGCTGCCTTACTTTCCAGGGACACCTGCTTTCCTTTGGTTGCTGGACTCTGAGTCTGGGTTTTTCCTCTTTGTCGTTTTTTGGCCACACCAGGAGAGGGCAGGGAATCTCCTGTTGGCCCCAGGGCCTGAGCTGGGGGCTGAGGTCGGGGGGAAGGAGGAACTCGCTGAAGAGCAGTCCCTGGCTTATGCTGTCGGCAGGGAGAAGGACTTTCCCTCCGAGGCGGCAGCTGGCTTCTGGGGGAAGCATTGGTGTTTCTTGAAGGAAGGACAGGGCTCCGAGGGGATGCACAGCTGGACCTCCGTGAGCTGCTCCGTGGAGGAAGAGAACTGGAGCTCGGTGAAGGAGGAAGTCGACTTTGTATCTGCGTTGTTCGGCACTCGTTTGGGACACTTCCAGCTGGTCTCTGTGCCTGAAGCCTGCAGGGGAAGAGAAGAGGGAGGATGAAGGGGAATTTCTGCAAGGGGCTCTGGGCTCCTGGCAGGGTTGATAAAAGATGCTGGGCAATTACAAGGAGTCTCCTGCACCAGGATGACAGGAGCTATGCTGTGAACAAGATGGGGCACTGGTTTGAACACCATCCTGTAACGCTCGATGCTGTCAACTAGTAAGTGTTTGCCCTGATCCTCCAGCACCCTCTGGGACAACGCCCAGACATGCTTTGGCTGATAGCACATATCTGGGTCTCTTCTTAACGTGCAGCATGAATGCAGCAACCTCTTTCAAGGCAGGAGATACAATCTGGGAACGTGGGCATGAGCTGGATTGCACCAGTTGGCCTCTGATGGTAACTGTGCTGGAAGATAAACCAACCCACAGGGATCCCCTCCTTTCACCCCATGTCTCTGAAAGAGCAGAATTTGCTGGACCTGTGGCAGAGCCACAGCAGCAGCTCTGCTCCTGGGCTGGATGTCCAGCCCCAAGGCCAGGCAGAAAAGCCTGGTGTATTCAGAAGGTCCACCTCCACTTACATCTCTACTTATTTGATAGAGAGCCAGGTACCTCCAAAAGAATCAAGGCACAGGGATGTGTAGGGAATTCAGACCATGTGGAGGTGGCCCACGCTGTTCCAGGTCACTGCCAAAGCCCAKGTGTGTGCATTTCCCTCTCTCCAGCTCTTCACACGCTGGCCATCTTCTGAGGCAACCACAATGGCAACCTCGCAGCCCTTGCAGTTCTAATCGCAACAGCCAGGCCAGGTCTCCCTGCAGAGTCACAGCCATGCTGAGCATGCTGCAAAACTGAGAGCTCAACACCAGAGGGATCTGCTATTAACAGGATCAGACCAAATGAAAGAACTCGTGGAAGGGAAGAAGGCCTCAAAGCCAGGGCAAGTGAGGAGGGGCTTGGCCCTTTGGCCAGACTGAGCCAAAGAAGATGGAGAGGTGGGAATTTCACACACCGGTCAGCTGAAATGACTGTAGGAAACAGGGATGGACCATGCCATCAAGCCAAGTGAAGGGTAAAGCAGTGGGAGGTGAGCAAAGCCCTGCCTGCACCTCCTTAAGAAGTCCAACATTTTGCACTGCTCACCGTTTTGGTCTTACCTGTAGGCAACAGCCGCATCCTGCGGGGAGCTACACAGCACTGCCATCGCGACGGCCACGGAACTCTCAGACTTTGCTGCCTCTAGCGGTGTTTTCACTGGTGTGATGGGCCGAGGAATTCTGCTCTTTGTGCTTATGGGTCTCTCTTCTTTCCCCAGGAGGGCAGCCTTCTCCTTCCCTGCCTTCCTTGGGATGGAGTCATCAGAGTCGTGGGTGTCCTCCTCAGAACCGGTGGCCGACAGGGTTTCTGAAGCCCGTCGCCTCTCATCACTGGAGGACGCTGAGGAGGAGGCCCCTGAAGCCAGCCGAAGGAGGCGGTTTTGCCTCTTCTCCATCACTAGGCGAGCCAAGTCAGGTTGCTTTGCCCTCTTATAAAGCCTCTCTTTGGCTGAGAGTGAAGTTGAAAGGTCTGAGCCGGTGTCCTCCTCAGAGAACAAAATGGGTATCCGACTTCTATACCTGGAGCCCAGAGGTCTCCTGGGGCCCTGCTGCGGTGTGTCGAGGAGGGTCTCTGCTCGCTTAAGGTGTTCTGACACTGATGCTGACTTCTTAAGGTCAGGCTCCCTTGTAACCATCTTGCCAGGCTCTTCCAAATCCAGCGAGAGTGCCACTTTGTCGGAGAGCTCCGGCTTGTCCTCGGGAGGCTTTGCTACGCCATTGGGAAGGGCCAGCTGCTCCCCCACTGTCTCTGAGGTGGTTTCAACGTGATTAGCCGAAAGTGCGCAGCTCTCCGTCTCTGCCCCTTCTAGCCCCGAATGTATGCTTCCATTCTCTACCAGCACCAGGTTGTCCTCCAGCTCTTCTTCGATAATGACCTCCTCAAACTGGCCCGGAGGGCAGTATTCCTCATGCCTCATCAGCTGGCCGCTGGAAGACATGACATTTAAGTGGGTCTTTTCAGCAATATGAACAAATGTGCGCTCAACTTTGGTAAAGGGGGAGGAAGCTGTAGCCACTGCCACGGGAGGCTTTGGTTCAGATTTAAGGACAGAGGACAGGGTCCCTGGCTCGGATACATCCAGTTGGCTACCCATAGGCTGTGGCCGCTCGCTCTGAGGTGTCAGTGCAGCAAGAGTGCCCAGATCAACTTCTGGAGCCAAGTCTGTGGTCACCGGAGACTTTTTCAAATCACCTGGTGAAAACAGCACTAATGTTTTTGAGCCTTCCTCCAGCTCCAGGTCCCCGTCAGCAGTGGACGCTCGACCCTTGGATCCCTTCTGGTCATCAGCCAGGAGCGTGGATGGTGCGCACTCCTGGCTGCGCTCTGTGCTTTTTTGACTCAGGTCGCTGCTGGAACCACTGTGCATGTCAATCTCATCCCCCTCCTCCTCCACCTCCTCCTCCTCGTCTTCCTCATCCTCGTCTTCTTCCTCATCTTCTTCCTCCTCCTCTTTTCCATTCATTTCCAGGTAAGGTTCCAGAGGTTTGCAAGGAGCAGTCAAGACAACATTTGAGAAATCAACTTTCTTTATCCGCTGGGATACCTTAGGCTTTTCCCAGTAGTCTGACACATCTTTTCTGAAGTCTTGATAAGGCAAACTTAAAGGCACCGCCTTGGGCAGACCATTCATTTCAAATGACTTCAGCATATATGCCTGGAAGAAGACAGATGTGACAAAAGAAGAGGGTTAGTATTCAGACATAGCATTGACACAGAAGATATCAGGATCAACAGCAGTGGGAAGCATCAGTGGAAAGCATCTAGTCCATCACGCTTCCAAAATACATGCCTGAGCAGTGATCACTCGATCATTCGATTTGTACAAACCTTTGAAAGGAGAGATTCACAGATACTTATCAATGAAGGCAAAAAAATGTGCCAAAGGAGTTCCTTTGTTAGCAGTCTTTAACCTGGACCTAAAAGAGCTGTTTGCAAGCAATTCCTCAGGATTTTTTCATGTTTCCCAATCTTCTTCAGTATTTATATATTTATTTCAGTATTTATATATTTACATATTCACTCCTTCCTTTCTGGAACCATTCAGCAACTCTCTTTTATGCCCAGGTCGCAGTGAACTCAGGGGGCCCCTCTGGGCTAGATAAATTTCCTGATCACTTGCCAGTACCATCCACCATTGTCCCTGGGGCAATAACCCTTGTAGCGCTCCTGTGTTCCCCTGCTGCTGTGCTATTCGTCCCTCCCTTCTGCTCCCACGTCCCTCCAGCAACTCCTAATTCTGTCTTCTACAGGCTTCTGCTTTCACTAAAATGATCAGCAACTAAGTCACAAATGCTGACATAGAAAGTATCATTATTAGACTCTGGGGTGTCCAACCATTAAAAGCAAGGGGAAGACAGGACAGTTGGTGGAGGCAGTGTTTCTCAAGCAGCAGTCTGTGGCGGAGAGACTGCCCGTAAGGTGCCAGGAGTAGGCTGTGAAATGATTGCAAATAATACTAACAGAAAAGCAGCAGCTCACACACACATGCACACACTTGACCAAACAAGCAAAAAAGGGCAAAATAAATAGGAAATGCCCATTGAGGTTTGGTCTAATTAACAATTGGTTGTAAATGAAAACCACAGTGGCACCACTCTGCAAAATGGATTTAAAAAAAAACCATTTAGGTCACCCTTCTATTAAGAGGGCTGGAAAACGAAAGCCTTTCCATAAACTCAACCAGTCAATAATGCATCACATGTTACCCTTGAAAAGTCCTAATCATGGACAGAAGGGCTCCAAACATCCGTGTTTTCAAGCGGCATTTGACARCGTCAGAGGATATTTAGGCTACACGACTGAAAAAGCACCTGTTTAACTACGTGGGTTACAGAGCTGCCAACAGCTAGCACATTCACCTGTGGGAATAGATCTTTTTGTCTCTAGGGGGGGAAAAAAGCCCTCAATAGCTTTTCAGTCCAATGACACAATTTCAGATTGTGCTGAAAATCTGCATGTTACTCTGTGCAGAGCAACTGTCCTATTAGTATGCCTGAAAAATGCAATATCTTTATGCTCATGTATAAGAGGGACATTTCAAATAGATTAGTGGGCAGCATCAAGCTGTTATGCACGGTGATAAGTTGTTATCCATTTAATATTTCTTTTTATATCTTATAAATTAAAACACAGGCTGGTTTTGGCAATGCCTCTGGAGTCCAGAGCTTCTTCTCTTCTTTCATTAAAGCTGAAGCCTGGCCCTGAAGATGGCCCTGTATTAGCCTGATTTGGACTTTCACTGACCCACTCTACCTTTTGTATCAGGATGACAGATGTGGAACTTGGACTGGTAAGAGGGACTTACCACCCTTTGCAAAGGAAATTACCCATTTGGCTTCCTCCCTCAGGAATTTCTTGGAAATTAGTTCATTCAGCAGCCTAAGATTGGATTCTGCCTGTTGGCTGGATTTGGTTTTCCCAAGACATACACCCACAGTGCTATCCCTGGAGTCCTGATCAAACAGATGTGCTTCCCCAGTGGGACTGGGATGTGATAAAGAAGCCCTGACCAACACCTTGCCTTGTGCTAAGCCTCCCACTGGAAGGAGTACCCCACCCCCAACAACWGTTCACCTGCTGCTCTACTTCACCCCATTTTCTAGATGCTGTGGTTGATGGTACAGTTGGAGGATCGCTGGTTTCTCTTTGCATATGTAAACCTTCAAATCTCCTCTCAGCTCTTAGGAGCTTGTGTCATCTCATCTGCTTTCTGGTCAAGGAGAACTGAATCCAGTCCTACAGTGCAGATCCTATATAGGCCAGAAATATGGTTTCCATGCCCTGCAGTCTGTCCCACCAGCAGCCCTGCCTCCAGCAACCCTTCTTTCCTCAACAGCTCTTTCCCTCGCAAGACATCCAAAGTTCTTCTGAGATAAGATTGCACTAAGCAATAAGGTATGACACGGAGCTGGACAGCATGATGTTTCTATAATAAAAATAATGGTTCTTTCCTTCCTGCTCTGGTCCCCCTTTACTGTCATTGAGTCGTGCTGTAGATACCTTTCTAACCTTCATGCACTTCCACCTCTGGCTGTACAAATTCCTTGTGGTATTTAGCAAATGGACTGCCTTTCATTTCATTTTCCCCATGTATCTTCTATTTCCCTGCATGCACACTGCCCCCTAAGCACAAGAGTGATTGCTTGGCTTCTACCTACCTTTGGGAGACTTGGACTGCTTAACCTGTTGCATGCAGTACCCCGAAATTGCCAGAATGCATTCCTTAAAGCAGCCTGAGACTGTAGTTGTTTTGCCACTGTAAATGTACCATCAGGAAAATCCAAAGAGCATAAATATGCCAAAAAATATGGAGGACAGAAGTTACCTACAAACCCAACTAAAAGAAACTTCATTGAAATGTCTCTTGGGTCAAATATTAATTTAACACATATTTTCTTACCTTCGTTACCATTACTATCATCACCTGAAGCTGTTAACAAAGACGACTGTCCTAGAGCATCAAAGTCTGAGACTGTCTTCACTGTTGAGTTAATGTGATCAGCAGCTAGCTGCA
Organism: Phoebastria nigripes; assembly: GCA_035582835.1. Lineage (NCBI taxonomy): Eukaryota > Metazoa > Chordata > Aves > Procellariiformes > Diomedeidae > Phoebastria > Phoebastria nigripes. Next base: position 70,613 of record JAYKAV010003124.1, on the reverse strand, counting down.
AGCAGACACCCTGCTGAACAAGGTGTTCCCAGTTTGAACCCCTCACCAGAGAAGCTTGTGTCCTCTCTTGACAGTCGTCATGTGTCTTTTGTACTACAGCACACTCAGCTGTTCTAGGACTATTCCCCAAAGGCTGGAGAAGAACTTTTCTGCTCTGCTGTACCAATGGGGAGGAACTGTGGRAAGATGTCAGAAGATCAGGAGTGAAGAGGCTTAGCCTGTATCTTAAAATTGTGGAATAACAAAGCTGTAAGGAATCTCTGGAGGTCTCTGCTCCAACCACCCCTCACTGCAGGACCAACTTAGAGCTGGCTGCTCCAGGCCCTGTTCAGCTGAGTTTTGAGTATCTCCAAGGATGGAGATCCCACAGCCTCTTTGGGACCCTGTCCTAGTGTTTGAGGCTCTTCATGGCGAAAAAGTCTTTCTTTATATCTAATTCCTATATCTAATTTTCCTTTCATGCAACTTGTGTCCATCACATCTCATCCTTTCACTGTGCACCTCTGAAAAGAGGTGCATCATCCTTTCATCAGGTAGTTCAAGGAAGAAATAAGATCCCACCCCAATCCTTCTCTTTTTAAGGCAGAACAAACCCAGCTCTCAGCCTCTCCTTATGTCATACGTTTCTAGTTCCTAATCATCTTGGTGGCCCTCTGCTAGGCTCACTCCACTATGAGCAGGAACTATGCCGTGAGCTGAGGCAGCCGCCCCACTTTAAAAAGCTACCCAGACTGTGAGTGAGCAGAGCTACACTGGAGTTGGCCGAATCTGAGTCAAAAGGACTTCCTTTACCTCCAGCAAGCTCTGATCTCTGCCTATGTTCCTCACTTTCTCAGAAGACACACTGCCTGTCCTTGGACAGTGAACCATTTTTTCCCACCTGCTTGGGCTCAGATCTTCACTCCTGACTCTCTTTTGACTTTTCAGTCAGTTGTTCAGGAATGCGTATCACCGTATATGTGTCTGAGCGGGTGTTCCCCACAAAGTCTGCTGATCTTCTGACATCTTCCCACAGTTCCTCCCCATTGGTACAGCAGAGCAGAAAAATTCTTCTCCAGCCTTTTGGGAATAGTCCTAGAGCAGCTGAGTGTGCTGTAGTACAAAAGACACATGATGGCTGTCAAGAGAGGGCACAAAGTCTGCGCATTTCACCTCTAACACTCTGTCTTTCCATAAAACTTGACTGCATTTAAATGCAATTTGGCTAGTAACTACTTTGGGTAACAATATGTATTTTGAAGGCAATAAATATGCTTTGCACAGAAGCCAGAGTTAGAACATAGAGAGGAAGGAGAGTCAGGAGAGAAAAAGATCTACCTGCTCATATGTGGCAGAGGCAGAAACCAGCCCCTTCAAGTCCATCTCTGGCCCTGTGCTCATGAACAGCTAAGTGGAGTCTGGGGGTTTGTCTTTACTGTAAACTGGTGGGGTTTCAAATTAGCAGGATCACCGGGCACTGGGACGTCCTCAGAGGAGACTTATATCACCCAATATGGGCAGAAGTAAAGTTCCTACATCCCAGTGATGCTGCAAATACTGTAAAAATCAGCAAAGATGCAGTCTCCACTTTGCTACAGCAAGTTTACAACCATGCATTAGAAGTTCCTAGGTCCCCTTGTAACCAGGAATGTAGCCAGACATGTTCTTCTCAGACAGCAGCACAGAGCAGACTCACATTGGTGGGTTCAGGAGCAGTACTGGCATCCAGCTCATTAACGTGCTCATATATGTCCTGCCCCATGCCAAGTCATGCACACTCTGCCCAGGTCCCTACAACAATGAAGAGTAACGACAGTACCTGCTCTGCCTGTATGGCTTTCTGGTGAGCTCATGACTCATGAGGGCATAGAGAAGAGACCCTGTACCTTGCCTGTGCCTATGCCCCCGCAGCAGAGCAGCCCGTGGCATGGCACAGAGCGGGCCCAGGGTCCACCAGAAAAGCCTGCTCTCCTGAGCAGCTCTGCACCGACGTGGGGGAAAGGGAACAGCTTCCCACATGGGCCTAATCAATCTTCCCTTAGACTGTAGAATTTGGGATATTTTTTTCTCTCCCATCTCTTGGTTTTAAACATTTTAAATGCAGTAATTTGTGAAAAAAAACCCAAACAAACCTAACCAGAAAATCACCAGGTACAGGAAAAAAATCACAATATTTGCCTAACATAAAACCAGGAAATGCCACATCTCTTCTATCTATGATTCTGTTTCAGACCATGCTCTAAACCATGTCTCAGACCGTGGTTACCACTATGGCATCAGTGTGTCCTTCTGCAGTGTTTGACAGATGTACACATCTGCCACATACCAACAGCCTTACAGAGGCAAACCAAAACACACTTTGAGGCGTTAACCATGGAGCAGATGGGCTTTGGACCCTGCTAGAGGCAGACTCAGAAGAATCCTGACCCTCCATACAATTCCCAGGAGAAAAAAGGGACTCACACACTGTACAACCCTCTAAGTCAGAGACCACAGCCTAACCCTAGCTCTTCCTCCCAGACCGTCACCTGCCTGCACAAACTGCTCTCTGCCTTTGAGGAGTTGGGGTCTTGTGCTGCTCCTGCAAGGGGGAAAGTTTCCACCACCCTTTCCACAGGTGCCAGAGCCTTTGCATGCACCTACTGCCTGCAGCCTCCCTCTCCAGCCACTTTCAGAAAAACACTGAATTAGTAACTGTGCACTTCACACCAAAGCAGACAGGGTCTATCGTTGTGTTTCCTCTTCCAACCTGATCCCAGACAGACCCAACAGCAATTGGGGTTGAACCACGTGCCACTCTACAGCAGCGACTGCTTTCAAATAGGAGTCACAATGATAGGCAAGCATGGTCGGATCCACTGAGCAGCTCAGGCAGGAGTACACTACTGCTGCAGGACAGCCACAATTTTGCATCCATCTCCCTGGGGTTTTGGGGGGTGGAGGGGTTGGATGTCTACCAGATGTTCTTAAACACCTTGTCAAATGTCTGATGGGAGACAGCCATCCACCCACCCTATGCACACCGCGCTGCCAGCCAGGGGAAGATGCCCAGGAAGTCGGTGCCCACCACGCTGCAGCACCACGAGAGCTGAGCCCTCGGGACCCTTGGACAGTGCCGAGCGCTGGAGGTGCTGCCTGCCTCAGCTCCGTCCCCAGAGCCGGGCAGGTGGGTCCCCGCTCCTCGGCCGGAGCYGGGAGGAGCTGTGCTCCCTTGTCCCTTGAGTGTCGCCATGCAGGTGTGGCAGCCCAAGGGCGGACGTCACCTGGACGAGCAAGGACACCCGCTTCCCGTAACCATCAAGGCAGAGTTCTAAAAACTTAGATAAGTTGGGGCTAGTTGTAACCTGCTGCTGTGATATGACTGGGTTCAAGTCAGTGAAATTGGTACTAGCCTAAATTTACGTAAATTGAACTCACAGCGTAGTCTTCCCAAAGTACATGAAACACATCTCCAACAGTTACGGAACTTTGTTTCTATTCCCAGATCTGTCTTAACTGCAAGTTTTCAGTGATCACATTAGTAAATAATTAAACTCTCACTGTTCTACCAGAGCTCCTTCATCTCCCTGCCTGATGCTCCCATGTACCCAAGGATGAGGAAGGGACACCTTCCCAGAGCTGGAAAGCAAAGGGAATAGAAAAACAAAGCAAGAAAGCAAACAAAAAACCCAGCCATCACCAAGGTGCTGCCTTTGATTCTTTAATAAGGTTCTGGTAGTATACAAGCTTTTTTTTTCTTTTTGTTTTCCGATTGTCTGGATTAACATACATGGATTTAAAAAAGGCACAAAATCCATTGCACAGCTTCTGTTTTGTTTGTTTTTGATGACATTGCCTGTTCATTGTGGTTTCAAGTGTAGGATTTTACAGTACTCTGCAGCATTTACAGCATGGTCTACATACAGGTAATCAATGCATGCTTTTATACAGGAGACAGAATTAAAATTCTCTCTCAGTATTTCTATATACACAATAATACAGTGTTTTTCTTCTGAAAAAAGCTTTAAATTGGTCTTGCATGCTCGGTGTGCCAGAAGAATTAGTGCAAGCATATATTACAGTGTTATTGCAGTACAAAAAGGGGGTTGACCTTAGGCTCTAAAGGGATTAGATACAGGAAGAATAAAAAGACTCAAGGAAAACAACCTTTGGATCCCTTTAGTCAACTACGTCCTTCCAAATGGATCCCTACTCAGTACCGCCTTTAAAGCTACAGCAGGCTGCTTCCCCTTGCTCTCCCCGCTGCCTTCCCCCTGAGACGAACTTCCACAGCTTCTTCAAACCTTCTGTCCCTAGCAATCGATGAGGACTTCTGGCAACTTGAGGAAGCCCTTCTGCTGTGCCTCCTAATGCCGGAGACCTGCTTGAAGGGGACTTTCCAGAAATCCACTGCTTCAAGCAAACTCAAGTCCCAGCAGCTGAAGTTTCTCAAGCAAACCAGGAAGCACAACAAGGTTACCTACAGCTTTTGTCTCCTCTCAGTAGAAATGACTACAGAAACCCACATTCACCTCCTACTTGAATAGCAGTTGGTTAAATATGGTTTGGACTCTCTCCTGCTTAGCAGCAACAGAATTCTAACAGGTGACACAAGGTAATGCAAAGGAAGGATATGCTGGTCCCTGAGATTCTTCATGGGAGCTGGAAAGTCCGAGAAGCAGAAATCAAGTTCCCAACATGACATTAATTGTTCCATTGGGAATGGGAAGAGGCCTTAGTCCTGAGAGATGCAGATGGCACACAGACAGCAAGAGCCATAGTCCGGTCTTCCCTGTAACAGCTTTGATTTGGATACTATCAGGACCTTAGCATATCCTGGAAGTGACATTATCCTCTGCCAACATAGACTAAGCTTGTTTGGGACTGGGAGATCTGGCAGGATTGACAACAGTGAGTGGAAAAAAACTAGAATCTGAGTTTCTGAAGCAGCTCTTTCTTCAAACCAGCATCAGATGAGGTAAAAGTAGCAGGGGTCTTAGAGCTGCCACACTTGCTTGCAGGATCTCCGCGTTCCAAGAATCAGCACCATAAATGTCAGAGAGATGTTCTTCTTTCCAGCATCTTACCATCAAATGCTGCACAGCCTTTCTCTTCGTTTTTTTTACCAAGGTGAATAGGACAGACCAGTCCTATGCTGGATAAGTAAGTGCTCTGCTCCTCCCTATTTGTGCTTTCGTATGTTGTTAGGTTTGTGCCAGTTTTCCTAGCGTCTTGGACGGAAGCAATAGCTCTGTAAAGGTGGTACGCCTGCCACTTATCTTCCCCCCTCTGCACCCACCAGTGTCTCCAGCAAGAGTCAAACGCAGAGCTCCCTGTCTGAGCAGACACAGGGACCACCTCGTTTTTATCACTCATAAGAGACTCAGGGAATGGCAAGCAAAGTGGAAGGAAATGATAATCCAAAAATTGTTCTAGTCCCTAATTGTAAAGGCAACTTAATAGCAGCAAGAAAGAAGAAGAAGAAGAAGGAGATTCTGAAAGCTAAACATCTTCCTTAGTCATAAAAATAACCAGAAATCAGCAGTGCTGAATTAGAACCTGATCTGGCTTTTTTTTAGGAAGGACCAAGCTGAAGGGGCAAGAGTCCCTCGGAAATCCTCCTTACCTGACTTGTTCAGAGGAAATTTGCCATTACTGTGTTTCACGTTGCCAGATCAATTAATTGCACTCATAATTAAACTGAGAAACTTGTTGGAGTTGTTGGAGGAAGCCCTGGGGATTCTTACGAGGCAAGTGCACTAGATGAGGTAACCGACTTGAAACATTTTGCATATGAAAAAATAAAACCTCCAAACATAAAGCAATTTTCTTTTCAAACACTGAAAGACATGCAAGTGAATGTAAAATGGGGATTGCTTCCAATCCCCAGGTTACATGGTTAGCAGCTTGTTTAAAATGTACATTCATTGTAACATCATTTTTTCAATGGCAGGTGTAATACAAAGGAGTTGCAATACATCAAATCATACTTAGAAACATTTCCCAGAAATTAATCTTTGCGCTGTCCCATGGAACTGCAAATGCAGGTCTGTGTGTTATAGTGACCCAAACACAAAACACATGGTATAAAAATGCAACAAAAAGGAAGGTAGTACCGCAATGATCAGCCTTTACACATTTTATTTAATATTTTAACATTACCCAAAATAGGTGTTTGCATACTAATAAATTACATCCCAAGTGGCAGCACCGTTCCTATCGCCAGAATACTCTGCCACCAGCTGATGGCGAATGGAGGGATATGTATGCTACAAGACACTGAATTAAGAAAACTGGGCTGAGCCAGGTGGCCGAAATCAGATCTGCAACGTGTAAAGGAGGCCAGGTGTGCCATCTGAACCAGACACCACAAGGATACTTTCTGTAACTGAGATTCGTTCTTTGCAACAGCCTTTTGAGCACTTGGATGTGTGCAAAAGTGGCCCATTACCGGCACAGAAACACTTCTGTAAGGCATGACCATGCGTGGCCATTCACACTCCATGTGTGAGTCATGAACACATATAAACATACATACAATCAGAAATGGAAGCTCCAGCAAAAAGCATCCCAACACCACCCTGGGGACAAGAGTGAAATCAGGAAGCACATCTGGCTTACTTTGGTCAGCCTCTCCAGAAACTGTCATCTCCTCCAGTCATTCTGGAGAGGGCTGGCAACTACAGGGGAAGCAGGTCAAGAAGAGAAGCACCCCATGTTCTCCAGCTGAGAAATATCTAGGGCGATTTATTCACTATAAACATTAACAGGAGTTTAGGGATTTGCAAATCATCCATGATTTTCAAGGCTTCAGACCTTGTCTGGTAGGAAACGCAATTTTATTTTCTTCAGCTAGCCTCTTGAAGCCCATCTGTTAATGCCAAGCAAAGCTACGCAAATATATGATAGCTATCTCCAAATAGTTCTTTCCCATTTGTCACCAAAGGAAAAACAGAAAAGGAAAAATAAAAATAAAAGCTTCTCTGTTGAATAGATTGGGATAAAAGAGCCCTTCCTTATTCAAGGGAAATAAGGAAAGTTGCAAAGTTGCAAAATGGTCTCAGCTCCAGGTAAAGTTCTGAGAGTGGCGTGAACAAATCTCCACTGACAACCATTAATAAAACGTGTCATTCATCTAACCCAGCAGTTTACAATAAAAACAAATTAGGTCATTGACGCAGTATTATGCGGCTGTAATACGAATGTGACTGGATACCACAGAGACTCCACGTAGCCTAAGGAAGAGATGCTAAACCCACTGGACAAACACGGTGGGTATCTGTCACCAGTCCCTCCAGATGAGCAGTAGAAAATCTCCTTATATTTTCAAGAATAATCTTGTGCTGCTGCCAAGCACTTAGAAGTTCCACATATACACATCGTGGAAGATTAATTGATGGAGGTGTGAGAGGGAAGGATATTAGAAAACAGGAAAAGGACTGAACACATCTTTCCGTGCTTTCTGATCTTCAGTCTCACAGTGCATCCTATTGTTGAGCTATTTTACAATACAGGACTAAACTAGCAATGGTTATATTTTCTTGCCTTAATTTATTTACATAGGATCACAGCACCAGATTCAAATAGTGCATTTTTACATGAGAAAGCAACTGAAGTTCCTGGTGATTTGCAGTCAAATGCCTCAATGATATTTGTTATATTTGGTATATAGGTCCCACCCACTGTCCTGACAATTTCCAGATCATGAAATAATATTCTGTCTCCTGAAATTCTCTCTGTGCAATCAAACTCTCACATCTGGCTTCATCCTGACGTGTTTTGAAAAGGCTTTATTTGCTGCTGGCTTCCTCCAGCCGTCCYGCATGTCAAACAGCAGGGAAGTGACTCACAGGAAAAATAAAGCACTTAGGGATCTTTTGGGTTAAGAGGCTGTAGGAAGGTACGAGTACTGTGACTATTAGTATCGTTTCTGAATAAACTCTGGAAAGGCTAAATTGAGGTGTTTGCCCTGGTTTCCCATCTGACTGCAGAAGGCTTCTACTACAAAACAAATTATCAAGTCTCTCAGAAGAGGCCATACACTTTGGGGCAGTGTAGCCAGTGATAAAGATGGTACCAAAGCCTGGTGATGCTACTGAAACAAAAGACAAATGAGGTAGTTAAACACTCCAAAGTGAACCCTTTGGAAGAAATGTTTGAAGCACAGAGCAGAGAAATGGCCCAAATGACATTTGTTTTGTTTCTCATCTCGAAGTGCTCACAGCCTAGAGGAGTTAGAAAAGAAGGTCTATGTTAACTGGCTTTAGAGTCACCTTTGGAAAAGAAATGCAGCCCAACTACTGAAGAGTCACTCAACCTCTCTGCCTCGTGAGCAGGCTAGGGAAGCTGCTGAGGACACCTTTGATTATTATCGCTGATCAGTTTGAAACAACAGGACTCTTTCCAGAAGTCCTATTATGCAAAAAATATATCAAAAATTTATTTTTTTTCACCTCAAAAAGGAAAAAAGATTGCTGGCTGGTTCTTAAAGGCATGCTGCCTTCTCATATAACACCCAGGTTTGACTGCCGCAGAAGCAGCTGGGGAGAGCTAGCTGCCAAATGGGATCGCCGAAGAAACACGGAGCTTGTTTAAAACAACAAGATACTTCGGTGGCTTAATGCTAGTGGCACAGATTAGATAAGGGAAGAACTGTCATTATATGTGCCAAAGTGAAGAACACCAATCCTCAAGGAAAAAATCCACCACTCTGTCATACCTCCAGGTAAGACAGGCAACGAGAGGAAACACCAGTGAGTTAAAGTTTAGAATTAATGACAAAGTGTCAGCTCTGTTGCACTTAAAATTGCCCTGTCCTGGCTGTTTGAAATACCCTATTTATTTCTATTTTTATTTGGATCCCCTCCCAACTCCCAGGCTGGAGAATGCAGACAGCCACTTTTGCCAGCCCAGAAAACATCCAGTTGGAAGAGCTTGTACCATTTGCAACCTGAGTTGAGACATTTTCTCACTCACAGAGACCAGGGACCAATTTAAATGGAACTTAGAGACAAGCTCACAACAATAGACGTGGTGTTTAGCCAGCTATTTACACCGTTTGCAATCACAGATGGTAGCTGTGTCTTAAGGGAAAGAGCATTACTGGCTCTCTAAATTTAGCTGCTCATGTACACGATAATTTTGGGGAGTTTGCTAAGTTCTAAAGATTCCAGGATTTGAAACTCGTGAAACTGTCTTGAAAATGGAGGGTATCTTCTATTATCATCTTTGAAATCAAACTGTCTTTAAAAAACATGATGACTATTCCTCACACAGACTCCATGTAGAGCTGAGACTGCTCCAAGTGCCAAAATGTGCATTTTTCACTTTTCCTCCAAGGAAATCAGAGGGAGGGAAGGCAAGAGGCTGATCAAAGTACTACAGGGACTGTACGGTGCATCATGAGATACGCAATGCATAGGAAACTCGTGCAGGAGGCAAGCCTCGCACATTCTTGGGAACAGCAAAGGCAGGAGGTAGAGCAGGTACCCAGGGATGCAATAAGGATGTGAGGGATGAGATACCATGAATGGCAACAGAGGTAAACCACGGGGGCAGGTGAATGTGTGGAGTGGGACACGCACTGGCAACAGGGGTGGAGTAAAAAGAGTTTTCTCATATGGGGAAGAGATGGGATAGGCAAAGGGGACCAAAGAGGCAACTAGATCTAAGAGAGCTTCTCAAGCAGTGAGGTGAAGATGAGGGGGTTCTGTCTCCTCATCACATTTTATGTGAAGCCTACCAACAGCTCAGGGCTACAGCTGACTGCTGTTGTTCTTGCATCCAGATTCAGATTTAAACATAAGCTAACTGGGTGGCAGCTGAGCAGCAATCTCTCTGCTTATGGAGCAATAGACGAGATCCCAGAGGAGAACACCAGCCAGTCCTGGAGTCAGCTGCCTTATCTCAATCCAGTCTGGAGGCTAACTGTCCAAGTACAGCTTCTTCATCCTGGGCTGGGGAGGTGGCAACTGCCAACATCCTTCACAGCTCAGGTGGTGCCTGCTGCCTCCCAGCACTGGAAGGGAGAAGGTGCGCTCAAACTCTCACCCTCAGCTGAGTACCTAGTAACTGAAAGGCAGCTAGAGCAGCTTCCTATACACTCCTCCAAAGTCATTTGGACACAGGATTTGAGAGGTGGGCTGATCTGCCTCTGTCCTTGGGGACCCTTAAAGCATCACCACATGAACTACAGGAAAAGAGCTGAAGGAAAGGTCTTGGAGTCAACATCTGTCATGCGGAAAGGAAAGCATCAGTCCAGGTTGGAAGTCTCTAGGAACCACAAAGACACTTAGCCCAACAAATACAACTTTTGAACCAGTTTGTCCCTTCGGAGCAACAGTCTTGCAGCAGCCTTGACCACCATAATGTCCAGATTCAGACCCACAACAAAGAGAAGGAGTGGAAGAACAAGAGATACTTTTCATCATGAAGAGGTAGCATAGGGATGGGATTATATCACCCATATGGCTGTCTTAACAGGCCATTTCTATCTTACATTCTGTCGTCACTGTAACAAAACTGTGAAAGAGGTGATGCAACATAACTCTTCCACTTACCTGCCCCTCAACACGGGCAAAAAAGTATGGGAATGGCGGACAAACTCAGGTTCACACCAGGGACTTTGTCAACATGGGTATATCAACAAGATACTCCTAATGCAGATGCACTGGCATCTGCAAAATTGCACCTTTGTCAGTATAGCTTATTTTCAGCCAACCCCCTCCCACCAAAACCTTCTCCACTGAAAGTGAATATGTGCTGGCATAACTACATTTACCCAATTCATGCTAGCTTAACCCAAGCATTTACAGTAATGTTTTCACAGAAATCACATCTCATTAGCTCCTTCCTGTGGGAAGGAGGCTGGGGAGGGAGTGATAAATTCTGCACAGAAAGAAAGCGAAGGGAGCCAAGAGACCAAGATATAAAAAGATGGCTTTTGTATGTATATACAATTGACGTGCGTTTGCTCACTGAAGTAGGGCATGAGATCCTAGCAACAGCTACCTGTCCTTCTGATGCTAATGATCTCTGTATTATAAAGGAGTGGCAAAGGCTCATTTCAATCCTCATTTTGGATTCTGAGGAGAACAAGTGCTATGTACAATGGGAAGTAAAAACAAGAACATCCCTTTCAGGACGCAAACCCTGTTCTTGGACCCTTCTGATGAACACGATTTGCCTAAGAGTCTGATGCTGAAAGGGAATTTTATTTCACTAGTATTTATTTACACTGACTTACCCCAGCTAAAGAATTTAAGGAACCTTATCAAACATAAAAGGAAAAATAACTAGGGCAACTAACTTTTCAACCCATAGCCCCATGATCACCTTTTGTATCGACAGCCCTTCATCAATTGTTTTTTTCCCTGCTGACCCTGGCTTGCCAGTGCTGTCAGTTGTGCAAATGGACAGTGAACCAAAGCAGGAAATGAAGCAAAGCTGAAAGCAACTTTCCTTCTCCCCGTGCAGGTCCATGCAGCCACATGAACACCGGCACTGGCACAGGTGAAGGGGCTGAAAGGGCTGGATGGGATGGGATGGGGTAGGAGGGTACCTCTTAGAGAACCAACACTTCCGTTCCCCTAACCTGACCACGAAAGCGCAGCCCTCAATGGGAAATGGCTGCTTGCCACTTCCTTTGAGCTTTCTAGTTGGGGTTTTTTTGGCAACTGATTTTGGACATATTTACATTTATAATTGCAGTCATTATAAATTAAACACAATAAATAAATGCAATATAAATGTAATCTACAGAGGTTTTTTAGAATTGCACTGTAACTAGTTTTAATATTAATTTATTACATTTCCATATATATAAAGAGAGAGCTATTTTCACATTTCGTTAATTTGCCAACTGTTCCTCAACAATATGTGGATTCCATAGTAATTATTACAGCATTAGATGAAGATGTTAAAAAAATCCGCAAATTGACTATTTTTAATATTCTTTGCATACTACCGTAACATCAGGATTCCAGCCATTAGCACCAATTAATTTGTTCAGAATTAAATTGTAAAAGTCATCTTGATCACGAAATAAAACTTCCCATAAAACCCAGGTGACAGCAACATATCCAATTATTCTGATACAGAGCCCAAATTTGATGGTTTAACACAATTGGTTTAGAAATCAATATCCCACCTTAAAGAATCTGAACAGCGAAGAATTCAGTGTCTTTTAATAACATATTTCAGCGGTTTACCACCCACTTATGTCTTTAAAATGAGCATCTTACTTCTAGTTTGACCTTCGTTACTGTATCTTCCAGCACCTAGACCCATATCTTTGCCTGGCAGATTAAAAACCCATCTTGCTCTCTTCAGGCAGGAACTCCTAACAGCAATCATGTCACTTTTTAGTTTTGTCTTTAATGACAGACTGCATTTCTTCAAGCTCATTCTACAAGGCAGGTTTTACAGAATCAAACAATTCTTATATCACTTCTCCTTTTCTAGGTTTTGAAAATCTTTTTAAAAAATTTCCATACAAGACTTGGATGTGATGTCTGGTAGTGATCTCACCAGTACAAAAGATCTCCCCTCTGCTCACATCGTAATTTTTCTGCTGACGCATCAAAGAAGAATTTTTTTTTTTATAATAAGAACTTACATGCAGCTAATTATTCCCCCTAACTCCCACCTCATTTTGGGAGACAGCACCTCCCAGGGCACGGTTTTTCCCACTCTGTGCATGTGACCTATATTCTTCGTACTCGAAACATGACCATGTTCCTGGCTGAATGCAATAATTAGTTTGAATGCAAGCAACTTATCGAGTGATCCAGATCTTTCTTCAGAGCTGGCCTTCCAGTATTATTTTATCAAGCCACCCATCTTCCTGTCACTGCAAACTTTCTCCTCACTGATTTCTTTTTTCTTCTTGACAGCCACTAAAGGCATGGAATAGTGCTGAGCTAAGGGCAGGAGATCAGGAGTCCTAATGAGAAACATCCCCACTTGTAAGAGATATCAACATATAAACATATTTTGTTTGGTTAGTTGGTTTTTAATTTATTAATAATTTTAACTAGAAGAAAGTCTTACTGAAGTCTATATAAATCAACCATCTTTGTCAATCAGACTTTCGAACTTAGAAGAAGAACAGTATCAAGTTTACTTGGCAAGAACAGTTCTATATATAACCATGATGAGTAGCATTAGATAGATTACTGCCCTTTAAATTTTATGTATGGAGCTACTTATTGGCTAGTCATTGTTTTTGTCTGAAACAGGCAGGTTAGAGTTTATAAATACCCAGTTATTCTGTTTGTCCCCTTTTCTCACTGGCGAAACTAAAAATTGTTTTTTTAAAAAATAGAACAATAGAAATTTTCATCCCTAAAATTGACCTCGAAAAGTGAACATCAGTGTTTTGGAGACTATGAACTAAAAATTACTAAGAGCTACTGATTTTAAATCTACTACTTTCACAAATTCCATTTTCTCTGGAATCTGCTGTTCTATTAAAGTCTCTACTAAACATGGAAAAAATAACATCAGAGCAGAGTCTACTTAAGGAAATCATCCCTTCTCATGTCACTTTGAGAAAAGCAAAGCCTTGCTCTTTCTGGTTTCTGTGCTTGAGAACAGAAGAACTGCCAAATAGGATTAGGCTACCGGTTATTTCAGTCCAAGTATTTCTGGCAATGCCCAGTATCTTTTTTAAAAATAAAACTGATCAACAAATTGCAGATAAAAATTTTGGCTAGGCAGTAAAGTGTCCTGTTCGCTCATGTTCTTTGGGCAAATCAAAAGAAATTGATGTCACTGATTCAAGAATGACTGTGGGAAAAGACTGGTCACGCCTACACTGAATCTTCTCAAGGAGGGTGTGTTGCCCCCTCCATCTCCATCCCTGCACCCACCGGGATGCTCTGTGGGCAGGCAGGAGGCAGCGCATGCCCAGCCTGCCTGAGCATGTCCTGCGGCATGCAGACCCACCGGGCCAGGTCCTACGAGCTTCAGAAAGCACCACCCACCCTGTCTGGGGTTGCACTGTCTGGGGTTGCTTATAGAAGGGTGAATCTGACATTAAGGGAGCCTCAGGCAGGGCAGATATACCTACAGAAGTCAGTATTTGGAAGGAAGCGTTCATTGTAACTCCACTGAAAACACCCTACCTATGCAGTAATACCTCCGTGTAACAACTTTCTTCCAACATCCATACTTATCCCATGCCATTTTCACATCTGCCTGAGCTTTCTATATGTTTTCTTGACTGTATCCTGTGCTTATTCTGCACAGTATTTTACTTTGGACTCGCACTTTCCTAAAGCCCTGAGCACCAGCAATGACTCCTTCTTCTTTAACCTTAACATCCATACTGCCTCTTCTCCCAGAAAACCGGACCAAAGGCTCATTTCAATAGAAGACAGTTACTACATTCACTTAACTACAGAAGGTCTTCATACAGCCTGGTGTTTTACACTGCAGCTATACTGAGAAGGGCAATATAGCCCTGCAAACCCGGGAAATAAGGATACCTATGACAATTTAAATTAACTTTGATCTCCCTTTTCCTCTGAGATTCAAGTCAGTTTTAGACAAGGGCTCCAGGGGCTCTGCATACCAAGTGCTGAGGCCGGTTTATTTCTCAAGTGAGATCTGTTACCACAGGCATTTCCAAGCAAGGCCAAGAAGCAGGGCTGCTCTGCCATTGAAAAGCTGCAGGTGCCTAAAATTTCTGGAATTTAGAAACAGCGTAATATACACCTGGATCAGTAAGAAAATCCTTGCTATCCAGCTCTTGACAGTCAGCGCCTCTGGGGGAAGGCAGGTAGATTTGGAGCAGCTTAGGAGTGGAGAGCAGACAAACAGGTCCACTGTCATGTAACAGAGGCAAAGCCAGAGAGACAGAAATATGTGGTCACTGTATGGAAACCAAACCGCAACAAAAGGGGGATTTCCAAAGCCAAAGCAACAAAGAGATACATGATCGTAACTCCACAAGAGGGACAAATCCTGAGGTCCTGCCTCAGGTGAGCTTCCAGTGGGAGTCTGCCTATATCTAGATGGAGTAAAGCCGCCTACAGATTTGGCCTGGTGTAAGATACCAACAAAGATGCTTGAACCAATTTGCCTGGGGAAGGTAACACTTGCTGATACCTCCACGGTCTCTCCACTCCAGTCATAATTTGACAATGTTTGTGGCTTGATTGCATGTGTTCAGTGAGGCAGCCCTGCACTTCCTACCCCAAGGCTGCAGGACGCGCGAGCGAGTCTCTGAGATGAGCCCTGGCATCCACCTCTTTCACACATCACATGTTCACCATCTGCGTTCTCATCTTCGACCATGCTGCCGCCCCTCGCCCAGGTTGCTGGGAGGTTTAGAAAGGCAGATGTTTTCAGTCTCTGTGGGGTCTGGTTGCAGGGGCTTTGGAAGTTACAGTACCTTAGGCCAGTGTTGTCTGGGATTCAATATTGCATTAAGTGGTGACACATTGTGGGCAGGTGGGATCTATTATTGCATTATGGAGGCTGCTGCTTCCCTGAACAGGCTATGTTTTGTGTGTGAAGCGGGCCCACACCTGCTGGAGCTGGGACCTGGAAATGCGGAGGACGGAAGGCATGAGTCTGTGGTTTCCTGCCGTGAGGGGCATGTGCCTGCGGTGGGGCATGCGCACGGGACTGCTCTCCGCTGAACGGCTGCGCTGTATGAAAGTGCCACCAACGTGAGGGTAGTGTTCTGTCTCCAGGGTTGAGGAGGAGAAAACGGAGGACGCCAGTCTTCTCAGGGGGCTGTACCTCGGGAGGGAGTGCTGAGAAGGCCTGTCCTCCTCCAACTGAAAAAGACCAAGAAGAGTGGAGGAAAAGGTGTCAGGCAAAGACTTGACTCGCCCCTGGTTTGTGATGCGCATGCTGCAGACATCTTCGCTGGCGGATGAAAAATGCTTTTGCTCTACACGGGGCTTACTTACTGCTCTGTGTCTATAAATTCCCAGGGATCCTACGGGCACCATGGGAGCCTGCCATTACAGGGGGCCTGCCATGCTCTCCCCAGCCACACGCAGACATGAGCGACACCAGCAGTGTTGGGCTCTGCTACATCAGTTCCCTCCTCTGGCTCTTCAGGCCACACGCCTCACCTCTCTGTTCCTCTGGCATCACTCATCTTGACATGTCATTATGCTATTCATACATCCTGCATATAGGTAACAGTCAAACTCTGAACATACTTGGAAACCAAGTGTATGAGAAAAGGTGAAACACCTGGTGCTAAAATGATTATATGCATTTAAAAGCAAGAGATTCTCAGGGGCTCTTTCAATGAGTCTTATTAAAACTCGCTCCAGGGATTTGCAAAGGCAACTTTCGGGAATGTTAGTGGACTTTCCTTTTCTCACATTTACACTGCTGGCCTCCGGATACACTTAYATTAAGTACCTGCAGGGGGAGTGTTAAAGCTTCCAGCTTTGGTAAGCGGAGGACAGGCAGCAGCTGGAAAGGCAGGCAGAGTATAATTCTCCTTTCAGCGAGAAATTCAAAACACAAAGCCACGGGAGGACATGAGGAGAAGATGCACTCTTAGGTCCCTTTTCTGCTTCTGTGATCCTGGGATGGCCAGGAGAGGGAGGAAAGTATACTCACAGAGGACAGCTTGTACCAGGATGAGATCGCAGTCCCTACCTTCCCTTTATGCACTGAATGGAAGAGAGAGGCATTACAGGAATGACTTCAGATTCTTCACCCTGAAAATGCTAACCTTCCTCCCCTTTCTGCCTCTGCTATGAAACTAGCACTTTCACAGGGGTCAGCAACCTCAATTTCCAAAACCAGACCATTTTTCCTGGAATCACGTTTTTCCTTTCAAATCCATTCCCTTCCTTGTGCTGCATTTCTTTTCAGGAAGCCTCTGCAGGTTTCAAAATGTAATTGGGAAATGTGAAAAGGCAATATTGTATTTTCTTAAGCCAACACTGCTCTCCTTACCTTACTAGAGATGTTGCCCTTGCAAATGATATGAGAAAAAGAGCTGAACTTCATCCAGTCTCACCTCTTTCCTGTCACCTTCGATATCTTTGCAGTGCTTTGAGGCAGGTATCTTATCTTCGTAAGTGTCTGAGAACTACTCAGCTTGTGGTGGGCATTAAATGTGAAAAGCAATTATTCATAGTCCTAAATGTACTGCATGTCACTGCATAGATCAGACTCTCAGATAATAATAATGTAATGCTGTCATACAGAGTATTTGAGAGAGACAAAGAAATTCTAGACAGCAGCTCTAATTTCTCATAAAGACAACCATCTCTTCTTTGCATAGATGGTGTAGAAAATCAGTCCTGGGTGTCCTGTTTGTAGGCTGCACAACTAAGTATACTGGAATTCTTATTATTACTTTTTGCTCTACGTTTGGGCTCAGCATATTGTATGATTTCCAATGTATGTATCATCCCAACACGGTAAAGGCTTCTCAGATCAAAAAGGATCACTCCAACTACCCAGATGGACCTCCTTTACAGCACAGGACCAAGGACCTTGCCCAGGCCGTGAAGGGGCAAATTGCAACACCCCACCAGCAAGCGCACTTAGGTATTGCTGCCTCCTGGCTGAAGCTGAGGTTACAGACACGCCGCTTTTCTTCACTGATGCTCTAATGCTTAAATTACACAGTCAATGCTGAAGGTGCTAACCCCTTTTATCCCTTTGCCCTTGGCAGCAATCAGGCTGGACCACCTTCCATCAGGCCTATTCTGCTTTGTTTGGACAGAAGCAGTATGACCTCTCTCATGTCAAGTCCCAGAAAAATATGATGTTGATAGAGCTCAATGCATTTTAAAGATATAAAATGTAATTAGGAATTTGACTGAGTCCTCTCATGTGGAGGGAAGCCGGAGGAGCTGAATGTCAAAGAATTGCTTCATCTACAACAGGCACCAAGTGCAGCTCAACGGGAATTACACTGCGTGAGGGGCAATGAGAGTCTGCCCCTCTTCTGCAAATGCCCATTTCTCACCACTGAGAAATGGTCCCTCAGGTCCCCTCAGAGCAGCCCACAGACCATGCTGTAGAAGGGAAAGGAAACCAAGACACATAGCACCTTTTCATATCTCATTTTTCCTGCCACCTTCTTCCCCCAGCCTACCTCTTCCACCCAGAGTGATAAACCTGAGAGCCTGCTGTGTTTTGCCTGATTATTTCAGCCCAGCTTTTCTTCTTTCTGCCTCAGAGCCAGTTGTTGTTGTTTCTGTCCTCTCCTCCTGCTCTCTATAGGCACTCTGGGAGTGACAAGGATTTCCCTCATCACTGCTCCAGAGTCTGGGGCCACAGAGGGCACCGGGCCCAAAATGTAACGCAGAGAAAGCCCTGTTCAGCTTTCAGTTCTCAGTGCAAATCAAACAGAGTTCCTCCAGGTAGCAGACCGGGGGCAACCCAGGGCTCTACACCACATGAACCAGAGAGGCAGTACAGATCACCCAAAACGCTAGAGCCCTGTCCTAGTTGTGAGGGAGCACCCTCCTGTGTCTCTGTCTCCCTTTCCGAGGAATAATCATCACCAACTCAAATCAATGGAGGAAGAGAACAGCATACTGGGGTCGCTGAAGTGGTCATCCCCTGACCAGCTGTGCTGCTCCCAAGGGTATCAGGCAACACCACAACTACAGCATCCTTCAGATGCAGCAATGATGAAGTTCAGGAGCATGGGGGCACCTGTGGGCTCAGCACCAGAACAGAGAATATTTTCTTGGCTCCGTGAGGGTCTCAGCACAGTTTTTTACAGAAGAAAACCAGTGATGTAGGTCAAGTTGGACTCCCAGGTGAAGCTGGCCCAGGCAGCCTGTGCAATGTGCTTCTGACTGCCTCCTGTCTTACCCACGGTACTACCAACCCAGGTCCTCACGCTGAGTATCCTTGCATGATCTCTCAGCAAAGACACCAATGGTGGGGTATGGCTGGGAAGGGCTCATAAGCTCCACAACTGCTGCCCTCTCAGGGTCAAGACATGGACAACTTTAAATAAGTCTATTTGTGGCATTCTCCTGGCTGTGGAAGGCTAGCTGTGGGAGAAAAGAGGCCTAATACAGCACCAAGGGAGATTTTTTTAAGAGTGATTCTAACTACACAGCTAAGTTGGTGAGGAAATACACCAGTGCCTCTTTACATTGGGACCTTTTCTAGAAGATGAACTGTTGGCTCTGGGCGATGGGACGGTAAGACACAGTGTAAGCAAAATGCTCTCTGAACTCTGCAGAATATATCCAAGAATAGGTAAGGAAGAGTTAATATGATCTCCCACTATTGCTTCACTTTTCTTGTGTTTTTTAGATGTTACATCATTTGGATAGGCATGTTTTAGGCAGGCAAGTCTCAATGCCAATTGCACCAGCAGCAAGGGAGATTCAGAGTCAAGAAATACCTATGAGCACAGACCTACAGACAGAAGTAATTGCTAAAACTCATGAATGTATGAACATGTGTATTTCTTTCCAATGCAGAAGGCAGCAGTAAGTTGCCATCTCTGTCAAGTGTCAGTGAATTTACTCAGCATATTTAAGAACTGACAGATTTATAAATTATATTGCTAGGTGTGGATATAAATGATTTCCAACAGTAACAGCAATCCTATGTCAGGATTAATATGTAAACGGAAGTGCAGGTTCAATCTTTTTTTCCACTCATTTTTAGCTATTTCTATAGCTTTATCTGCACATTAGTGCATAAAAATAAGCAGAGATTTATTAGTATATTCCTGAAATGCATACATTAAAGTAAACCCTAAGAGCTCTGTTCAACAGCTTGCTGGGTGCTCAGTGCTGCACTGAGCGGTGCACAGACAGAAGGGCTTGAACAGAACACAGTTTCATGACAGACCTGTTCTCCCTCTATACCAGGGCTTCCCATGAGGTCTACGCTCCACTGCAGCTGTCTTCTTGTCAGCTGAAACTGGGAGATACCTATGTGAGAATATGTGAGAATATTTGGGTCAGAAATTCCCCCAGGCTATTCAGAGCCTCCTCTGTACTTGACTTTCCCCACAGCAGCATCTGTTCATACTGTGCTCCCACTTACACCCACACAGCTTCATGAGGACACCACCATCCCTCACACTTGCACTACAATATCTTTCTTCCAACAGATTCAAACATTTGAACAAACACCTGAGCTCTAAATGAGGATAACTCGGGGAACTACAGGCTGGTCAGCCTGGAAAGGGCATGGAGCAAATCCTCCTGGAAGCCATTTCCAAACATATGAAGGAGAAGGTGACTGAGAGCAGTCAGCATGGATATATGAAGGGGAAATCATGCCTGATGAACCTGATAGCTTTCTGTGATGAGATGACTGGGTGGGAGGTTGTTTACCTTGACTTTAGTAAGGTTTTTGACACTGTCTCCCATAACGTCCTCATAGACAAAATGATGAAATATGGGCTAGATAAGTAGACAGTGAGTTGGACTGAAAACTGGCTGAGCTGCTGGGCTCAAAGCATTGTGCTTAGGGAAACAAAGTCCAGCTGGAGGCCAGTCACTAGTGGTGTGGCCAGGGGTTGATACTGGGGCCACTAGTGTTTAACTTCATTAATGACCTGGATGATGGGACAGAGTGTACCTTCAGCAGGTTCACAGATGATACAAAACTGGGAGGAGTGGCTGACACACCAGAAGGTTGTGCTGATATTCAGAGGTGCCTGGATAGGCTGGTGAAATGGGCAAAGAGGAATTTCATGAAGTTCAACAAAGGGAAGTGCAAAGTCCTGCACCTGGGGAGGAACAGTACACACTGGGGGCCAACTATCTGGAAAGCAGTTTGACAGAGAAGTACCTGGAGGTCCTGGTGTAAGGTCCAGGTAAGCTGGTGCCTTTGTGGCAAAAAGGGCCAACAGCCTCCTGGGCTGCATTAGGAGGAGTGTTGCCAGCAGGTTGAGGGAGGTAGTCCTTCCCCTCTACTCAGCACTGGTGAGGCCACACCTGGAGTGCTGTGTTCCGGTTCTGGGCTGCCCAGTACAAAAGAGACATGGACATACTGGAGATAGTCCAGCGAAGGGTCACAAAGATGATGAAGGGACTGAAGCACCTCTCATTTGAGGAAAGGCTGAGAGAGCTGGGACTGTTTAGTGTGGAGAAGAGAAGGCTCAGGGGCGTTCTTATCAACATTTATGAATACCTGATGGGAAAAAGAAGATGGATCCAGACTCTTCTTAGGGGTGCCCGTGAAAGGACAAGAAGAAATGGGCAGAAATTGAAATACAGGAAATTCCATTTAAACATAAGAAGAAGTTTTTTTAACATAAGGGTGATTGAACACTTGAACAGGTTGCCCAGAGAGATTGTGGAGTCTCCATCCTCAGAGATATTCTGATTGGACACCGTCCTGAGCAACCTGCTCTAGTTGATCCATCTTGRAGCAGAGGGTGGGACTAGATGATCTCCAGAGGTCCCTTCCAACCTCAGCCATGCTGTGATTCTATGATAATCCAGAGGTCACTGTCTTTTTGCCAGTAACAAGTAATGGCTTATATATTGGAGCCAGAGAATGGAGGAACAGAAGAAAGCATTAGAGCAGGGATTACCCATTTGCTCTCAGTTAGTACTCTACTGACACCAATGGATGATCACCAGTTTTCAGGAGACCAGAATGAGGACCCAAATCGGTACAACAAGGCCTATGCCCTTAGTCATGGTAGTTCCGCCTTTAGTGACATTTTTACCTATCTTAACGGCTCAGTTCATATTCAAAGATAAGGAATATTTACTCACACACACACACACACACACAATCTAATCACAGGAAACATCTGTCATTGCTAGTGAGACCTTCAGTATTTTCATTAGTTAAGTCCTTGGTCAACTTCTTATTACTGTCCCAACCAACTGTTCCTCCATCTCTGCTGTACCTAAGGAGAACAGGCTTCTGCTTTCCTTTAGGCACCAATTCATTTTTCCTTTGAGACTTAGCAGTTGGTTTTGTGACAGCAAATGGAAAAATACGAATGTCACTGCAAAGCTGTGTAGATAGAAGATCCAGACATCAAAGGGAGCACAACTAAATCCCGGCCAGCCAAAGAAGTCCAGTGTTGGTCTGTATGTACAAAGCTAGGCCCAGGAGTAACTAGAGGGTATTTCAGAACATAGGAGCAAAAAAATGCGCAGTCTGCTCGAGAACCAAGGCTGTCTAATATATTAGCAGTGATCACCCACAATCCCATTAATTTACCTTTTTTGCCTGCTTTTTAAGTATCACTGTGCAGTGATGAGCAGCCTTCATACTGCATCATATTCAACTCCCCCAGTCATTTCACACAGCAGTATTACGTGCTATGGCCAAGAAGGCACCTCCAGCCTTCTTTGGCTATGCTAAATATGTCAGTGAAGTGTCCCTGCTGGTTCTTTCAGCTGGTTCTTACCAGCTGGCTCTTGCTGTGTTCATCGCATCTTGCACATATCACACATCTTGCACTGACCAGCCTAGTAAGTGTATAGACAGATCAAATTCAGACACAGACCCTTCCAACTCTGCCCATCTTGCCTATGCAATCTCTAGATATCTGGGGCATTCAACATACTGGCTTTATACAGCAAACACCTCCACCTAGGAACCGTGCAACTGGATGCAGTCTCCATGAGAAGCATGTACTGCTACTATTCCATGCTCAGCGGGACAGTCCCACTAGTGCCTGCTGTCAGAATTTCTATCCTTCCTGTAAATGCTGCAGCCTCATACACCTTAGCAAGGAACACCTTGCCTGGCAGGCAAGGATTTGGTTTGATTCTTTTTATATCGTTTCTTGTATCATTCATGTTTTGCTGCCAAAACTAACAGTCCTTTTTTTCTTGTACCTCTCTGGGATCCAGAGAAGAGAAGAATCTGGACAAGGCCTGAATGGAAGGATGTTCTTTTAACATGTTCCAGTCCAGCGAACACTCCCTTAGACAATAAGCTCAAGAGGGAATGGGAGATGGAGTTACCATCTTCCAGAGGGGAACAAGCCGACTGCACGAATGCCTGCCGTAGGAGGCTATCACTGTGTACATGACCCGAGACTCGCCTGCTCTTTGCTGCTCTTATGGATCCCATGTGCATGAGAGATCTTCATTAACATACAAATACAAAAAGCCCTCAGGAGAACAATTTTATTGTCTCTTGCAGTGAACGCTCTGGGACAGCCTTCTTCTGAATGTCTGAGAAATGAAGATTAGATATGACAGAGGAACTCTGAGCCTAACAGTATATCATGTTTTTCCAGGTAATCTAATAAATTACCTTCCACTAAAAACTGAACTTCTTTGTATCTTCAGAGGACCACAGAAAAAAACGAAACCAAAAGAAAAAAAGCCCTCTACAACTATCTGGAAAAAACACAGTAGGTAAGGAACATTTCTGTGAGTAAATACCTGGTAACAACAATGCCAGTCACTGAAGTAAGGTTGACGGGATATGTGCGCTGGTTACTCTGAGCTTTTTATTAGGTATTTAGAAGAAAGTTTAATTTCAGGGAGTTATTTTATGGTTTGCATTGCTGCAGGCCTGCCCAGTGCTGATGCGTGATTAGATTAGAGGGCATTCTCTTGCCATACACTGCTGTTGCTGCTGAGAAACTATGTGGAGAAGATTTGCAACACCTCCATACAACTAAGCGGTTATTAACAAAACACCATGGGAGAGCAGTAAGAGAACTGATTAAAGATACCCACAACCACAACAGTGCTCTCCTCTTGTCCCTCTGCCAAAACAGCTGAAAGATCTTGATAACAGTGTGTCCTTAGTAGGGGACAACATTACTAGCTATAGGGAGAACTTCTAAGGTGTTCACAACATTTGCAAACACTGTCAGAAAGAGTTTCACAAGAGCATCCATGCTTGGAATCACAGACTTCTCCAGCACAGCTGAGGTTTCCTAAGATGATGCTATGATAGGCAACAAGATACAGACCCAGGGATCTTACCTGTCTCTGAGGACCAGTAGGTTCAGATTCTCGTCTCCTTTGACGGATAGCTGGTGCTGAATGTAGGGGGGAGTGGGCTGGACTTCCTGTCTGCTGTTCGTGTTTACTGTCAGATACTGTTTGAGAAGGTCCTTCATGTCTGTGGGAACTGTCCTCCTCAGTCACAGGCTGCATACCCCGACTTCGCCCGTCATGTGTCTTCGGCCTGACTGCAGCATCTGCCCCCAAGCGCCTTCTCTCCTCACCCTCTTCAATAGGTCTTAGTTCCTCAGGCTCCTCATCCGTGGTTCCAGAGGTGCTTGGCTCAGCACCTGGGTGAAAGTCCTTCAGCTCTGTCTCCTTATCAATGATAACCCACTCCTTGCTGTCAAAGTCCTCCTCCTCTGCGAGTGGCACTGAGCGGAAAGCATTGCTGAGGGCTTCATGTTCCACTGAAGCAGACACATCCATCCTACCACTTGCCTGCCGGTCAGCCTGGCCAGTATCAATGGACAGCATCTGGGCTGGCTGGGAGGAGCATACAAGCCGTGATGGAGAGCCAGGTAAGTCCATTCGAGATCTAAAGACAGAACATGAAGCCATTAAAAATACATCAGGTTTGTAGTTAAAGTTAGGGATTATAAGAGTTGAGAGAAAACCTGTATAGTCCTTCTCGCTCATTCCTTGGTACGCTTCAGAAAGACAGGCTTAAGCAAAAATATTTCTTTAGAACCTACAATGGCATAAAGATGTTCCCACTAAAGTGCTTCAGTATGACAGCCAATTCAGCATCTCTCTTCCTTGTAGATGACAGGATGTAACCAGTTCCCCCCCCCCACCAATATACTCTTTCCCCTTTGGTAAGTTCTACTGGTTTGTGGAAAAAAAAAAAAAAAAACAAAACACCTCTAAATCCTAAATCTACTGTCTGACTTAACAGTGTCTCTGCTGGACTCCTATAACCTCTTCAGCTGCACTGTGCTATCTCTATGGTGACCACTGAGGCCTCTAAGGCAGCCGCGAGTTCTTCAAAGACAGCAAGAATCTTTGATCCCGTTGTGCATAGATGACCCCGAAATACTTTGGAGAGGCAGGAAGGAAATATGGCAAGTATCCTTTTACAAAGGGTAGTATAATGTTAGCGGCTCACAGTCTAAATAGCAGCGGCTTCTGCAGCCATGCAGAAATACCTTTCAAAGAGGCCCTGGAAGCTCCCTGTGCCCCAATGGCCCTGGCAGCTTCTCAGCTGGAAAAGCCAGTGGCACTTCTGTCTTTCTGCTCCACAGTGTTATGATCCATGCTTCTCATTTGGCCTGCACCTGCTGCTTGCTTTGCTTCTGTGTCTATCACAGAGGCTAGCAGCTTGCTGCACAAAGCCAGAGTGTCTGCTGCCCAGAAAAAGACAGCTGCAGAGTGTTTTACAAAAGGATTTCAACAAGGACCATACAGGAGCCTTGCAGACTCTTCTGGGAAAGGCCTTCCATGTGTGAGAAAGCATGAGGGGGAAACAGAGACATAACTAACCATTGGGTGAGGGTTGCTGAGCAAAACTGGGTATCTTTAACACAGTGGAAGGTCAGAGCTGAGATGGGAAGAATTACAAGCAAAAATGAAAAAATGCTGATGAAGAAAGGGGAATTAGAGAAGGAGGTGAACCAAAGGTTGATGTAGAGAAAGTTGTGAGCAAAAACAAAGATCTCGGTAAAAGCCATCTGATGGATCTGAAAGAAGCAAGGCTATATTTGTTAAAGCCTTAAAAATATATTATTGTGAATAGGGAACACTAAGTATGCAAAGTAAGAATGAAAAATGGCCTATACTGTGTGTGTGTGAAGAACTGGATTTTAAAGAGCTGATGCTAAAAAAATAAAAGAAACTGGATTTAGCCAATATTTTCATCCATTCCCCAGCAGAGGAGAGACTCCTGGAGTGGAGGAATTTACTCCAGAAAGCCAGAAGAATTTCCCAGTGCTGGGAGTCAGGTCTGTGTTATGAAAAGATGGAAACAGAATAAAGAGAAGACTTTTGTCTTTGTGGCAGAGTGGGATTGTATTTGCACCATACTAGGTGCAGGCTACTTCGATGATGAAAAAAGATCTTGATTTTAAAAACAGGAGCTGAGGGAAGAAGGCGGGAGAAAGGGATGTGTTTTGGATAATACACATTTTCTTTATTAAGTTAGCTTGATGCTGAGTAGACAAGGAAGAGTGGGAGAAATAAAGGAAGGAGTTAAAAGCATTCAGTGAATATATAGGACTAGTGTTGCTGACTGTTATAAGTGGCTTTTTTCCCTTCCTATTTTAAAGAGCCTTTCTTCTGAGCAAGAAAAATAAGAGGTAGCAAGACCCAAGATTTGTTATTCAAACCCTAAGTTATTAATAGCAATACAAACAATCTTTCCTGAATTACAGAGAAGCATTACAGCTTCCCCCAGCCACCCAGAATAAAACAGTACCTAACAAACTGGGGGTAGTGCTAGGGGCTCATCCTCTCTCTAGTTCTTTTTGATCCTCCTCCATTTCCAGTCACCGTCTCCTTGTGACTGCTCCTCTTGGCTGAAGTCTGTCAGATTTTCTCTGAGAAGAAGGCCTGTCTCTCCCCTACCTCTTTTAGAGGGGCCATTTCACTAGTACGTCCTGCAACCACAGTCCATGCCCTGACTTTCAAGGGGAAGAGGAAGACAGAGTTACAAAGGATGTGAAGGGGGTTACCAGCACCAAGGCTTAAGTCTTGTAACACGTGTTCTCCAGCACACAATACTTCAAAAAGCTTCTTTTAATTATTTTTATTGTATTTGGTTTTTTGTTGATTTCTTTGCTGTGGATCTGAGAGAAGGTATTCCTATTACCCTCAAAATCAGGGTGTAACGTGTACTTTCCACATGCAAACAAATGCAATGCTATATGCTGAAAAATGAATACTATTACTACTATTAATGGAAAATAATGAAATAACGAAATCCACCAGATCAGGATCTGCCAGCTAGCTCCCAGAATACATGCATCTCTGTATGTATCCTAACAAGATCCATTCTTCCCTCCCACCTCAGGCCAGCCAAAAGCTTTGTGACTGTTTACATTATCTCTGATCTGATGCTTTGCCTCCCCTCTGACAAATTTCCCTCCTTCCATCTGTGGAGTTCTTCCCATCCAGGGACAGGATGAGAATCATTCCCACTAACTCTCCTTATTAACAGACATGAGCATCTCATCAGAACGATCATAAAGCCCATGAACACTTCCACCCAGAAATGAACTTCCAGTGCCTGCTGATCTAATGATTAGGTTGGTCTCAATAGCCAATCCTCAAGACACTGCTAAAAGCAGTAGGAGGCTACAGAGGGTGAGCAAACCTTCTTTCATGTAGATCTGCTTTGCCATCAGCAGTGGAGAGGCGTTCTGACTCAGGGCTGTTCACACGGCGGTATCTTAGGGAGCGCACTTGTGCGGTAGGGGACTCCGGAGGCACTCGGACAGGGGAACTGGGGCAGACACCATTTCTCTGCTCCTCTTCCACTATGCACTGAGTCTGTAAAGGGTAAACACAGAGAACCTCAAAATCTGACCAAAGACATTGATTTCCCATCCTTCCCTGTTGCTCTGTGCTTTCTTCCAGGGTACAGTTTCAGCTGCATTTTCACAATCTACACAAGCAATGTTTGAAGGAATGCAAGGGCCCATATGCCCTGGCAATTATCTTGTATTAAAACAAGGTATGGATTTTAAATCAATTCACATATTTAAACATCTTTACAAGGTGGCCTTTGCATTTCAATTACCCTGAATAGTTGATCCAAAGGAGTTATCATGGGCTAACCTACTGCATAAACAAATCCTAACTGCTTATCCAAGATGTCTAAGAGCCCTTGTTTGTCAATATTCATCTATGCAGGGTCCATGCATTATATCACAATGTACATACTTTTACTTCTGATGAACTTGATATGACTAAGCCATGTCCTAATTCCCACGGTGGTTTGGTTTTTTTCGTTTTTTTTTTTTTTTTT
>JAYKAV010003124.1:0-42736 GCA_035582835.1 Phoebastria nigripes | reverse complement strand
TTGTTGTTGTTGTTGGTTTTTCTGTTGGTTTTGTTTGTTTTTTTAAATCTTGGTCCTCTAAACAAAGTCCTTCAGGACATATACTCAACCACAACATCTGTAAGAGCTTTCCACAGACCCAAGGTCATGCAGGGACCTGAACATGCTCATGGACACTTGTGAGCATTGAGAGTTCATACTATACCGTACATATTTTCTGTTTTCATATGGCCTTAATGAATTTGATTTTTTTTTTTTTAATTTAGCAGCAGACAAAGGAGCAAAAGTAGGTGACTGTAACACAGCTGCCTTCTGCCTTCCTCTGTGCTGCTTCTCCTTGGAAGAGAAGACCTGCTTAGGCAAAAGCATAGAGGCAGAATGGTCCAAGGGCTACAGCAGCAGTCTAGGATTTGCATTCAACTCTGTTGCGCTGCCAGCCATGCAACATCAGCTGCTACACACTGCCTCTATGTGGGGATGTGCATTGAGGTGCCAGTGCAAGTTCCTAGTATGGAGAGTGTTTACCCTTCTCTGCAGCATGCCCTACATTCACTTGTCCTCTATTAATGCCAGAGGCTCTGAATGTATGCAGAATAATTCTCAGTAAAATGCTGCTGATCAAGACAGTTGCCTTTGTGTGTGTACTGTGTATATGGCAAGTCAGTCAGCGTCCATAAATTAGCAGACCTAAACCATCCAGGCTGGGTTTGGAATGCATACCTAAGGAGCCTTTGCAGCTAAGGATAGTGGAGGAGAACTTTCAGGAATTACAGGAAAAGCAGAATAGATGATAATGATTTAATCTGTAATCCATTCAGGCCAGGAGAAGGTTAGTGACAAAGGAAGGTCAAATGTGTTTGTGAAAGGAGCAAAGTGCTGATGTAACTGTAGGGTAACAGGCAACAGGGTAAGATCCAAGAGCAGAGAATTGGGAGAGGGTGTAGGAGAGAAGGAAGAGGCTTCTGAAAAAAACACAGAATGAGAACTTTGATCCAGTGGAGGAAGGAGAACCAGAAGGAGGATTTAGAAAGGTCAGTGACAGTAAGCAAGGAAACTGTCCTTAGCACAGAAATGGGAGAAGTGGGACAGAGGGAGATCTGAACTGCGTGAACAGAGAAATAAGGATGACCTTAGAGAGGTACTGAGGAGAGAAAACATGGCAAGATCTACTCATCACCTAAATACAAAGAGCAAGACAGGCAGAGCCAGAGTTACTTCTAGTGCTACAAGACTGGAAGATGAAGGATGGTGAAGCTGTGAATAGCAGAAGGGTGTTTTACACACCAGCTGCCTTTGCGGTTCTGAAAGACACAAGGGATGCCTGAGATTACAAGCAGAGGTGAAGCTGTGCCCTTACATATCAAATCTGCAGCCTCCTTTTTTTCTCCATGTGGTGACTGTGACTTAAATAAAAACTGATTGTCTCTCAGAGAACAGTCAGACTAAAGATAATAAGCCTAGCAGAGCGAAAGGACAGGCAAGAGTCAGACTAAAGATAACAACCCTCACAGAGAGAAAGGACAGACTTCTTCAGCTTTGGAGAGCATGATGCCCWGGGCTCTATTTCATAGACTGCTGCGTAGCTACAGAACTTGTCAGAACTGAAGTGCTCATTGCCACGCTGACTAACTCCCTAAGCTCCTTTGTCAGTAAACTGACAACAGCATATCCCTTGACAGGAGAGTCACCTGTCATGCTGTGGATCTCGTAGAAACCTCTCCTGCCTCTAGCTGCTGTTACGACAGGGCTTGTGAATGACAGCACTGGGTACCTAAGGCATGACATACAACTAGCACGCAGAAAGGACATTTAGGACTCCCTTGTGCACATCTCAGACTGACTGAAGAGCATCAAGGCACCTGGTGGTTCAAAGGAACAGAAAAACATGTAGGAGTTACCACGATTTTTCTGTAATACTCTTTTTTTTGTATGTTGTGGAAACAGAACTGTCCCACTCTACCAGGCTTTTCTTATTTCATGTGCCTTCAAATGAGAACTTCTAGGAATGCACACAGTTTACCAGTGAGAGATGAAGAAGTGGTTTGAACTTGGTTTATAATTCTCAGTATTGGGGAATGCCGCTGGTAATGTTCCATACAGATAACACGTTGATCCAAATTATTTGCATTGGAGAATTTTAAGCAAGTTAGACGAGATTATTTCTTGTCCATGAATAACGTTTTCTAATAAGACTAAGGATAGTGGAGATATCTACAGGGCTGAAAGAAGGACTAACCTTGTGCCAGTAGAGACTGAAGTGAATTCTGGTCAGAACCAGAAGACTGGTAGATTTAACATGCTAGTCCACAAATGTCCATTAAAGACAGGTTTCTGAAGTGAATCCAATATGCCCAATAAAAATATTTTAAGTCTGTTTGATGAAGGTTTCTCTGCTAACGGATTCTGTATGTATCTGATGTCATGCCATGCAACATTCTGATTTTTAAATAAGAATTGAGATCAACACAACAAACACTAATTTACTTACAATACGTAAGTTGCTCTAATAAATAAACTAACTGGTAGATTCTCATACTTAACATTTACTATGGAATCATCATTCAATGGGGATGCCTCCAAGAAATTAGGTAACATTTACAAGAAAGGACTAAGAAACAGCTTAGGGATTATGAGGAAAACCAACTGAAGTATACACTGTATGCAAGCTAAAAAGTCTAATATGATCTTGGAATGCAGAAATATGAGAATATTAAGTGATAGTTTCTCTCACTCTTCACAGGGGTGAAACCATCATTAGATGCTACCCTTAGAAAGGAAAGCTAAAAAATTGGAAGAGAAAAATCAGTGGTGCTTCAAGATGTAGAAAAATATGACTTATGAAGACATCTCTGATGAAATTTATTTACCCAAGAGGTTAGGACACAATAAAATTTTGGTTTATGATTTCCAAACCTGGGACATTTCTGATATTGTATCAGCTATGCAAGGACTAGAATTCCACTGCTTGAAGTATCAAGATCCTAGATAATGATATAATGATTGTACGAAAGATTCACTCTAGCATTATTTGCCCTCAAAACGTCATTTGCATAAAGATCCAAATTAATCCCAATGGCTTTTACTCTGTGAAAAAATTGTTTGTAATTTGCCATTTCCACAGGGAAATTCCACAGTGCTTTTTGTGCTGCACTATGTAGGATGCTACATCAGCAGATCTGGGCGGCTTCTAGCAGTCTATGAATCCATTGCCCTAAATCCAACAGCCACAGGAGATAAATAAATGTTCTTTACTTTGCTGATGCTGATCCTGAGTTTGTTGCGATTCACATCTGTCTCTTCCCAAACTTCAGCCTCATTGAAAGCGGTGTTTGGAGCCTGACCAAGACCTTCCGCTGGCCGGCCTGACAGGATGGGAGGAGCATTCTCTTGATCACTCAGATGTTCACCCTGTAGGACATCCTCAGTGTTCTCACGAAGTAAGTCCCCAGGTACCGGAGTGACATTAACTACCCTATGGAAGAGACAAGAAGAAAAGTAAAATTATTAGTACTTAAAGAAGGAGGCCTATCACACTGCCCCATAGAAATTCCTTAGTAGCTTTTACGGTATTACCAGGTTGAAAAAACAGGCAGTCCAGCATTATCCCAGATATGACAGCCTGAAACAGAACAGGAGGATTCCACCTAACATAGAATCACAAAGACAGCGGGATGATCAGTGAAAGCATCTTGGGACCCTTGATACGTAGGCTGCAAACTTCTTCAGAAGAGCCCATTACACAACATTTAGCTTAGAATAAGCTTCCCCTCTTTGCATGAGCAAATGAGGCTTAATAGGCCTTATAGCTTTTATCTTCTATAATATTAAGCTTTCATCTTCTATAATATTACTAAGGATTATTGTTATCCCTTAACGTCAGCCCCCTCAAAAGCACCAAGACAGACCAGTGAACTAAGCCTTATCAACTTTTGTTTGGACTCATTTCCATCTCTGAGCACCAAGCTCTGTGTATCTTTGCACCAGCACGTGAAACACCCTGTAAAGGTCAAGGAGCTGTGTTTGAGGCGTGACCAGTGCATGCACTCTGCTGTGTTCAGCTCACTATCAATCGCAAACCCACCCCACAGCAAGGCAACAACTGCCTCACAGCAGGCGCTCTCACAGAAGCTCCAGCCATGTATGCCATATAATAGGCAAAATATACAAGCATATGGGCTCCGTCAATCTTGGCCAAAGGTCTCCGGACATACCTTAATGTGACTCCAACCCCCACACTCATCCCCAGTAGAAAATGTGTTTTCAGGACAGCAAGGGTCTGAAACTGGGTTCCACCACCCTAGATATATGTTAATGTATATAAAGTCAAATCAAGTGGTGGCTGCCATGCAGCTCCAACTTCCCAGGATCATAATGGCCTTGAAATCTTTCAAAAATGAACTTGTTACTAAGCTTGTTATTGAGGATGTCCATAGTCTGACTGGTGAAACAGCAATACTCACCCAAACATGGCTGCTGTTTGCCTGGTGTTTTGCTGTGGTGGAGTAGAGGTGCTAGTGGACAACAAGATATCTGTACCAGCCTTCTCCCAGTCAAAGGCTTCATTTTCAGTGATGCCTCTTTCTTTCATGCTGTTCTCGAAAACAGACATGATTAGCTGGAATAAATTTACAAAAACAATTAATGTTAAGTAGCTGAGAGTGGCGCTCTCAAAAAATCTGAAGTATGAGCGTGAGGACCAAGTGCAGTTTATAATCTCCATCTTGCCTAYGAAAGGTACCAAGAAATGAAAGCAAATGTCATAAAATCGTATCAGTTGTTTCTCAGGCTGGTTTTGGCTTGGTAACTGAAATTTCTTTAAATCTACAAAAGAAATGCATGCAACATTTTGACACTGATTTGATGAAATCTTGCAGTTGGCTTGTTACTCTAACTCTGAAACCTTAACTTCAGCTCAGCTTTCCTATAGATTAGACACATGCAGAATAGTACATTTGATATCTAGAGTTCAAGGGCTGCCAGAAGGCGTAAACACAACAGGAAAACACAGTCCTAAGATGCAGACTTGTTGCAGTGTCTGGCTCAAATACAGCTCGGTCAGGAGCCCTGTGATATGCTTATGCACAATGTGGCCTGCCACATTTGGCTGCGGAAGAAAATAAAACTGTAAAAGGGATGATACAATTTTCTTTATAAGATGGCAGGTACAAATGCTTATGCTGACATGGTTTATACTTGTTGCTTTCTAAGAACAGATATTCTTTAGGAGAGAATGAAACTACTGGCAACAGTGCTCAGTGCATCAATGTGTTACCCGGGGAAATCTGATGTTCTGCTGTCAAAGGGAAACTGGATGCTACAGGCCAACACAGCTGTATGTGAGGTCCTGCATTTCTAATAAAATTAGTCATCTAAATAATGCAGAACTGAGAGGATTCAGCCTAAAGTCTATACAGAGAGAATATGGTGACGAATACATTTGGCTTATGGCATAGAATGAGCACTAAGTTAATGAATAAAAATTACCATGAACAAACTCCCTATTTGTTTGCATTTATATTCCAGTTCTGTTTATCAGCATGATCAGAAGGCCAGGAGAGCCTGCCATTTCCTACTAACTTCCACCAAACTGCAGTAAAATGCCTATTTGCAGCTTTCAGCTGAGCCATCTTTTTCCTCCTTTTTGTGACCTAGAATCCTAGAATTAGGTGCTCCACTCCTGCAGTGGCACTACGTTTGATTAAAAGAATTCCCAGAGCTGACTGTCGGTCAGACCAAGGAACAGGTAACACCTCTCCAGAGAGTGGACAYGACATGGCAGTGGTAGCAGCTTCTTTGATTTGAAAGGGATTTTACTGCTATGACAGTTTAATATGATAGGATTATTTTCTTCTTGTTAGCCTCATGTCACAATGCCCACTTTCATCTCTGAGGGAAACAGGAATTGAGCTGCTGCTGTTGGCAGGGAATTTCTTGCTCAAAACTGAATGTGAGTAACTAAAGGGTCACAGTCTTGCTTTTAGTAAATGCATTTCTGGTATTTAGTAACCTTAGATGGATCTTTTCTCATTAATTTGCCTAATTACTTATTGAATACATAAGCTTTTGGACTACACCTATCTTATGGCAAAGAATGCACCAATTATGTGAACTATCTTCTTTGCTCATTCAAACCTGCCACCTGCTAATTTCATTTGGCAGTTCCTCATTTTCATATCAGAAGAAGCAGAAAACAATCATTCTCCATTCACTTCTTGCCATTCTGCCTTTGATTTTAAAGATGTTATGTACACGTCAGTCCTCTCTTCTTTTCAGAGTGTGCTGTCCTAGTCTAATTAGTCTTTCTGTATCTGGACCTCTAGCCTCCTTGTTATCCTTCCCTAGAACTTCTCTGATTTCAAAATATCCTTTTTGAGATGCAGGAATAGAACTACACACAGTATTTAAGAGTATGCTTCACACAGATTTACATGGTAGTATAAGGATATTTTCTGTTTACCCTCTAATACTACTCTAATTATTCTTAGGATTATATTTGCTTTCTGCCTGCTACTTTGGCAAGGATTACTGTCAAATGTCTTTCAGAAATTAATATCCCCACATCCTCAAAGACTCCTTCCAAGAACTCCATACATTTGTATACAGATGCCCTTATAAAAGCTATACTGACTTCTGCTCATTAGATTATCCTCACCCATCTGTCCACTAATCCCAGTCTTTATCACAGTTTCTGATTCTTCGTGATTTACATGTCACTGTCAGGGACTAGTATCTTCTGAAGCCATTTAAAAATTGGTACTGCTTCTGCCACCTTCCATTCCTTTGATACTGAAGCAGTCTGAAATTAGAAGTACAGCTGTCTTATTCTTAGCATTCATTCATGCCGTCAAGGACCCACTCAGTCAAAACAACTTTTGTTACTTTCTGCTATAACTTCTTCTGTAATGTTTGCATTTGACTTTGCAGGCCATTTGGGATTTTACAGACCTCTATTGTATTCCCTGTAGGGTCTTTTTTCACAGGCTGAAGGATACTAATGTCCTCAGCTGCCATTATTCTCAAGCCTTTCCATGGTCTTATTGAGCCTTCTCAGCTTTCTCTGAACCCTTTATACTTCTGAAGAAAAGTCAAAGCTTTACAAGGAGGAAAGTGGAGTGGGAAACTGCACAGAACAGTCCCAACAACAACCACTGCTCCCAGAAGTCATGCAAAGAGTTACTGGATCCCGTCTAGGGATCCTCTGCCTGCAGAGACAATATTATTAGGGACCAGAAGAGTTCCACTGTCACTGCAAGCCTCCCATACTAAGTTCCCTTCTGCTGGGCCCAAGAACAACTAACTTGGCAGAACCAGGAGGAAGATGACAAGAGATCCCTCAGTTACACAGGATGTCAGATAAGGAGCACAGCAAGAGCCTTGGTAGGAGGTGCTACAAATGCAGAGGGCTGGAACTCAAAAGATCTTTAAGTTGCAAGGGAACTCAGGTGATCACCCAGTCCATCCCCTACTCAAAGCAGGGCTTACCTTCAAGTCAGATCCAGTTTCAAAGTCAGATCAGCTTGTTCAATGCCCTGCCGAGTTATGTTCTGACTATCTCCAAGGATGAAGATCCCACTACTGTTTGACATCCTCCTGATGATAACTTTTTCCCGTATAGCTAATTGCAATTTCCTTTGTTGCAGATCGCGTCAATTGCATCTCATTGTTTCACTGTGTGCCTCAGAAGAGTCTAGCTCAGTCTTCCCTATAGGTAGTAGAAAGCAAAACCAGGATCCCCTTTGATCCTTCCCTTCTTAAGGTCAAAGAAACCCACTTCTCTCAGCCTCTCCCCTTATGGCATGTGCTCTAGCTCCCAGTCATCTTGGTGACCTTCCACTGGGCTCACTCCAGTTTGTGTGTCTTTCTTGTACTGGACACAGCTTTCCCAAAGTGATTTAACAAGTGCCTAACAGAAGGGAATAATCACTTCCCTTACACTGCTGGCTATGCTCTTCCTAATACAGCCCAACATACAGTTACCGTGCTTTGTCACAGGGACACACTACCGTTTCATGGTCACCACTAAGACATACAGGTCTACAAGAAGCAGAATTCCTCCCTAGCCAGTTAGTTGATCCCCAGCCTGTACTGTTCCACATGTTTATTCCATCCCAAGTGCAGGACTTYGTACTTGCCTTTGCTGAACCTCATGAGGTTCCTGTAAGCCTGTCAAGGTCTCTCTGAGTATCAGTACTGCCCTTCAGCATATCAGCTGCTTCTCCCAAATTGGTATCTTCTGTGAACTGGCTGAGAGTGTACTCTGTCCCCCTGTCCCATCATCCAGGTCTTTAATGAAGACACTGAGCACTATTAGCTCCAGTACTGTTCCCTGAGGGATACCACTAGTGGCTAGCCACCAACCGAACTTTGCACTGCTGATCACAACCCTCTGACACCCAGCAATCCAGACAATTTGCCACCAACCTTGTGGTCCACTTATTCAAACCATCTCTTTCCAATCTGGCTACGAAGACATTATGAGAGACACTAAAGTCAAGGTAGATAACATTCACTGCTCTCTCTGCATCCATAGAAGTCGTCACCTCCTCACAGAAGGCTGGTCAGGTTGCTCAGGTATGCTCTATCCTGGATAAATCCATGCTGGCTCTTCCCAGTCCTCTTCTAATCTTTCATGTACCTGGACATGCTTTCCAAAAGTAGTTATTTCATAATGAGCCCAGCATCCCTCTTCAGCAAGAATATAATGCCCACCATAGCTATGCCTGTATACACCACTCTATTAAGAATTTTTTTAGTTTGTATACCATGGACCTAAGGTTAGATAGAGGCTGACTTGCCATATTTTCTTGGCAGTAACAGACCTAGCCTTTTGGTGTCTGGACAGAACACAAAAACAAGGGAAGTGATTATGAAGCATGTGCGTACATGAACAATATTACCGTTTTTTTCAAAAACTTTATGAGTAACCATTTGATGGGGTTTGAGGCTAGATGAAGAGATGTCAGGGAAGGCTGAGCTCAGGTGATGAGGGAACATAGCAAAAGGTAGCAGATGACCAAGTAACATCTCATAAGACTTCCTTGATGCAGGAAGATACTCCAATTTCTCTCTACTGGTTGAGAATAATGCGTATGTCTGTCATCCATGCACCAGGTAAAAAAGGTTATGTACACCTAATTGTAACCTAAAAATTAGGCTCAAATCATGAAGCTACCAGACAGGACTAACCTCCAGTACACCCAACAGCTCTACACCACATGCAGACAGGGACCTATGAAAGCAACCCGTTATCATGGTGCCTGCAGTTGGCCTTACTTGGAAAAGAGCTTCCAAGTCATAGGGAAGTTGTGGTGGAAGACCAACAGTTTGGACAGGTCTCACTGGGAATTCCTCATATATAAAGGAAGTGTTGGCCATTCTGGAACCCTGGGAGGTAACAGGAGAGGCACAAGGCAGTATATTTCATTCAGACTAGCTGCACTGTACAGCAATCACTCCACCTCTCCAGGGCCCAGAAAGAGAAGGGAGGCAATGGCTACAGATGCAGATCAGATCCTCTTCCCCACTTAACTAGGTAAGCAGAGATCCACAGCACCCCAGTGAGAAGAAATACAGAATTTTCCCTTGGAAGGTTATCAGAGTCACAGGAGAATGTTATTGAAACAGGGGCAGAGCATGGACGGGATCAGCTTTGCCCCTTTAGGGCTGTTTAGACTCCTGAGCTTCCTATTGGGCCAGATTTAACAACAGAAAGGGATAAGCAATAAAGAAAATACATCGGATAAACCAAACTGTGGCACAGCAATGGGAACTAGGGAACCCTTGTGGTACCTTTC
This sequence comes from Phoebastria nigripes, assembly GCA_035582835.1. NCBI lineage: Eukaryota > Metazoa > Chordata > Aves > Procellariiformes > Diomedeidae > Phoebastria > Phoebastria nigripes. The sequence goes on along the minus strand of JAYKAV010003124.1, from coordinate 32,963 downwards.
CCCCCTAGCACCGGACAAGGACTCAGGAGTCAGTAGATGTAGGCTGGTGAGGGCATGGCTTGTCAGGCCATAGGCCAGGTCTAGACCATGTCACATCAGAGCATGTCAACTTCCACAAGACAATGTGCAATTCCAACTCTTTGAGTATCAAAACCACTGGTGGGATAAAGACAAGGCCCAACATGTTTCTGTATTAAAGATGTTAATGTCCATGAGGACATAGAGCTTAATTGCACATTTTGTAGTAGCATACTATGTTTTGGGCTGATGCCTCATAGGACGAGAAAGAAGCAGTCAATTGTGCAGAAATTACCCATTAAACTGTCATGATACATCTTGTCAAATGTCTTCTCCTGGCCAAGGTTCAGGAAACAAATTGCGGTCAGTCCTGAAATATCAGGTGAAAAAGGTCCCAAAACAGTTATGGATTGTCCAGATGCTCCAGCCTTGAATTCTTTGGGGCTCATCTASGAAGATGGAATCTTTCAGCACAAACTTCAGGTGTGGCAAGTTGCTCTTGCTCAAGTTTCTAATCTGCACTGTAATCCCCAACACAGTATTGAAGAATAAATATTAGGCACACCTCTTAAGTGGCACAGGTCCCCTTTTGACAAGGGAATCCTCCTGATATGTGTTTGTAAGCCCTAGAGGGATGCCTGGGGAGAAAACACTAAGCCTACGATGGAAGACTTCCAATAACTTGGCCAGCATGAGAGAGCTCAAACTGGCACTGGTTGTCCACAGGGAGTCTTTCCCAAATGCTCTGACAATATCTAGTATTGATTGGATCTGAAAGGAAGAGGTCCATGTACAAAGCTCTTACCCTCCCACATCTGCCATTCTCTTATACAGTCACAGGTGATGTGATTGCTTTTTCTTAGGTGAAATTCAATTCACAACCCACCAGCTGAGGGAATCTGATGGGTTCCCAGGCAAAGGCACCCCAATTTCTATAATATTCCAGGACCAAAGGTCACCATTCCTTTTCTGACACTCATTGCAAAAAGATGGATCTTTGGGGAGAGAAGCCAGCCACCTCCCCAGCCATGCCTGAAATTATCCCTCTACCAGTTGGGCCCAGCAGGCAACTGTAGTAGAAAAGATTTTCATGCACCTTTCTCACAATCTATCTTCACTATGCCAGGGAAAAGGCATGTCAGAAAATGAGCCAGAAAACCCAGAAATGTTGCTCTAATACCCACATCCTCCTGCTGTGAAAGTGCTAAAAGTTTGATCCTAACCCTGAACCAATGCTGACAATGATCCATTAAAGGGACAGGCCTGATGTTGGAGGCCATGAGCCCAAGAAGTGCAAAACCACAAGATATAAGTAAGATCCATCACGTGACAGCTCAACTCTATTTTATTCTACCATCATTTTCTTCACCTATGCCTAGGCAAAGCTTGTGGCATCTATCCATCAGAGTGAGTGGTCTCCAGTCACACTTAGTCTTCAGTTACAGCCTGGTATCTCTCTCTTCTGACATGATCTCAGGGGCCCAGAACTGTGATAAAATTGCCACTCAGCATGAAGAGTGCATAGGAGGATCTAAAATGGCAAGGGAAGGCAGATGACTACTGACAAACACTTTTTGATGGCTTGGCCTTGGGGCATAGATATCAATAGTTAGGAACTAGACACCTCCCATGGATCTAGAGCCACAGTCTATGACCAAGTATGATCTTGGCAACCTTCACCGCCATGGGGAGTAGGTCCAGGAAGAACAGGCTCACCATCCCATCAGCTTCTGGACTCAGCTAAGATCACTGGCTAAGTAAGAGTGAACCTGCTGCAGACACATGATGGAGTATCCCCTTTTCCCCCCAACGCAGGTGACTACTTGGATGCCACAGAGCATCAGTTCTAGGCCTGAGTGTTAGCAATGTTATTTTCATGCATTAAGGAGGATTATGATCTTCCCAGTCCAGAGCTGGTAGGGGAAAAGACAGTAGTGTGATTACTTAATTGAGGCAAACGAGAGATAATCATGGTGGCTAACAAGTGCAAAAAAGAAATCAGCAATCACATAGGGGCAAGGATGTGAGTAGGAGAATTGCAAAACTAGGAGACAAAGAGGAGAGAATTCACACAAGGACAGAAAAAGCCAAAAGCCAGGCTAGGGGGTGGGGGGGGGAGAGAGAGAGAGAGAAATACAGCTCCGAGTGGTGGGAGAGGACTGGTGGTTTTGGTTGTTTTTTTGTTTGTTTGGGGGTTTTTTGTTTTTGTTTTGTTTGTTTGTTTGTTTTAAAGAACAATATGGAGAAGGAAGGATGGGGAGGGTGGAAAGTCATGGGGTCACTGAGATGAAATATCTTCCATTGCCTTCCACCCCTAAAACTTTTTTCCTGTGACAGTGATAAAACAAATCTGAAGAGAGCGGATGCAGTTGCTTTTTCCTTCATGCAACAGTTAAGGTGTGCTGCACAATGGTGGTGAGGGCTATAGGTGTACTTCACCCCTCTCCCTTTCCCATCCTTCACACTTGCATATCTGCTTAGGTGGACAATCCCAGACGATGGTGGCAGAGCTGAAGAAAAAGATTGCAAACTTCAGGGCATGGACCACTTGGAGCAAGGAGGACAGCAGCAGTGGCCAGTCCCCTATTGTCTGTCCCCATTTACAAATGAGCAAGAAAGGAGGGGCTGACCCAGTATGGCTCTTCTTACATTCATGTCTGGCCTCTTTCTAAAGCCAAAAGCATCCTATGATATCCAGCATCCTGCAAAGCCAGAAGACATAGATCAGGAGAAGTTAGAGAGATAATACATCAGAATTCAGACAGTGAGGGAGGAGGGATCAGTCAGAATGATCTTATTATCGGATGCTCACATGCAGCGTTTATGCATCATTCCCCACTTCAAAATGATGGAGGTGGGAGAGCAAGGATTTTACCAAAACTTCATGCTCCTGCAAAAGAAGCCAAAGCTTTACTTGGTACACGGAGATGGGAACAATCAAAACTGCATTGCCACTGGATAAAACAGATAGAATATTAGAAAGTATTAGGAATGGAATAGAACATTGTAACTGCAGTTTATCACTTTATGGGCTACATACATCTTGAACATGCAATGCTGGCAAGTCCCCAACTCACAAAGGTACAATTGGACAAGGTTCAGAGGAGGACACAAACCAAAGGTGTGGAAAGGTTTCCTTCTGGGCAAAAAGCAAGTAAGTAGACTAGGATCCTTCAGTCTGGGCAAAAGGGTAACTGAAGAGCAACGCCATGGAGGTCTGTAAGATTCTGTGTGGCTGGGAAGCGGGAGAGGGGCTAGGGACCAGTGTTCACAGTTATGTCCGAGATGTAAGGGGCATTAAATAAGGCTGGCAGGTGGCAAGTTTAGAACAAACAGAAGAAAGTAGTTCTTCTCACAGCAAGCACTTAAGCTGTGGTGCCTGCCTGTCACATGGTGGATGCTAAAGGTTTACATGAATTCAGGAGAAGACTGAACAAGTTCATGGAAGACAAATTCATTGAGGGCTACGAAATACAGAAACATTTTTGGTTTAGGAGATTCTTAAGCCTCAATGATCCTTGATCCTCAAGCTTTGAGAGTTTTCTGGGGAAATGTCACTGAATGCTCATTCTTTTATAATCTTCCCACAGCCAACGCTGTCAGAGACATGCTACTAGGCCAGACAAACCTTTCCTCCAGCCCAGTGAAGCTGCCCTTTCATCGTAATTTCTCTCAAAGAGGAGAACTTGGAAGTCGACTAGAGCTGGGTAGCTATATGAAACACCAAACCTGTCCAGCTACAGGACAGCATTCAGAGTCATAATCCTCACCTGGTGATTAGCATACATCTTAAATTGAAATATATTAAAGAGCTAAGAAGGGAAATGGTAAACTGTAACTTCAAATTATATTCATATATGTTTTATTCTGTTTCCTTATTTCTAATCTTGTCATTCCAATTTTTAAATAAACCATGACTTTATATATTAGTAGACATACTTCCCCAATTTCCTTAATTTCCCTGACGGTCTGGTACTGGTGACAAATTCAGATGCCATCTGATATACTTTTTAATCTTTCACAGTAATAAATCCAGATAAATCAATATAAAGACATCTCTGGAGCTGAGATGTTTGGAGAATTTGCTGGCTGGAATAGGCCTCCAAGTCAAGCTAGAGGAATCAGTGTTTGATGGCAAGCTGCACATGCCAGACTTTTGTGGGGAGTTCCCTTTTGGAGGCTTCTTCCCAGAGCTGCACCTGCAAGAAACTGAAGGCAGAGGCAATTCACAGCTTCAGACAAATCCGCTACTGTGAAAGAGCTGCTCGTGATTTGTACTGCACTAAAATTGTCTGGAAACATCTCCTTCCATTTCCATCTCAAGGATGGCTTTTAGTACCATTAGGACATAATTATTTTAAACTGGAATAGAATATAGGAGGATGTAGGTTCAAAAGGAGCTTTGGAGATCTCTGATCCAACCACCTGCTCAAACCAGGGCTAACTGCAAAGTCAGATCAGGTTCCTCATCCAGTCAACTTTTGGAAATCCCCAAGGATGGAAATTCCACAGCTTCTCTAGGTACCTGTTCTGTACTTAAGAACCCTCATTCTGATTTCCGCCCCCCCTAGATTTAGTCACAATTTCCCTTGCTGCCTCTGAGAAAAGTCTGCCTCTATTCTCCCCACAACCGTCCTTGAAGCTGTGGAAGACAGCAATCAGATCCCCTCTTTGACTTTTCTTCTCCAGGCTAAACAAATCCCGCTCTCTCAGCATCTCCTCAGTCCACCTCCATCCCTCTATAGCCCTCCATCTTAGTTGCAAACGTTATTCTTCCATTGTACTATCCAGAAAGTATTGGCCTTTTTTTTTTTTTTTTTAAAAAAAAGTTGTGGTTGCTATGCTGCAACATGTACATGGCTAAAATACAAAAGTGCTGTTGAAGAGAGTTTGCTGGAACACCCTCCTACCATTTTCCCACTCATTTGATGCACCATCAACAGGAGCAGGCACTCATATAAGACTGCACAAATCTGCTAATAAAGTGTTGTTTTCACCACTCTGGCTTTAATGTACAGAGAAAAGCACTGTGATAAAAAAGGGAAACAGAATCAAGTTGCCTCAGTTATATTGTGTYTGTTGAGCTACTGTAACTGGTCACATGTATGCTGATAGCAAACAGTGAATGGGAGAAAAAAAAAATATGTTAAGATGAATATTAAAGAAAGATATAATAATAGCTAAGGCCCATATGAGTCTTCAAGAAAATAAAGGGGTTGGTGTGCACTGTTGAGCTGTTGGCATAGGCTCTTTGCAGACTTTGGCAAGCTGTGCTAAAATTCCATCACATTTGGAGTATCTCAAAACTTTTGTGTTTTAATGAAAGCCAAAAGTACTCTGTTGCTTGGGAAGAGCTTTCTGGTCTGGACCACAGAATTATTTTGGACAGGGTGGTGGAAAGAGAAGAAAAAGCTTTTGACATGTTGAAGAACTGTACAGTCCAACCTTTTTCTCCTGGTCCTCGGAAAGGTATTCCTCAGCCAGATATGAACACGTGCATGGAAATGTTAGAAAATTCAGATGCCAATCATGATGCCATGCATCAGATTGGTAACAAAGAAAGGCTCCTACCTGATAGTCTGGCTTGGTGAAGTAGTCTAGGCTTGCAATATGATCCAGAAAAAGGTGGAACTCTGAAGGCATGTGTTTTAGCAGCATTCGGTGTTCATACTTTTCTTTTATCATGCCAACCTGCTCCTGGAAAAAAGAAAATATCTCAGAGCCAAGAATCTCTTTTATTGCTTCATATTCATACAGTCTTATCATTCCTGGAATACCATCTAGTCTTATCATTCTCGGAACACGGCCTCTTCTTAGACCCGGCACTGTGTCTCCACAATTCTCCTGTTTGCTGTCCCTAGCAAAGCGAGGTTGATCACTGCAGGCAAAGGTCAAAGGGGAATCCTGAGTCACAAACACTCTTCAGAAGCTGTCCCTTTAGCAGAGCCTTCTGCACAGGTGACCTATTTCTTTCAAGGGATTTTATTTTCTAGCACAAAGTATTTCCAAGACAACATGAACAGTTAGCTTTATTCTGTTTAACTTTCCAGTTGCAATTCCCATTTGGCTTGTTTGGCATGGCAAAGCGTTATCCTCCCACCTTTCTAAAGGCTCTGTTTATTTGTGAAAAGGACAGCTCAGCCTTTCCACTTTTGTTGTTTGCTTTGCAAGAACAAAGTCAAAGTTGCTTGATCAAATATGATTAACAACGTGCATACGAAAATGTCTAGCTATTCCAAATAAGACAAGCTCCACACTGTGCGTCAGAACACACAAAAMCAGGTTAGCATCTTGCAACAAGATCTGATGAAAAGCAGGCTCTGGCTTTACTTCAGCAAAAAGCTGCACTGAGCTGCAGGAGGAATAAGAAGAGTCATAATAATAAAAATGTAGCACCCTATCTTAAGCACAGACACTAGGTTTCCTACCTTATCTTTGATCTTTCGCCATGGAAGCTGACCAACCGCAAACTCCACCAACATATAAAAGAGGGACCACAGATCATCATGTCTACCCATCTCCTGGAGAAAAGAGAGATGAAGACTGAGGAGCAAAGTTCCATGCTGCTCAGTAGTCCAGGTGTGCTCTCCAGATGAGCTACCTCATTTCAAAAAGCAGGAAGAGAAGTCATACTTCCCATTCAATGATTAAAGAAGCCAGATTAAAGACTAAAGACGCAAAATCAAACATTTATTAAACTTGGCAATGTCAATACAGTCATCTGAACAACCTCATTTGTTTTCCTTTTTGTGGATATATTAGGAAAGAGTTTTTTATCTATACAACAAAGCACAAGTTTTCTATAGTACTCTCCCTCACTGAGTATAAAGGAGTGGAATATTTATTAATGGGATRTGGAATTACCTAGATTAAGAAAAAAACCCAAACTGTGTACAGAAAGTCTTTTTTATTATTATTTTTAAGCTAAATAGAATTCAAACTCTTTTCACAAGACAGCATTTACTCAAGGGCTTTTGCAAAACACTCATCATCAAGCACCACAACAATTTACAGATTTATAATATTTCCACATACCACTCTCCTCCTGGCCTAGCAAATGGGAAATTCAAACATGGGGATTAGGGCTGAAATTATCAAAGCACATGAAGTAATTTTTGGTGCTCTACATCCAATGTCTAGAACACGATTTCTCAGAATAGCATGCATTATACAGCAATTTTTGTGCCTAAATATACCTTCAGCTGATGTCAGCTACAGCTGGCACTATTCAGCTCTTCCAAAAATTATACCTCAGGTTTCTCAGTGTCTCCCAGGAAATAGAATGAATTCGTGATGGCATTCAACTGCCCTCCCCACATCACACTTTCCACCTTCTGCAGACAATAACTTCTTTCCCTAAAAAAACTTGAAACTTCCTCATATGTCACAGGTCATCCTACAGACTCATCCCAAACAAGGCCAGAAACCTGGAGGTAATGCAGGAGGGCTGATAGTTTCCATCTGGCAAGCACTTAGCAGCAGAACCAGAGGACTCGGTTTACTGTCTACACAGGAACATTACTGAAGTAGGACAAATGAGTATTTTGAGAAGAATGTTGGATGAGACTTCTGGAAGCATTTAGAATGAAACAGGCCAGACACTATGTAAATAATGGCTCTTTTCAGGGAAAAATATACCTAGCTTTCACTAGGTGGCTCTTCACCTGACAGCATGATGTTAATAGTAAAAATTCCAGGTGGAGAATGGATTTGGGGACCTGGCAATTGGTAATTCACAGCCAAGTTCTGCTAGAAACTAGCAGCAAGCAGCCTGGCACTTAACCCAATTTTCACTGTAGTGTGATTTCTGCCCCCCCAAAAAGTGTCTGATAATGCAATAATTACAATTATTAAGGCTGCCAACTAGAGAGGATCCAATAACTGAATCATAATTTTGATTTTTACAGTCAACAGCCTTGACCACCTAATGGAATTCATCTAGTATACTAACTTCTGCAGGTAACAAACCAGAACTCATGCCTCTTACTCCTCTGCTCCTGAAAACAGGTTTCTGAGGAGAAATAACCTTGCTGTTAACTCCTTATAACCCAAAAATACTCACTCGGTTTTTGTGTGCATTCACCGAAGCATAGCGGACCGTTCCTCGAAAACCAGCAACATTGCGAGGCTGAAGGGAGACAACAGAAAATCTCAGAGACAGAGCAGATTACTAAATCCCCTGTGCAGCTAACTCCTGAGAACTTCTCGTCTATACTGTTATTTCATACATACCCAAGGGATACAAAGCTCTTACTGCCTTCATCTACTCTAGCAGCCAGCTAAACAGACAGCATTCTCCAATTCTGCATTTCTAGAAAAGCTTATTTTACAGAGAGGGCAAAGTGGTTACAGTGATAGGTTAGGTTAGAATAATAATAGTCTAGGCATGGTGCTAAGAATATTACCCAAAATCATATTTTCCTTTTTAAACTCCAGGTCAAGGGAAAAGCTAGTAAAGAAGTGCAAGTGCAAAACTGAGTCACGAATAACATGAGCTAAGCAAAGCCTGAGGGCAGCCTGGTCAGGACAAGAACAGGGATCCCCTACTCTGACACAGGGCAGATGACCCTATGTGTTTGCCGACACTGCTTGTCAACAACCTCTGTAAGATTTAAACAAATTAAGAACCTCTCACTTTCAGAGTTCTTGCTTTTTCCCAGATTCTTCCCAGTATATCCTAAACTATGTATCTTTATTTTCTCTTTCTCTGATTCTCTTGTTCTTCGCATTCTCGGGAAGTGAAGGCTTGATATAGTGGCCCTGGGAAGAAGGCAGTCCGCCTGTGACTATTCCTCTGAGCTGGAGGCTTTCTCTGTTCTGGGGGCTGAGAAACACTTCCAAGTCTTTCCACTGCTGCCTCCACAAGAACATTAGACCACGTGAGTTCACTTACTGAAGATGTCATTGTTCTGAAAAAATTGCATTTAAATAATGACATCCACCAAATCCTTTCAGCTTAGCTAGAAGCACCAGAGTTAACAGCAGTGCTTTCAAAATACATCTGGCAAAACCAGGTTCAGGCCCAGACATCTTCCATCATAAGGCTAAGCTTGGGCAAAGAACTAAACATACTCATAATTAAGATCCTACTCTTGCAGAAATTTGAGCACATTAATAACAACTCTAATTGGGCAATTTGTCCCACTTAGGTCAGTTGATTCATGTTTGTTCTTTCAGCTGTACCTATGCTTTCAGAACTAAGCCTAAAACTCTGTACTTTTATTCTAGGGCACGCTTCTGTCAGTTTAAATACGTACAATTCAGTTGCTTCCTTTTGGGTACAGGAAAGTTGCTCTGAGTTTCAATACTCTCAGCAAGAATAAAACTTTAAATGTTTTTTAAACAAGTTCACCAACATYGTGCCACTAACACACACCTGAATGGTGTATAATGCAGCTCTTAAGTTATAGTGACTCCAAGCAACAAAAGCTACAAGTCTATCTTACAACTCCTTTACGTTAATCAAATGCTCCGCAAGGAGAACATGTATGCATATCCCATGCACTTAATGCAGCATTTAACATTGCAGTACACCAGCTTGACCTATAAGCTACTTATTTAGCAGCAGGTAACAGTCAAGATATTATATTCATGACCATGTACCTCATTCTTCCCAGAGCATACATTTAGGATTCCCACTGACAAATGACTGCAAAATATTTTTCAGAATTCCAGTGATGTGAATTCCTGAAAACCAGAATACTGGCCACTGGAATACATCTGTTGGAATCAGCCATCACCATAAATGTCCTCTACATATGCAAAAGCAAGAGGACATTCCTCTTTTCCATTATGAGTGGAAGCTAGTGTGTTTGGATACTTTTCATGAGCCATAAAATAAGAGCGTATTGTGAACAATTCTAGTGTGTAACTCATAATGTTTTCAGAACAAATATTGTAGTCCATGGGAGTTTGTCTTTCATGTTCTTTCCCTACTTCAATGTCTTCAGTTATCAACTGTGTATGTACTGAACCAAGTACCACATGTGCTGGTTTCAGTATGGTTGGCAATGTCTCTGAAAATCTTTTTAGATCAATACTTACTATTTCTGGCAGACAGGCTATCTTTGCAATCTTTAATTAGATCTATTCTGAAACCAACTCTAGGCAGTTTGCAGACATATTCCCCTCCTCTTTCAGAGGCAAACCAAAAGCCCATCCATCTTCTAACTGTGCATCTGTCCCACAGCCAACATGAAACAGTTCACCAAGCCAGTCCTGCAGCTGAACCTGAAGGGCGCTCTCTCCAGTCCTCTCTCATGTGGTACCTCAGCTAAGGGAGAGCACTGCAACTGAGCAAGTCTTTGCAATTGTTTTGACAGGACATTTAGAGCTTTGAACAAAATAGGCAGATGCTAACTGTGTTAACAGCACCTTTTTCTCATAAAGGTTTCACCTCTTTTAACAGTATTTGACTGCCCTGCCAGTCACAAGGCAATTAGTCATGCCTTTTGACTGTGTCACTAATCACTGCAATCAGGTATTTCCATGGCTATGGAGATACCTTGTTTTCCATCCAAACAAACAGCTCCTGCCTGAGCATTTATTGTAGCACATGCTGTATACCCAACCGTTATTGACTTTTCTTCTGAATTCATCAACATTAATTTTCCAGATGATTTCCTGACACACTTCATTTCTTCCAGTTTATAAATTTCATCCCACCACTGCATTGCCCAGCAGTGGAAAAGAGCCTGGATAAAGCATCCTTGCTGTCCAGACTGGTCCACATTTGACACAGAACTGAAACTGTAAGAGTTAGGAGCTTCAGACTATGGAATCATATATAACCCAACTAATTTGAATCCCAAAAATGATAAGAAGGTAATAAGCTAGCAAGCTGAAATACAATTTTAAACCATACATGATTTATTTATTAATTTTTCACATCAGTATTACTATCAAAAATGTTACTCAGGGTAAAGTATATCTCTTCCTGTATTCAGATTGTGTCTAGCGCAAAGTTAAACTGATTTATTACACAGAGATGTCAGGGAGATGACAGAGATATGAAGTATATTGCATTGTGTTAGAAGCTTGGTTTAAAATGAGTTTTAGCTTGGGAGAATGTGTTATATCACTATCACAGAGCAAAAATTATACTCTGTGTTCCTTTCACTATATTAGCAATGTATACTACGTCACAGACAAAGACAGAATTAGGTAACAAAATCCTGTATGAAGTGGATGCATTGTTCCAAACTGTGCTCTTTTGCACCCATCAGCTTTTCATCATTCTCCGGTTCAAACACTCATGATCATTTGTATTTTAAGTGTCAACAGTGTCTCCCTTACGACTTACACAAAGTCTGTCTTTCCTGTATATGCTCCCTTTATTTCAGGAGTGCTCGTATTTCCTCATTAATCTGAACCCCTGCTCCTTACACCACCTTCATACATAGAGATTAAAATTTTTCCTCTTGCCTCACTGGTTCCTAGACTGATATTTCGAATGTCCTGGTTTCCAGCTTCCTTCCTAAAAACTTATATTTGGATGCCAGTACTTTCTTCCTGCTGTTTCTTATGCCAGTGGTACTCTCATGGAACATGACCGTTGGTTCCTCCCCAACTTTCTGGAAGCCTGTGGAAACACCTCATGAGATCCACCACCTTTGCCCCTGGCAGGCCTGCTGTCATCTAGGATCATTAACCCACCTCTCCTGGAAACAGGAAAAGGATTTCCAGTAGTAAGAAAATGAAAAGAAAGTTAGCGCAAATCGAAGAGAAGGTGGTAAGGGGAGAGAGAAAATGCCACAGATCATGGGAAGCACTTGGAGATATATCTTGGATTGAAATTACTTGTTGGAAAAGTTGTGATAAGAAGGAAAAGTGAAAGGAAGCTTTAACTGAACTAAAAGGAAGTATCTCTGACTTCTAGGAATCTCCTGCTTCCATCAGTTATGCTCATGGGGGAGATGCAGGGATATGCAACTCCACCTCTTCTGCGGAGACAAATTCTGCACCTCTTATATGCGTTTTGACTTGCTAATTTAAACAGCAGCACTTTGTAGAATCATTAATGACAGCAGCATATTTTATCCCAATGCCAGAAATGAATAGAGGAAGCTGGAGCCAAAAATGTAAGATGAGAGAACTCCCCTCCCCTTGCCTCTGAAACCACAGAAGTGACAAAATCACAGCCTCTGRCACCACCCAAATGTCTGCCAGCCCCTCAGGCAGAATCCCAAGTGTTCTAGGCCTCTGCATCACATTTAGGTAGCTGTCACGATCCTGCTGAAAAACAAACATATCATGAGAGAAAAAAAGAAAACCAGGTGTAATTCGGACTTCCATATATAACAAAAGCACAAAACAAAATGAAAACCCAGAAGCATGGTGATGGCTCACTCACAACTCATAGCAGAGATGGTTACGAGCAGCGGATGGGAAGCCAACGCATCAAACACAGCCTCAAAAGAAGAGCCCAAAAGAACTGTAAAACAAAGAGAAACCCAAAGAAAAACATGATAAAAAACAACAAAATGAGAAAAAAATTAAACAGAAATGAATTAAAAAACAATTCAATATTGTATCCCTCAGAAACCTGGGTCTCTTGTTTAGCTGTTGCCATCTCCCCTTGTTTAGCTGTTGCCATCTCCCAGCATCCTTCCCAGGGCTGTTGGCCCATGCTGTATTTAGTTTCATTTAGACACAAAGCGTTGAGTGAGCCTGTGTGGTTTGTGAGTGCTCTGTAAAGTGGTGAGAGGGGTCCCTCTAGAGACTAATTTCCCTCTGCTCACATATCACACCTAATAGCATAAAAAACAAAAGTTGAGAGCAGCAATGCATACAGTCTAACCACAGGTCAGTTGCATGGTTCTACCATGATTTTCCATCCTAAAATTACCTGGTACCTACACCTCCCTTCCTCTCCCAATCAAACTGATCTAATAACCAGCAAGGGGATTTGCTCTTTCTCATCTCTTGCCCTTTTCGCCCAGAGAAAGTTCTAACATTAGCACATAAGTTTCTAAAAATGAACAGAGATGTCCCCTTCCCCATTTGAATTGTCATGGGTTCCCACCCAAGGTATTTGGCTTTTTCTGCAACCGCCACCTTGCTTTCTCACGAGCAATCTCTATACAATCACTGGCTTGCCAACTTTACAGGCTTCACAGCTGCCAACTTCAGGCATCTTCCCCTTCCCTGATGATTGCTGCAGTGCTCCACCTAGAAATAGCGGGGTCTCCGCTGTCTGTGGTGGGATGCAGCATGGTGGTTTGAAAGAGAGCAGAATGAAAGTCAGTGCTGCTTTTAGGCCACATGAGCAGTCTTAAGACGTGAATTGCACTGCATGGAAACATGAGGGCCACCCTGATCAGAGGCAAGAGCTAATATTATAATATATTATATAACCTTAAAACTCAATTCAGTAAACTGAGGAAAGACCTCAGCTGAGAGATACTTATTCCACCAGAAATCAACTAATCAAAAGCAATCAACTCAATGGAGTTTCCTTGAGTCTCAGTATTCCTCTTCCCTAAAAATGTGCAAGTTCTACGAATTCCATAGACTGTGCACGAAATTTAGTTTTGAGAAAGTTACTTAATATTCTCCTACTATTCTTTCCAAAGCAAAAGACCAGAAGGAGATGAGTTAAAATGCCACATTTCCTTCTTTACTCTAGGAGAATTCAAAATTTCCAATGGATTTTAACATCAGAAAAGACCAAGGTAATAATTTTGTCTTTCTGAACAACATGTGCCAACTGCCTCATCATGCGATTCCTGCGCCAGAACTTGTGCTGGAGATGAGGATGCCCTTCTCACATTAGAAACAGGGCTAAGAATGAGCATTTTTTTATCAAGAGCTGTAACCCTATTATTCAATTATCATTCAATTTTTAACAAGAGAATTTTGGCCTCAGAGCTGCACTTGTTTCTTACACGCATGGTCCCACAGGGGAACAAGTAGCACAGAATATCCCCACAGAAAGCATGGGGAGTGCTAAATAAGAAAGGTAACTTTTTCATGCACCGTAACACAGAGCAGGGGAACCACTGAAATGGAAATGTTTTGGAGAGCGTTGTAGAGTGTTAGTCACATCTCATTTGGGATTTACAGCTCATAATGCTTTCCTGGAGTCAGATGGAGAAGACTGTCCTTTTCTACCAAAAGGAAGAAGACAAAAGACAGTTGTGGCAATCACTGAGATGCAGCAGAGCTAAGTTCAAATCTCTCCACCCCTTGGACAGACATGAAAACCACACCTCCCTCCTTCCAGAGTCCACCCTCACCCCTAAGCCACAGGGTGCTTTGAGATCCAAGTCTAAGAACATTCATGTTGGAAAGGATCCCTTTTGCACAGAATAATTGAATAATTATTACCAAGAGAGAGAAAGTGTATGACAGGCACTCTGTAACCTGGCAGCAAATGCACTTACCTGATAGAGGGGAGGCTTGACCTGCAATCCAACTCAACACTCACTTGCCCAGGGAGTGAAGCCCCTGTTCCCTCACCACCGGACACAGTAGTAGTTTTCTGTTCCTCTCTCTGTAGTCCAGTGGGAAGAATAATCAGAGCTTCAAGTGGAACAGCATTGACCAGAAGGAATAACACCTTCAGACGTACTGTATCCCCCCTGCAGCTTGGCAGTAAAGGCACTCAGAAATGGAAAATGGGATCTCAGTTCCCTGCAGGCATATATGGGATTTGAGCCCGAGTTGTCCTTCCTTTTCCCTCACCCCTGTAGCACAACAGCTCTAACCAGAATGCTGCTACATAAAATAAAACTACCAACAACCTGATGTAGATGATCTGAGGTCACCCTCACTGAACCAGGGCTTCCAGGGGAGGAAAGCAGAGAAACAGCTAGTTATAACAAGATACAAGAGTCCGGGCTTGCTAATAGATTTTCAAATCCAACAGCTGGTCTGCTTTTCATACATTTAATTTCAACTGCACTGGCCTTCTGTAGTTGTAATGTTTTAAACCAGAACGTGAACTCCCTTCTCAAGTCCAAATTTGCTGCTCCAACAATGAAAGTAACAATGAGAACCTTTACATAATTTTCACAATGATCTGTTTTATAACTAACCCATTCCCACAGAAACAGCATTTCTATAATATATTAAACGTGCAATATTTTTAAAGACATAGGTCCGTTTTTTTTCCTTTTCCCCATCTCTGTGTGAACCAATGTGACTATGCTGTGCTTTCAGCCTTTTCTCTGATTACCTTTTTACAATACAAAGTTTGAGACAAAAATTATATCCCTTCCTAAGCTAATACAGAACTCCGAGTACTACAGCTCCACAAATCTGTTTATTCTACTGCAAAATGTTCATCTCCTACATAACATTAGCTTTACATATATTTTAAGTACAAAGTAAGTATAAAAGCTACTGGGCTTTTATGTTTGAATATTTGCGGTCTTAGGATGTAGGAGTTAATATCCTTTGTGTTATTTTATAGCTCATTTTTCAGTGGGGGAAAACCACTTAGCAGAAAAACATACCATACTCTTCTCTTCTAATACCTTGTTCACTGCAGCGAAGTTTATTTTTAACACTACACACAGACATTTGGAAAATAAATACCTTTTTCTCAATTAGCTGACACATTTCTGCAGCCTTCATCATGCTCGTCTAAACAGGCTATGTACTGTCCTGCCCACAACATCTTCTTTCTGCCCACTGACTCACAGAGCCGCCCTTGCACATGTACAGTATCTTCAGCAAGGCACTGCAAACTACTGCAGTGCAGTCTGAGCCACGAGGAGATGGGGATCTAATCAATGGGCTGCAGCTGACTAAGCTAGAAAAAATGCTTGCTGAGCATAACAGCCCAGTGTCAGATCCTGCAGTGGGAGAGAGACTCCAGGAAAAACATAGCCTCTCCTCTATTTTCAAATAAATAATTAAGACCAAGCTGCTAAACCCTCGACCACTGTCAATTAATATTTGTGGAGCCACAGCGAATATGTTTCTGAAGGCGGGGTGTCACAAAGGAAAAGTATAATGCTTTCTGTACTGCACATTAGTGACAAAACTAGCAGAGCTGAACAAAGACAGTAATGATCAAGGAGTTATTGTCCAAAACCTGACCTACATTAGCACAGAAGACCTTCATGACTCAGAACACCTCCACTATACAAGCATATGTTGTTCATCATATTATCTGTATAACAACATTTATATCTATTTTCTCCTCCAAGTTCAAATTTTCTTCTCAGCCTTAGTTCTCCATATCAAACATGTTCTGCTAGTCCAGCTCTCTGCTATACAAATTAATGCAAGATGAAAATTTTGACTTGTGCACTTTCTGTAGAAGATACTTCCACAAATTTAAAAAACCCCAACTTTTCAATTCATTCCCCAGTTGCTTAGCTCTGTTGTTCTAAGATGTGCATCAACACTGATTGCTTATACTGCTTCATGGCAAAGGTGGGTTGTACAACCAGGACATCACAGTGAATAAAACCGCTCATGTCTCTATGTGAATGATGGCAGAAGGTTGCATCTAGAGGAAATAATAGTTAAATCCCTAAAAAAGCTCTCTGCATCCTGTAGTATCAAATTTGTTAAGGAAGCTCTTGGAATTCACCTCAAAATGGACTTTTTCATGCGCGGGGGGGCGGGGGAAGAGGTGCAGAAATCATATAGAGAAAACTAGACTTGTTTCTCAGAAGAGTACCCTCTGCATCTGAAAGCACTTATCAACTCGAGCTGAACTAACAGATACCCTCCATAAGCCATCTCTTCTTAAGCAGATCTCCAAGACTTCCATGACTGAAAAACACATGGCTTGAACTACTGCCCACTTCAAACCCAGTTGGATGGGAACCCTCATGCTGATAACAAAGTATATAACACATCAGCATAACCATATAAAAAAACCCTATGCTTCCTTGCCACTAAAGTTATACAATAGCACAAACCCTGGGAAAATCCCATGGACAAAAAGGTATTGTGGGGTGTGGGAGGGTGCAGAACGTAAGCTTGAAAAACAAGGACAATGGCCTTGGATGAGGCAGTGGGATTGCTTTAGGTATTAAGGGAAGGAAAAACTGCTTGCTATATATCAGTAGTCTGGACAAAGGTCAGATTGGTCCAAGACAACACTGCCCCCAAGCTACTTATATTTCCCAATTTTCTTCTCCAACGAGGCAAAAATGGGGGGCAAATGTTCTGCAGGAAGACCATTGATATGGAAGAGAACACCAGTTCTTTCTTTTGCCTCCATTTTTTAAATGTTTCTAAACAGATTTTGTATTTACCCATTTTCCTGCTGCTGGGATAGTTTGCCTGCATGCAACCACAAAGTGAAGCTACTGCAAAAATCTCAGAGGAGAGGTGTTAAAAAGTAAAGCACCCTAAAGCAAGCTCTTTTAATAGTAGATGGCAGAGATGGCCCATACCCACAACTGCTGCTAGCATCACACTATGACCAACACAAAGAAAAAGGCTCTTTGCAAGAACAAGGCCAATAGATGATCAGTCTAAAGTTTTCTCTCAGGTATGCTATGAGAACACTGAAAAGCCACTCCCATCTCATCAAGGCTCACAACAGTGATCTCTGATTTGTCCTGTATTCCCTTCCCGATGACTTCTAATGTTTGAGCACCTTCTTGAAAGCTGTTGAGTATCAAGCCCATGTTTTCATGAAGCTATTCCATGACATCAAGGTCTCACTTACCTGTGATACCTGTCAGCTCAGAGGCCACTATCATATATGTGAAATTAGAACTGTTCTCCCCTCCCAAACACACACCATGAGCATCACCTTTTACCTACACAGAATTTCACCTGCCAGTTTATAGCCTCCCCCCCACCCCCGTTTTCTATAACTGGCCCTTACCTTTACCACAGCACACTCTGTCCCATCGCTGCTATTTAGACCAGTCTCTGACCTGCACGCATATGCTGTATTACTCTTCCCAATGCACGCTGACTACCTGTGGCAGCAAGTGATGCCTCATGAATAAATGCATCCCTTTATGGGTTTAAATTTATCACCTATTTCATTGAATATCTTGTTCCTATGTAACCAAAGAGATCAGAGGCTCTCTCATTTGCTTCTCAAGACTTTATAGTCTTTATAGTATTTACAGACTTCTATAAAATTCCTTTTATTCATCTTCTTGCTCAGGTTATAATCACAATCTTTTCGATTCCTCTTCACATGAGTTTGTCATTACTGTCTTCTGAATACTGTTTAGATCTGCAATACCTTCTTTGAAACTGGATTGGGTGGTATCTTACGCATCATCAACTGTTATCTCATCTAGATTTGAATAAAGGCACTAAAAAGGTTTTGTAGCTTTCATCATCCTATTCCATATGGGCCACAACAATTGCATCACTGGCTCGATGCATCTCACCTGGTAACCTGCCTCCAGTCCTAAAGAAGGTGCTTCTGGATATCCTACAGGCAGGGTACATGTAGTTGGGCAGATGCAGTCCCTTTGCATTCTGTTTAATCTGGCATGTGCAATACTAAATTTTAAAAGGTATAATGTTGGTTCAGACCCCATGCACCAGAATGAATACTTGAAACTCCTAAAGAACAAAATCAGTAGAAATGCGGCTAGCTAGGATGTAATTAGGAAAAGTCTACACAGCTTTTCTAAGGAAAAGTAGCGTATCGCCAACAGTGTTCTCTGCAGCATTTGTGCATACAGACAAGGGCAACCTAGTCTATATGGTATATCTGAGTTTTCAAAAACACCAGCCCCTGAGAAAGTCCACACTTCAAGAAATTACACTGCAAAAGACAATGTTTCTCTCTCGTTTGAGTGGTGGCAATTACAGTTGTCCTTTAAAGAGGCAACAAACTCTTAAAGACCTGCACACAACAAGAACTTTATGATACAACCTGGTCAAAGTTGTGTTTTCAGTTTCCCCTCTCCTGTTACATTATTTGTCATATCATGAGACAAGAAAATTTTGAGATCAGCCAAATTCAGAACCTGATTTCCTTTAGATCAAAGTTTAACTGTGAGATTCTCAATGTTTAACAAAAACATTGCCATGAAAAGCATGAAAATTTTGATTTAATTTTTTCCTCTATTTATGGTATTTATAAATAATTAATAGTAAACAGACAGTAAACAGCCAACTAACAGAGCTGTCGCAGTTGTGACAGCAGTTAGCAAAACAAGGGTGCGAAGGGGCCCAGAAACTTTGCTCAGAACTATGTGGGCCTGACTGAGGCTGCAATGATGGTGGTGATGGGCCACAGGGCCTGGTCCCCAGCATGGGCCGATGCAACTATCTTTAGCACATTGGAGACCTCAACCCAGAAAAAGCCCCAAAGGAAGGATGTGGCCATCCACATTGGGCTGCAGAGAGCACCTAGTGCCTCTGCAGTGGCCTCATTTCTAAGAGTAGTACTCTGGTTGAGGTGCGGAGTTGCCAGGTGAAGGAGCTGTGGTGAGGTCGGAAAGGAGGTGAGCAGACTGTGTAGCATCAGAGAGGGTGAACAAGAGATCAACAGAATCTTCACTGAGCCTCTGAAAGTGAAGATCATGAACTCTTCAATGCAAGGAAAAAGGGACAACTAGCAGTTATGCTCAAAGGAGCAACAGATGGAGACTCCCAAGAGGAGGGAAGCTAGCAGCAGAAGGGAGGCTCCTGCTCCACATGCAGATATGCAGTTGCAGAATAGATTTAGTAACCTGAGAACTGGTGAGGAGGAACAAGACCTGTCAGGGGAGCCAGCTGAGCCTGAACCAAATGTCCGTACCAAGAAGAAAAGGTGAGTGATGGTCACTGAAGACTCCTTCCTGCAAGAAATGGAAGCCCCATCCACTGGCCTGACTTGATGTCTCAAGAGCTTTGTGGCTTGTTGGAGGCCTGGATATGGGATGATAAGGACAGATTGCCAGGGTTTGTGTGGCCCTCTGACTATGAACCCTTGCTGCTCATTCATGGGAGCACTAAAAGCACCTGTTTTTCAAGGGGTGACCTTGAGTATACTAAGAGTGACTACAGATCTGGGGGCATGGGAGCCTGGGAGCTGTCCTCCTAAATTCTGCCAGTGAGTGGGAAAGACTTAGGTAGAAGTGGATGCATCCTGCAAGTCAACACCTAGCTATCAAAGACAGAGCTTTGGCTTCTATGACCACGGGTCCCTCTTCGAGGAAAAAGGACTGTTGGTAAAAGATAGGACCCATCTGACAGAGTGGCAAGAGCATCTTTGCGAAGGCTTTACATCTAGGCTTGCTAGCCTAGTGAGGAGGGCTTAAAGCAGGTACAATGAGAGGGGATTACCATAACCTGAAGAGAAATGGAAGAACGGAGGCTGTGAGGAGGTGCCCTGGGAGAGGATGATAGAAGCTCTCCTGCCCCCCCTGGGAAAGCAGTACAGCTGGTGGCCCACCCCAAGTGCCTGTCCACAAACACCTACACACGTGAAACAAACAGGAGGAGTTAGTGGTCCACGTGACGTTGCAAAACTATGATCTCACTGGGATTACAGAGACTTGGTGGGACAGCTCGCATGGCTTGAGTGCTGCAATGAATGGAAAGAAGGACTGGGAAGGTAAGAAGGTGCATTTGCACAGGAGTGGCTTGAATGTATGAAGCTCTCCTTGGAGCAGGTGATGAGACAGCCACTACTGATGGGTAAGTGATCAGCACCAACTAACACAGGTAACATAATGGTAAGCATCTGCTACTGACTACCTGATCAAGAAGAAAAAGTAGATGAAGCCTTCTTCAGACAACTGAAGGAAGCCTTACAATTGCAAGCCCTGGTACTCACAAGGGGCTTGAATAACCCTTGTATCTGCCCAGAGAGGCAATATGGCAGGGTGAAGCAATCCAGGAGTTTTCTGGTGAGCATTGAGCAGAACCAGAAAAACAAGAAATGAAGGTTCAGAGTCACAAAAAATGGACCACGCTGAACAGGAGCACAGTTTCTTCTCTCCAGCATTAGATCATCCACCCAAAGTTTGGAAGTCTCAGGTTCAATAACGTCCTCTCCTACAGGAGTTCCTGCATTCTCACCTGACAGCAGCGTACCACAAACATCATGTATTTAAGCCACAGGCAGAATGGGAGCAGGCGTATTGCGATCTCTCTCACTGAAGCTTTACAGCTTTGCACAAAATTAAGACATATTCCCTAGAAAAGGAACCACAGGAATCTCACAGCCCCGGAGATGGCCCTGTTTACTGTGACTAAGTAATTTTTCCACACTCTGTTTCAGTAAATATATAAGTATTGAGTACCAAAAGATGTTACTAAGGGTAATGGACCAGGAATACCTTGTGAATTATCACTGACAGTGCTCCCTTGAGAAATGGGAAATCCCAGGTCAAACATACCCTGCTGAATACAGATCACAGATCTTAACCAGTATTTGCCACCTTTCAAACAGGAGAGAGTGGGGCTTGGAGGGGCAGGAAGGAGCAGTAAAGAAATCAGCATCTCCTCTGGCAGTTTTGTCAAGCTGCCTGTCTTTTCCCTCATTTCCCTGTCCTCACAAGTGTTTGAAAACAAAACCCTCTGGAAAGATTATTTTTTTTTTGCACTAGCAGTCTGCCCTGTTTATCACAATAGCTAGAGTCCCTCCTGCTAGCCAGGATGTTGACTCTGATCCAAATGCCAGAAATGCTGATGGTAGCCAAAGTAACAGCTTTCAGCCAGGCCCTAAGCAGTTCTCAACGCACAATGGACACCAAATGGCTACATGACTGATGCACATCTGTTCTACCTGTCCAAAGGAGTAACTATCGAAGACTGACTTCTACAACCCTCAGAGAAATATCAAGTAATGAGACTGTTGAGAACAGTCGAGTTCCCCTGATTGCTAAYGGAGGGAAAAATTGTTGCTGATGCTTCCTTACACACCTTCTGGCTCCAACCATCTTTTGTCTTTATAGTGCAATGTGAGTTCCTACAAGACTGTTATCCAGGAGATTTTGCAACATCTGGCCAGGGGCAAGTGGTAGAAGGGTGAGACCATTCCCATGAAAGCAAATCTGTGCGACAACAGCTTTTCTCCAGAGTAGCATTTGTGCTAATATTAGCATCCCACATAAGGTACACCAGTTTTGTTTTCCTAGAAGCACAGAATAAATTCAGATTCAGAATAAATTTGGATTTAGTTAAGCCAAGTGGCCCATAACCTTACAAATGCTGAGCAATCAAGTTGAACTGTCAAGTAGCTATCCTCTGTAAAAACATACAAACCAAATACATAGTACTCATCAGAAGCTAAGCAGAGTAACAGCTCCCTAGGTAAAAGCTACTGTGGTAGCCCCTGAAAGAGGGCCTGGAAAGCCAGAGTGGTAACAGCTGAGGATGGAGGAACTAATGCTCAATGAAGATCATGGAGAGTAGAAATGACCCCACATCAAAGCTTTAATCAATCTCTAGAAAATCAGAATGAGACCTTTTTAGTGACAGTCTATGCTATCTGCCTACTAAGGAGCTCCTTGCCTTTTCATATAAAAAAAATTCATACTGTTTGGCATCAGCGAATTGCACATAAAAAAAAAAAAATACATAAAATCAGTGCCAACACAGCTTTCTAGAGGATTTTGCTCCACAGAATCACTGGCTTTTCCCTTTTTCAAATTCCAAGGTGTTTTCAACATAGAAAAGTGACCAAAAATAAGAAGGCCAAAGGTAAGTTAAAAAAAAAAACCAAAACAAAACCACAGCATCCTAAAGGCCAGGCCCATTATCTGTATTACTAGCAAGTCATTCAGAGTCTTTCTGAAAAGCTGACAAGCAAGATTGAGGTTATGAATTTCAGAGGATGTGAAAATAGCAAATACTTTTTATGGTATTATTCATAAAGTATGACAATGCTTCTGAAACTGTAGGAAACTGCACAGAACCCACTTGAGCAGAAAACGTCTGTTAATAAATGAATACGACTGAAAGCAAAATTCAGACATGCTTCCAGAAAAAGAGAAAGTGAGCTCCTTCCCCTACCTATCTTGTGTATTGTACCTCGGAACCAAATCACAAAAAAACTAGGCTTAGGATGATCATGTTATAAATCTAGGAATCGTATTCTTCATGGATAAAGGAACTGAAAGAGAATGGAGAAAGGAGAATCTACCTTACTGGCTTGAAATAATCTGTTTGGCGAAATAAAACATAAAGTTATTAATTAAAAAAAGACACACACACACACACACCACCCCCCCCAAAAAAAAAAAAAAAAAAAAAAAAATCTCATTTCACTTGTCTTCATACCGCCCTTCACCCCCATCTCCTTCCTAATCCTCAGTACATTATTTGGGCAGCAATCACGCCATGCTTCTCCAGGCAAATGTTTCAGTCTGGTAAGTGGGACTCAACTGTGGTGTCAGGCAGCAGGGACACAAAAGGATCGAACAGCCCCGTGACTATAACATAATGTTAAAAAGGATTGAAGTAAATATTTATGTCTTTTTTATTGTATCATTTTTGTCAAAAAGCCTCACCACCTGAAGTGTGGCATGGGAGAATAGGTACATTAGGTATATGAGACTCTACCCCGTATGATCCTCCCACATCCCAAACAAACCGAGACTTTTTACCACTTTCAGCAGAGCATAGTCCCACCCCTCTGGGGATCGCCGTTTCTTTTTTCAGGAAAAAATTATGTGTCATTAGTCCTTCTATGAGACCCATCTGTGGCAAGCAAGCAACCAACCACCAGAATGACCAGAATTAAGACCAACCTTCTCAGAGTCTTGCATCCTAACAAAGCCCCACCTCACCCACACCAACCCAAGCAGGACGCAGCTTGTGAGATACAGCTGAAGAATCCTTTGCTCTGAAAAATGTCAAGGTTGGATATAGTGTTGTTTCCAAAAACAGGGCCTGGGAGTATTCTCTAAGTATGTAGCAAAATAAAAGCAAAGTAATTTTAAATTCGTGGGAGAAAGGAAGAAAAGAGAGGATCCAAAAGAAGAGACATCTGGAAAATTTAGTTTCTTTAGTTGTAAAGTAAGAACAGTGTTCAAACAATGGGACTTGAAATACAGACATAAAACATAGTTGCTTCACTGAAGCAATGAAGAAATTTTGCAGAAAACCAAGTGCCAGTTTCAATCCATAATGGGCTTGAATTCTGACTGCAGAAAGAAGAAAGGAGTGGGGCTGCATTTTGAAAGAGGCAATATGGAGAAGGGTTAACCCCAGACTAAGCAGCATTGACAAGGAAGACCAGTAGTACATAGTGTGTGTCTTTTTAAGAATAAGATGCAGACACAACCTTTGGAGCTGCTCCCATCTACAGCTAAAAAAAAGGCTTGCAATGTCCAACTGAAAAGACATATAAAAAAAGAAGAAAAAATAAAAGAAAAATCCCCCAGCTGTGTTCATCTGCTAAAGACACAAAATCTGCTCACTGATCTTTGCCTTCTTCCCACTCCCCAACCATATCCTGCACTACAGAGTCTCTGAATTTAGCTCTCACATTGTCAACATTTTCCAGAACAACAATTGTCTTGCAGATGGAAAAGATGTGCAGACCAAAAGGTATAAGCCTAGGATGATAAACAGAGAGATTGTCTGAGCCCTCCCCGCTTGCGCTGTGTTCCGAAATAAATCTAGCAATGCTCTGACTGATACCTAGAGCATCTGAAGCTTAACGCATCCTTATGAGTGACCCCAGATAACACAGTGCTGGTAAAAGGACTGAAGATAACATACACGTCACGTGGTGCAAGTTATGCCCCCTGCCCTTACCTCCCCTCCAAGCAGGCACGCTGAAATACTTCTGCTAAGAAATCTAGGCAGGGGGCAATACACACAAAACCAAAGCCAGGCAAGGGTGGGAACAGCATTACAGGTTGCAGTTCACAGTAAGCTCAGCCTCAGAGATCAGGTCAGCCTTTAACTTCTAGAATTTTTTTCATAAAAAGCTTTAAGAATGCATCGACCTGGTTCCCCAGATCACAGAGAACTGAACTAGACCAGTCCTCTGGGACTACAGAAGTGACGTGGCCAGCATTGGGCTCACCCTCTTTGCTTGGCCATAATGTACTCAGTAAGTATTCCAAGCCTGTGGAAAACATGATTATCCTAAAGGAAAAAAAAAAAGGAAAAAAAAAAGCCACACACCTTGTAAGACAAAAGCAAGCATCCCTTCTTAGATTCCCAACTCAGTTGAAGTCACCTGCTGCTTCTCACTTTGCAGAAAATGCAGTCCAATATAATGATGAAGCATAACAACCACAAAACAAACAAAATCACAAAACCTTTCCATGCCTAAGCAGTTGCAGAAGTGGAAAAAAAATTACTTAAAATTTACTTACTGGCCGGACTTCACCAGTAGTGTTGGTATACTGACGGGCCAGACCAAAGTCTAACATGTAGCACTTCCTGTATGTTGAAGGTAAGCGGCCCATGGCAAAATTGGACTAGACAAAGAAAGAAAGAAAGAAAATCAATTTGATACCAGCAACTTGGGTAAGAGCGGCCATTTGTTAACAAAACTTTGTCATATAGCCCCACATGCCTCTGGTGGAAACGTAAGTCAAAGAGAAGAATTTTAAGATGCATCCTAAACATCATGATTAGAGAATCACTGCCATGTTAAGTTCACTTTGCAGATAAGTGACTGTGGAGTCTCAAAATAACTAAAATTCACATTAGCTTAGCTAAATTTCAGCTGCTATGAGAAAGAGCTACACCACTAGCTCTGCAGTGACAGCTCCATCACTTGTATAACAGGCTGGAGTTATTGTAGACAAATGCTTCTGTTCGTGGTTCAGCTGCTAGCCTGCATTATTCTGCCCTAACTCCCAGAATCTCCATCCACTGTATTGCATTACCTAAATTTATATGAACATTCAGACATCTAAAAAACACTGGGTTTGGTTCTTAGTAAATAAACTGACAACAAGCAAACGGAGCAGCTCTTTTTCAACCCCTCCATCTTAAAGTTATATCCTTTACCATAATGGATGGCTGCTAAAGGATTTGTGGCCGGTCACATTAGTGACTGATTTTCAGCTGAATCTGATCAGCCAAAACCAGCTGATTTTAAAAGCAGCAAATGATTTTGCTGGAAGGAAGATGGTCTCGGGGATGGTGTAGCAACAAGTGTTCAGATCAAGTAGTGAAGAGCTGCAGGAAAAAGACTGGCTCCTACAGTGAAACTTAGAATTATTGTGCCTCACCTAGGTAGATGACCAACACGGTGACTGTGTTTCCGACACTGGAAACTGTGCTCTAATTTTTTTGGCAATTGCTCAGAAAAGATTAAGAGGATTATTTAGTTAAGTCAAATACATGAAATAGCATTTATTCAAGTGATGGGTCATAGAGCAAGACATCCTTTCTGAACCCCTTTTATAGTAATAATTGGTTGGACTCCAAATGATTGTTCAAAATTAGATTGCTTCATCATGTGATCTTGACTGGAACAAGTATGACTGACAGCTACTAACCCACCATGGAGCAGCCTCTGCTGATAAAAACTAGTTTGCTATGCACTTAAAGGAATGACAATACTATATTACTATTCTGTACTTATAGAAAATAGCCCATGTGTCAGACAGTGGGAGTGTGCAAGGAGGCCTAAATGCCTCCACTGGGATCTGCCCATATTCAGACTGTCTTTATTGACTCAGGCAGAACAGACAGACATACAACCAAAAGGAAATTTTCCAAAACAACATACAGGCTTGATGTCACGATGCAGGAATCCCACAGAGTGAATGGCTTCTATTGATTCCAGAATCTGTTTGCCTAATCGCAGTGTTGTGCTCAGCGTGAACGTCCCTCGAGGCTGACTCCTTCTGAGATCTGCAAGATTTCGGCCCTGAAACAATCAATAAAACACTTAAACCATCACACTAAAGCATAGCATTTCACAGCTGCAAGTTCTAACATGCATCCCCAAAAAAGCAGAAATGCTAATCAGACGGGTGCTCACCTTATGTCTGCCTTATTTCTTGTATATGACCTTCCAATACTTCACTTTAACTTTTAAGTGATGTATTTGCTGATAAGAAGATACCAGACCGTTATCTTGGGAAGTCAGCTGATGTACTATTTGGGAAACAGGCACGTCATGGACAGCAGTGCCTCAGACTGTATCAGCCCAGCATCTCCTTACTGTTAAACCCAGACTATATAGAAGCTGATTTAAGAACAACCTTTGACTGTTCTCTGAGCCATCTAAAGATTAAAGCAGTACAAATACGATAAGCAGGTCATGAAGCCACCATCTATTACAGCTCATAGAAGCAGTTTAACCAGAAACTCCCTAGCACACAACTGTCTGGCTCAAGCTCAAGTCAGCATTGTTGTGGCAACGCCACGATGGGGAAAGTTGTCTATCAAGAGAGTCATACCCAAAATCAGGAGAGGAGGATTTTTCCACTGACTTCAAAAAAAAAAAAAAAAAAAGGACAGACTAAACACCAGAAGAAACACAGTGTTCTTTGATCTCTGTCATCTCAGTTTTGTCTACACCTCTTTAAATTTGTAAAGAGAAAGAAGGTGTTGAAATGAGTATATTCTATGGCAGAGTACCCCTCTAATCCACAGAACTAATGCATTTATCAACTGATCAAAAACATTAGGAATAAGAGTCCACTGTTTCAGAGAACATGCACCAAGAACAAAAGTTACAGGGACATGCTGATTATCACTATACTATAGAATCTCTTGATTCTGCTTCTGCAAAGACATATATGCTTATAATACAAGTCCAGATGTATTCAAGCAAAATTCACAACAGAAGATATATAAAAGATTCCAAACATTTGATGAGAAAACACAGATGGCTCTTCAAACCAGTGAAATGCCATCTACTCATCCACCCATTTCCAGTTCTCAAGTTATTTACAGACATTAAGGGGCCAACTGCAACTGGCTCTTTTAGCGTATGACTAGTCTCTCAAATTGGTTTGACCCATGTTTCACTTCAGGGCTCTGGTCCCTTGAACAACCACACTTGATATAGGTCAGCTAATACAGATACAGCCAAGCCACAGCAACTGGCCCAGGTTTGCTCCTTAGCATGAACAAAATAAGACTAAGCTACTTCTCTACTGCTGATCTTTTTTAATTTCAGTGACAGTTTACTAGAGGCAGCACAGATTTGTCATCGCTATCCTGAAAGATCCAAGTTACTGAATTGACAGCAGATCTTTCTTTCCACTGTAAAGTGGTTCCTTGGACACCAACTCTCTTATCCAATCATAATAGGGAAAGGCAGATTTTTTTCAGAGCCACACACTGAAATGTGCCATAATTTTCCCCAGCTGGTATGGGAGACGGTCTCAGACACCTGCTCTCCAGAAACAACCCAAGGCATGTGAATATCCAATACTGCCCCCAGGAAAAGACAGAAAACGAGCATTATTTTCCAAACAAACACCATCAGGCTGGCTAAGAAACAGAGCAGATGCAATGAGTTGCAAACTTCAGAGTGGAAGCTTCAGTCCCAGACTGAAGAGAAAGGGAGAACTGCAGTACACAACAGTCAGAGGGACACATGATAAACCATGTCTCAGCAGTCCTTGAAGCTGAAGGAGAATTTTAGCCTGAAGAGTGATGGTGCAAAACTAGCTAATGCTTTAAGTATCAAAGTCTTCACTTGCAAATAATGAAATTATTTTTAGCTCTGCCTACTCTATGAGGTCAGCTACATAGCCAAGAACAGACTAGAAAGTAAGAGATTCTGTGCAGAGAAGTTTTTTCCCAAGGTATAGTCATCTTCATCAGGCTTGTTAAGGACAGGATTGGGGGGTTAGAAGCCTTGTTGTTCCATGAGCTCCAGGTTAGCCCTTTCAAGAATCGTATTCACGCTCACACTGCAGCAGCAGCAATAGCCAGGGTTGGTTAGAGAGCAAAAGGTTTCTTCTATCCATGACAGCAGTTGGGATGCCAACGGTGCATAAAAGGCAAACTTAAGTACCAGGAATTTACTCGTTTTATACATCTGCCTTGCAAAGTAGAAGTACACTTCAAAAGAATCAGAAGTTTATTTTAAAGAAGTACTGGGGTCTGCTGGTGTCTATTTTACATTCACCGTTCACTAATTAAAAATAACCTTCCAGTTTATGCAGCAGCTTACTTCTCATTACTTAGTGCTTCAACCTTCTCACTTTCCTTCAGCATGTTCAATCACCCAAATTATAGATAAAGAAACATGACATGGGCTGTAAGCTCTTTAGGGGAAGGATAGACTTGTATTGTATAATCATACAGTGCTTTGCACAGCAAAGCCCTGATCATACAAGCTGCAAGAGAGATAGGACAAGTTCCCTATCAACTCTTATGTCAGGTGCTGAAACAGGCCAGCTTCCAAGGCAACTGTGTCAGAAAGAAGCACCTTTAGTTTGRAAGTATTCCCCTTGAGCCAGGGACAATCTCCTTCTCCTTAAAGGGCTTTCTTCCATGTGTTTTTGACTCAGCCATCTCTTCCTACTTGCTCCCCTCCAGCTCTTTCTCCTGTGACTGCTGTAAAA
Source organism: Phoebastria nigripes (assembly GCA_035582835.1). Classification (NCBI taxonomy): domain Eukaryota; kingdom Metazoa; phylum Chordata; class Aves; order Procellariiformes; family Diomedeidae; genus Phoebastria; species Phoebastria nigripes. Next base: position 3,567 of record JAYKAV010003124.1, on the reverse strand, counting down.
GAAAGCTGCTTTCGTGAAAAAGAAAGCTGTTTTCATGACAGTACCACCATATTTGGGCTCTGAAGATCTAACTATATATGTTTTCCTGGTGAAGTTTCATGCTGAGGTCCCTGCAGCTCCTGCTGTTATGTGGCTTGTGTAGACACCCATGTAAGACTTCAGCTGGCTAACTGATAGGAGTAGCTGGCTGTCTAGCAGTACAGTCACCATGTGCTAGCTACCCAAGTATTTACCCATACTGACTTAATATCAGCAGTATTCAAACAGGAGAAAACACTTTCACAGCAGAAGCCAAGCTACTGCTGAACTTGGTAGAGACGGGGGAGCCAGAGATCACTCCCTTTCATAGAGAAGACTGTGCTGCTGGTGTGACACCACTGGCTCCCACCGCACTCTGAGCTCTGATACAAGACACATATTTTGAATGCTGCATCATCACAGAGCTCAGCAGGAGATATTTCAAACAGCTGCCACCGCTGCACGATATTGTGGGTAGCTCCTGCGAGCATTCTGAATTGAGTGCTTTCTCCAGAAAATTGACAGAAAGCCATCTTAAACAGAAAAGCAGAGCTATGAAATATCTTAGCGCATCTTGACAACTGGAGCTATCCCAAGGGGTATCACAGCAACACCACCCCTTCTCACTGTCTCCCATTCCACCCACCTTCCATTTACAACAAAGTCTCTACACCAGTGCTTGGCCTTATTCGCTCACTGTAAATCCTCCCCTGTGATGCCATCTCCATGGGACAGGGGGGAGAGGGGAAGCACAGAACTCACCTGAAGCTGCATGACCACATAATTAAATTTTTCATTCCTTCCACAGCCAATAAATCTGCAAACATGATCCTTCCCTGAAAAGAAACAGAAACATACAGAATGGAACATAAGATAACAACCCTGTGATCACAATTTTTAGAAAAATGGTTTCTGATCAAGGGCTTATAACCGTAAGTGGCATGAGGCAGGGAGTTTTGCAGAACAGACTGATTTTGTTTCTATTTCCCAGTCTCATAGCTCAGGAGAGTACTGACATTCAACAAGAAAACTGCCTGTGAAATAGCCATGAGTGGAAATCAGCGTCAGGGATCCTTGAATCCTCAAACTGACACAGGGCACAAGTGAGAGTGTGACAAACTGCAGTTTATAACACCACCATGTGCATGCAACACCACCACAGCCACCACCATCCCTGAACTAAACCATGGGTAGCACACACGACCACATGGTTTCACAGGTTCACTGGCAGCACGCTTAAGCTCATTACACCAACTTTACTCAGTAAATGCTGACTTTCACACACCACCACTACACTTGCCTATTAGCGTTGCTTACCCTGAAACAGCGAAACTAATGCTACTTCAACATGGACAAACCCTGATTTTAATAGTCAGAAACATCTGGAAAAGAAAGATGCTTATGGAAAAGCTCCATTGAAACATTAAAGCAATTTTGTAATAAAAGAAGGAAATAAACCTGGGTAATTTCATCTCGAGTTCTGGCATGGTGTTAGAAGTACAAACTACATCTATTCAGGCAAAATCAAAACCAACCAGCCACCTCGCAACACTCAGCTAGTCCTCTAGGCTCATCCTCTGTGGTACAAAAGTGCTGCTACAACATCCACATGGCACCAGGCAGGACCTATCTTAAAAAAAAAAACAAAAAAGCAGAGAAAGTGGAGGCTGTGGTTTCAGATCCTGATCTGTAATGGATTTGTGATGGTGTGCTCTCTGTATTAGTAAAAGGGGAAGTATGATGCATGCATTCCTCTAATAGCAGACTACTGATAACAGAGTAAAGGTTGATGCACACAATGGTGAACATTTGGTTCCTGGTGGGGTCTCTAAACAGGGAAGAGGGTGCGTATCATTGCATAGCTTTTCCCTGTATTTCTTTGTAGCATTTGAGCAATGGTGATTTTAATTAGTTTTTAAACCAAAGCTTATTGTTTGATACTTCCCAGTTTTAAAATAAAAAAAGGAAGAACATGAACATATACAGTAATCGGTAATTGTGCTGCCTGTAACACCCTCAGGACCCTGCTATTGCTCTCCTTGTGTGCACCATAGGCCTGGGGCATCAAAAACTGCTGGGGACAGCAAGACGTGGCAGAATAGGGACCTGGAGGGCAGCAGGAGACAAAGAAGCAGCTTTCTCACTGGAGAACCAGAGCTTTGACCAGAGCAATACATATAGCCGTGGAACATGGAGCTCCATCCCAGGGCTCTCGGTAAGAGCGTCAAGAGCCTGCCCTCCAGGGCCCAGCAGCATCCCACAGCAGAACACCTACACTCTCTCTCCTACCACAAGGAGATAACAGAGGTGCTGGCAACTAGAACTGGAGGGACAGAGGCCTTGGCTACCCCTTTGGAAGAACAGGCTTAAAACAAACAAACAAATAAATCAATCCTAGTAGCCACCTATATCTGGTAAGATAAGCAGGGAGGTTATGTGGCTGCAGATCCTTCATGTCTCTGGCACAAATTTAAGGACATTGTCCAGTTTCAGCACTGAGTGTGCAAGACCATGCTGAAACCATCAAGGAATCTCACAAGCCACCACATTTCAGGAAAAGATATTCAGAGATCAGGAAAGTACCCTCTTCAGTATACATCAGGGCAGCCTGCACACTCTTCCTTGATCCTTTTTCTCACATACCAAGCCCATGTACTGTGTGTGCCCATGAGTACTGGCTGCCACTGGTTTCCTCCTATCTGCAAATTCAGTGTTGATTTTGACATATAGGTTTTTGGTTTTCTGAGGGAACTCCTTGAGACACTGTCTGGATGTAGCACAAGTCCTGGCCTGGGCATTACCAAGAAGGGACTGCCAGCAAGCCTCAACTGTCCTACACGTCTTCCTGCCATGGGTCCCAGTATGGATGGCTATGCTGCCTGCCCATGTGAAGGCAGCCTCAAAGCCGAATTTGTGGCTACGAAGTCAACATATCTGGATAACCTCAGAAGGAACCAGTTACGTTTCTTTAGGAGCTTATGATACCTGTGTGCTTCAGCAAACTGGCAATCTACACAGGTCTCAGGCAGGATGGACAGGCCGGCGCAGGTCCATGCTCATCCCAGACCTGACTCATTTAAGTCCATACAGATTCACACAGACCAGCCTGGCTTACTTACAGACACACTGTGAGTCCCACTTTGCTTTGTTTTGCCTTTCAGAGCACCAGGAGATGGATATTGAGGCAACAGCCAAAGCAATGACTGTTTCTACTGGCAATGAGAGCTACTGTGTGGTAAAAAGGGTACATTACTCCAATTTTTACTTGCTTTTATTGTTTTAAATAATTGCAAAGCACTGACAGGTAGGACGCCATGTGCTTTTTATTGCTGTAAAACTACAGACAAGAACATTAAAAACCAATCCTCTGGCAGGCAGAACCTGGCCACCTAAATCAATCATTTCAGCGAAACAGGAGTGGTAGTGTCCAATACACTTGATTGCGACTTAAGACACATCCCTGCTAATTCGGTACTGCCTCTTCTGATCTTCTGATTTCGAGTATATTCCTGAGACTTTTTTTTTTTTTTTTTTTTTAATTATTTTTAA
>JAYKAV010003123.1:344405-484059 GCA_035582835.1 Phoebastria nigripes | reverse complement strand
ATGACGTTGCATGGTATGGAATACCCCATTGGCCAGCTGGGTCAACCACCCCGGCTATGCTCCCCCCGCCAGCTTCCCATGCACCTGGCAGGGCATGGGAGGCCGAAAAGTGCCTGATGCAAGCACCACCCAGCAGCACCCAAAACATCAATGGGCCATCAACGCTCCTATTATACCAAACCCAAAACACAGCACACCCTCCCCAGCTACTGGGAAGAAAGTTACCTCTGTCCCAGCCGGAACCAGGACAGTAGACATTTAGAAATAATTTATTATTTTTATTAATTCCTTTAATATCACATCGCATTCGCATTCAGGTGGTAGCCTGTTAAGAATAATAAGTGTTTTTTGTTATTCCTGTTGTAAGACACATATACAATTATGTGACAGTAAATCTTTACGTGCTAAACCTAAGTAATGGCCCTATAAACACTTTAGGGAACAAACCAAGTGAAAAATGGCTGTGGACATTTCACATATGAAGATTAACTTCTTAATTTGTGTTTTGGACTCAGCATCTGCCAGCATTTGTGTTAAATAGCATAAACCTTTCCTGTAAACAGGCAAGGTCATGCTTTTTCTCTTGTTCCTCGATTGTTAAATCTGATATAAAGCAGTAAAGCTCTCAGATTGCCATTTGTGACAGAAAACGTGAAGTCGTGTCTTCTTCTGTAACAGGAGCTCTTGGGAAACCATATTCAGTAAAAGCACAGAGGTGGTGACTCCTGAGCAACTCCAGTGTTGCCAACGAATAGTACAGCTTTGTAAACACTGCCTGCTGGTGGTTTACAAATATTCATCAGATTCAAGAGGATCCCCAACTGGGACTAGCCCCCACTGGGATGATACAAGGTATACATTTCAATATTCTCTTCCTAAATTATAGGTTTAAAGGATAATATTGGAACAGGTTTCAGTCTATGTTGCTACCACAATGCTTCTCTTTAAGCCTAGTTCATTATGTATTTAAAAAAAAAAAAAAAAGGCAAAACTCCCAACATTTCTCTTGATCCTGGTTTTCTATTGTTCTAATCTCTCTAGCCCACTCATGAAGTGCTACTAAAAGAAGACTAGATATACACATTTTGTATGAAACTACACTTATTAAAGTCTTGGTTGCCTACTGCCCAAGTAGCTGCAGCAAAGGCTTTCCATAAAGTGAACTGAAAATTTCCTTTCTTCCCGTTCTCAGATCCCTCAAAATCACTGATTCCAGATTTGCATTCCTAGAGGTATCCTAACATGAATCATACTTCTGGCTTCACATTCGCAGTGGGATGCTATAGGGGCACAGCTCCAGCCAAGGGTCAGGTAAGTGCCATCTGATTTACTGTATTGCACAGTTTTGCAAAGTTGATTTCCAAAACCTACAGATTGAAAGTTTTATTACTTCATCTTACAAAGCATAAATATATTTTCAAACCTTGCAAAACAGCATCATATAGTAAAAAAATTATTTGGCACTTACCCGATTCTCCATTGGCTGGTTTAGTTTCTCCAACAGGATACGATAGGGATTATAATACTGTCAGTATAGGGATTACTGAAAATGCTCCAACTGTGGGAGTCAACGATCTGCAATTTAACAGTCATAGGTGGAGAATTAAATGTAAGTTTCAAATTACTTAGGTTCCAAATTCTATCCATAACGGCAATTTGAATTATTATGTATATAAACTTACAAATGCTTTGTTTATATAAAACATCTTACAGACATTATTTCATAAAAGGGCTTTATGAGTTAAATATTACGTGAAAAGCAAACCTTTGATATATTTTCTGTTAAACTTATTTTATGACTTAATTGCTTACTTGCTATATYTCAGACTAGTTATTTGATACGCTGAACCCATTTGTTATTGTCATACAGATCTCAAGGCACTCAAACATAATTTAAAACCAACCAGAAACTGAGTTTGTTTGGTCACAGTAAAAGTAGAAGTATGTTAGCCACAAAACAAATCATATTCAATATTAACAACTACTGAGCTATAGCAGGAGTATGGTAAAGTCATCTGGATTAGCTAAGACTAGAAAATCTTCAGCCCTGAAGTTTTTATTGCTTTTACTGTTAATACTGCAGAAAATTTTTCATCATGACCAACCACAAACTATTCAAACTTATTGGATTACTCTAATGTACTGCTGCTAACAGGCTTGCATTTGGAAAGCGGTGAAAGGGATGGTCCAACAGAACTTTCTCATCTCCAGTTTCTGTGTTTCTTTGGACGCTGAATGGAAGTTTATTCATGAATTTCATAGGCTAGAGGAGTCTAAGCCCTCTATATCCTAAATATCAGTATGTCTTCAGCAATGGAGTATCATGACAACTCTGATTAAAGTTACAGTTTTTATATTAATCTCCACAAATGTTACACCTATACTGTGGAGACAGCAATATGCTAGTTAACCATGATATTCTGAATTTGTGAAATGAAAGATATGTATGGAAATAAATGCTTTTGCCCGTTATGCCCCACAATTGTAAGGTGATGAACTATTTTTCTAGAAATGGGAGAACCACAGTACTATTTCACTTTTCATCCAGGTTTCTGTTTTTAAATGATAGAAGAATCTGCACTACTAATAATACTTTTCTTGACTCTCTGTAAAATTGTGTGAAATGCAGGAAGAGATCAGAGTGTAAATAATAATAATGTACAAGAAGTCAATTTTTTCAAGACTTCGTAAAATCTAATTTGAAGAACTTTGCTTTTTCTGAGCACAAACCAGTTTTTTGTTTTGTTTGTGTTTATGAAACAAATGTTTGTGAAACTAAAGCTTTCAAAGATTACAAATAGATACCTCTTTAGCTGGGAAAATTTATTTGTACAGGGAGAGAGAAAAAGATAAGGAAAGCAGCCACAGAGTTCTTTTTTCACTTTTCAAATTTGTTCTCAATCCCATCTCCTAACTGTAAATCCACTATATGTCCTGAAGAGAATGAATAGGAGTATTAATGTAAATGTGTATTAATGTAATTTTTTCCTCACAAAATTAACAGTGTAAAGAAAACAATAGGACAGCTCAAAAACAATACCAAAATCACTTTAAAATAATAGCTAAAATCAAACTGTGTAAGAAGTCAGACTTTTCGCATTTTGATAAATTCACCTGTGTTACAAAATGAAAAAAAAAMMAACCATCTACTGCTAGATCCTTACAGCTTGCTAAATAATTTTATCTATTACATGGCATATTCTCTGGGAAGCATTAGAATTTTTTACTGTATCATCAAGCAAAGGTAAGACTCAGTCTGGTGACTTAGTGAACTGACAAGCTCACCACCAACCCATACCAAATCAGACTTTATTTTTTTGTAAATTGTTTAAAAAAAATACATTGGTGATAATATTTTTATATTAGCAGCTTTTCTCAAAGCTTAAACAAACCAAATGTGTACACTTTCTTATATAGATTGTCTCCCATTGACAGTGTGATGCTGTTTCTATCCATGTGATTAGTAGGATCAGTCTTTTAAGTTATTCATCATTAATCAATATGATTCACTGGAATGATGCAACAATTTTTAAGCAATAATTTATACAACGTGTTGTGTTAATCCATCCTAGCATTGACATAATCCATTATGAAATTCTGATTTAGTGTGAAAGTTATTTTTGCACACTTACCATGCTCATCTAATGACTTCTGCAATTAACTATTAGGAAATGATAACATGAAAAGATTTAAGAATGAATATTAGGCATATGATAAATCATTGTTTGTAGTATTACATAAAATACAGGCTATATAGTTGCCTGAATTTAAAAGGTAAATAGTCACTGATGTGACTTACTAGGTTGTAGCATCATTGTTTCTTTCTTTACTAGAGTGGTGATGGTAGCATGTCTATTTTTAGAGAGTTAGAGCTGGAAACCAAAGCTGAAAATTTCTGGGTTTTCCCTATCAACTTTTTTTACAGCTTAACTTTTTATAAGCTGGTTAAYATCAATTGCAGTTTTTACCCAGTTTAAAATGAATAAATAGTACTATAATAACAGAGAACAACGGGTGAAGTATTAATTTTTGGTAGTAGTGCTACACAGGATGCCATTGTTTTATTTATCCGCTTGCTTTAAACATAAAGGACTGGAAGGATGTTTGATCCTCGTACCACGTCTTGAAATTGTGCTAAGAGTTTCTCTGAGTTTAGATCTGTTTCCTGAGTTAGCTAGTGCCTAGTGCCCTGTAAGTTTTATAAATAGTATTTATTGTACATAATTTCTTGCGTACAATGACTTTAAGGTATGGTGCATGAACAACTAATTCTTTTGCTCTTGAATGTCACTTTGCCTGTAAACTCTGCTATATTTTTCATATCCTTTCTAGGTATTTATTGCCAGGACCCTCACTGTTCATCATGAAATCATCCTCGTCCAACCTTAGCTGCAGTTCGTCTGGAATGCCTCGCCCTAACATTTTGTTCACACACAGATACAGTCACTTGTGAAGCAAAAGGAAAGTTGCTGTTCTTTGTAAATAAAGGCACTTCATTTTTTTTCAAATTAAAATTTGTGATGGAGTTAAATATAAGCACTGTTATATATTTACTACCATATTATGATAACATTTAGCTGAAAACCTACTGTAAAAGCATAGCTTTTCTGGAAACATAATAAACCTTGTTAAGTTGTTTACACACACATGTGAATGTGTAGATCTTGCTAGGTTTATAAGTAATTCCTTCCTACTAGAAATGTTATTTTTGCTGCAGAATATATAAAATGGAATTGATCTTGAAGATCCTATTACAGTGTTACATTATTTTGTAAGTACAATACTTTGACTTGAATATTATTTATTGTAAAGTATACTATTTATTGTCTCAAATGTAATTGATCCTTTAACAAGGAAGATGATTAAAAAACTGTAGTAGAACAGCAAAACTGCAACAGTCATTGAAAATAACTTGATCATTTCTTGGACATGTTTAAAATAATCCCCAAAACTCTGTAAGCCAAACCTAAAGCAGACATCTTTTTATTTCTCCTCTGAAATTACAAGATCTATTTAATGCTGCTATTTTTCTTAAAGGACATGGTATAGTATCTTTTAGGCAAAGTGAAAGCATCTAGTACACAAACAGTAAAAATATCAGTTTAGGCATTCAGTTTCTAATTGGATTCTTGTAATAAAATGGAAGCCAATGTTTGTTACCAGACTGTCATCCACATTACCTGTGTCCTGTGCCTTTAGGTTTCCTTTGGGAGCAACCAGTCATCTCCAACTTGCACAAGCATGCATAGTGCATAGTTTTTCTGTTTTACTGCACCGGGTGGTAAAGCAGACATTTTTAGGAAATACTGCACCTATAATGTATTATTTCAACCTTGAACTAATTGGTTTGTTGTAGTGTTTAGCATACAATCCAGTACCTACTGTAGAATGTATCCTTGCAATGGACAGTATTTTCTAGATTGCTGAAGCCTTTAAATTTGGAAATCTAATTCATTAGAAAGCTCTCATTCAGATTCAGCTTCCTGGGCCTGGCTGAAGGGCACAAAAAGAAAATGAGCCAGAGCAGGAACCTACTATTAACAGGACTTGTAACCTGAAAACATCATTCAGGTTTTGCTACATACACCCATTCATCCCACTCAGCATTGTGCCATATGAGCCTTATTCATTATAGAAATAATTATTAAAAAAATCAGTTAATCTACATTTTAAAAATGAGTTAAGTTTTTTAACTGAGTAAAGAACAGAGTAGTTATTATTTACCAAAGACTTGTTTACTTACCGATCATGTAACCCTGAAACGTGTTTGTAAATTATCAATATATTTCAGGTATACTTAAATAATTTGGGGGCTAATTATCCTCAGGAGCAAGTATGTTAGAGGTTTTTGATATCCAGAGATTTAAGACAAATTTAAGAGACTTAAGAGATTTGAGACTGAAGTTGTCTGGAAATGATTTTTTAAAATTTTAGTCATAGCATACATAAAACTGGGAATTTGGGTGAGATTTTTGATGCCTGTGCTGTAGTGCCTCAGCTCTAGAACTGCAGGATATATGATAATGAGACTATTTGTAAACAATTAAAAACACCTCTTGAGATTAGCCAGATATAAGCAGTCTTCTGGTCTGGAAAAGCCTTTTTCATTTTTGTGGTAATACTAGTTTAGTAATATAGTATGTTCACATTAATTGTATATCTCTTTTGGTCCACACACTGACCCCTGATAAAGCATACTACAGTTATATGTAAGACCTAATAAAAGCTGTAACTTCTCTCTTCTTGGGAGAGGCTTCCATTGTATTCTGCTTTTGGCCATAAGGATAAAACCAGCTTCCAGCTTAGCTTGCCAGACTCAAACAAAGCCTTAGGATGGTAGGTTCACATGCCTTTTTTCTTCCTTTTTTTCTTCTTTTAAACTACGTTATGATCTCTGTTCTTGGAAGCCAGTGCTGGGACGGGTCAATCTCTATAGAATACTCTGCCAGCAGAATGAGGGCTACTAACCGCACCTGTGCGGTATGGACAGATCCAGAAAAAAAAATACATTTAGCATGTACAAAAGTGGACCAGATGGTTGGTTTACGTCTGATGTTACTTAATATATTCATATTTCTGATAACCTTTCCTAAAGTGGTACTGTGTTYCTAGTAATGTGTGAATCAATAATTTCAATAAATGTAATGCTACACTTTTCCTGCCAGCCCCTCAGAACAAGTGCGTATGGTCTACGGGTGAATTATGGGCTGCACCGACAGTTCGACRCTAGATAGTGCCGTAGGTGGAAGCATTTGCTCCCTCCCTTCTGCAAAAGAACAGCATTTCCTTTGTGATCAGATAAGTGGTCCTAGTAAATGAGCCTTTAAATAGTAATTGGTTCTGGCTTTGGGCTCTTGCAAGCACCACTGCGGCTGAACCTTCAGCCTGATGACAGCAGATCTGCTGCCCCCTCGTCTTAGCCCCACCATCAAACCTTTACTCGGGGGGCAACTAGTTAATCAGCCGTGGAGGTGAGACCAACCTCCTAAATGCCTTCATGGTACAACAGGATCTCCAGTGTATTTCCAAGTTGTATGATAGTTGTAATTAGAAGGAAAAGAACATAGATAATTTTTTCACCGTAGGTTGATCTTTACCCATTTAAGACATGAATAAAATAAGGTAATGCGTTTTGTAAGGGTGTATGGTAATCTTAGTAACTTAGAAAGAATCCTCTAACACAGAAATAAGATGCTCAGTAGCTTTAGCGCAGGAGCTGTGTATTTCCAGGCTAACAAACGCCGGTGGGGGCCTCCCTGGGGCACCGGGGCGGGAGCACGAGCACACCTGCGGCGGCGGGTCCCGCCGGCAGCCCCGCCCCCGCCGGCAGCCCCGCCCCCGGCGGGAAGCGCCGCGCTGGCCGCCGGGGAGGTGCGAGGCTGGTCTGCTCGCGGCGCCTGTGAGGAAAGCCGGAGAGCGGTTGGGTTCCCTGGCACCGGTTTTTAATAACTGAATCTCCAGAGACCCACTGGCGTTTAGTCAAAACCACTGCCCTTACCGGAGGTTTTTATTTTCCGTTACGCCGGTAACTTGCAATTGTCTTGCCCAGAGCGGACGGGACGCGCAGGCCGCGGCGTCCCGCCGGCCTGGCGCCGCCTCGGGCCTTCCTGCCGCCCGGCGGCGGGAGCGGGGCTCGACAGCCGAGCTCTGGCGCTGCCCCTGCCCCCGCGTGGCTGCGGGGAGGCGCCCGCGAGGGAGGCCGGCGAGGAGGCGGCGGCAGGTAAGGGGCCGCGGCGGAGGGGCGGTAAGGCTCCGGGGTGGTGCAGTCACCGTGCCTCGTTGGTGTGGTGGCAACTTCCTACCGCAGCGCCTTGGGTAGCACGAAAACGCAAGGCACAGGGCTGCGGGTGACCGTAATCGCCATAAAAAGGTGCCAGTCCCCCAGGTCTGCTGTCTTGAAATAAACTCACGTTGATAACGGTGCAGTTATGGCAAGCTCGCGTGTTGAGTAGGTGTTAGGAAGGAGCCTGCTCTGGAGTGACCGTCGCAGCGGGCATGCTGGTTTGCTGCTTTGTGCCCCAGTTCTCATACTGCGCTGGTGCGGGGGCAGGATGAGCAGCTGTAGGGATGGGCTCAGAGATGCCGAATATGAAACCTTACAAAGAGTTCACGCTTTGTTTGTGGTGTGAAGCAGCTCTTATCCTGTGAGAGCATGGCCTGATGGCATCTGCTCTTCTAGTCTTTACCGGAGAAAAATACCTGCTGAAGTCTGCAGGAGTTGTGCTCATTGGGGCTGTGAAACGGGCTTCCAGGGCTGACCAGAAAGGGTGCTGCTCTCCACAGTGGGATGCTGCGGGTCCAAATCTGTACCTTGCCTGTGTAAATCTGTACCGTGCAGTGTTCTCAGTGCGGCCGGACCTGTTCTGTGCCTGAGGACGTGGAGTTTTCTGCTAAAAGAAAGTGCTTCTCTGGGTCTTGGTAACAAGCTTGGGAGTCCAAATACGAAGTCAGAAGAGCAAGGAAAATACTTTTTCAAAAGCATTGTTTTGCTGAAGTAATGTAAAAGGAAACATTACTTAAAACACCTCATAAGGATACCCGTTTGGTAGACGTCAGCCTTGAGTTTATGTCCTGTCTAGAAAGGAATGTCTTGTCCTTATTATGGGAAAACTAGTCTCTAATTGTTGGTTGTCTGTACAGGAAAGTAAACAAATTTGTCAGCTTTAAAAACTGCATCTGAATGGTTCCTTAGCTGGGCTAGCAGTTCTGGAACAAATTCACTTTTAAATGTAAAACCGTAAGTTTACAGTTTTTGACTTTCCCTGCATATTGAAGTGAGAAGACTGAATTGCATTGACAGTTCTAACATCTAATTTAGGTGTTAGCAAATGTGAATATTTGCAAGTTAGCTTTGCATGCTGTGTTAAAACAGTTAACTGTTGCATTATTCCCATTTTCAGGAGAAAATAATTTGCTGTTAAATGGTATACTTATTGGAAAATCTTTCACTCCAGCATTTGCTAAAAACATTTGTAATTTTTTCTGTATGTGGTAAAATTCCCATGCATTAGTTGTTATTCTGCATCTGTGTTCTTTGTTCTCTGCCAGCCACCTCTGTGCAGTTCCCTACATTGTTGAAATCACTTGTTAACGTAGAAGAGTCTTTGTCGGTGTGTAAATACCTGGAGCACGTTAGGACTCTTAAGGAAATCGGGGGTAATTTTTCCATTTACGTATATGGAACAGGAGAAGATTCTGCTTGTGGGGGAGCAAGACAGATACGTTCTTGGGGGTTTTTTTGGTGTTGGTTTTTTTTTTTTTTTTTTTTATATCCTTGTTTCTTTTTTTAAAACAAAAGGCAATATTTACTTAGTAAGGAGAACTCTTAATACTGAACTTAGATCTGCCCTCCTTTCACCGCAGATGATATTATTCATACTATAAAATAATACAGTTAAAAACTGCAGTGTGTGGCCCCTAAGTGCTCTCTGAAGAGGCCTGCTTGCTTTAGCATCACAGAGCCAAGTGGAGCCTGTACCCAGCTGAAAAGGTGGCTGCCATGGACACCCAGAATCTACTCTGTATGCCATGCTGGCTCAGGTGGCTGTGCAGCGGTCAGTCACCTTCTGCGCCTGCCCCTGTCAGGAGTTAGCAGCAGCATCTAAGGGTAGAAGAGCGTAGGGAAGTGACCCATACCTGCCTTTCCTGCTGTGCTCTGATCAAACCACTGCTCACAGCTTCTGTCACGCGGTTTTGCTGAGCGTCATCATGCAGCGTGCTGCTGCAGCAGGGTTTGGCAGCATAGGCAGTTCACTTGCTTTGAAGGCTGAGGGTGGCAGTCATGAAGGAGAGCGGAGCCCAGAACAGCCATGAGAAGTCAGGACATCTGGTGAGAAAATGCATTATCCTGGAGTAGGTTTTGCATTAAAGGTTTTACTTGTGCCTGTTCTTGTGGAAATGATTTGCTCTGTTGCAGCAGAACAAAAGACTGTTTCATTTAATGCTATGTATGATTTTCAACTGAGTGGCAGAGTGTCTCTGACAATCTATAGCATTATACCCACTTGGTTGTTCCTGCCACAATTTCCCACAATCCACTGTCTCCTGTAGAAGCTTCTCAGAAGGACACAGAGGACCCTATTTTCTAATTAGAAGCTTTCCATTTCAAGATAAAAAAAAAAAAGAAGTCATGCAATACCTGTATTGCAAACTTCTGTGTAGTGCACAGTTTTCTTGATCTGTCTTGGGTATCAGAAGCAGTCTGGTTGTCATTGCACAAGAGGGATGGGGTTAATTTACTTTGCAAAGACAAACACAGCTCTGAGTGACGCACAAGCGGACTCGGCAATACTCAGCAATGGTGCATCTGGCACAGGAATAGACAGAGGTGAGCACTCAGCATGTGTTTCCAGGAGCATGCACCCGCGCCGCGGGCACAGCCCGTGTGCATAGCACCTCTGCTGAGTGCTGAATGGTCTCAGCTCTCGCTGAAGTCGCTTCCTTGCAGCTCTGACATTGCTTGCTCTGCCAGAGACTTGTGTGCCACATACAATTGCAGGTTTCATTAGCAAAAGTTTTTGTTTAGTAAAATAACCGATATGCAATATCCCTTACAAAGGCAGTAAATTAGTCAAACAACTAAGCATTGCTAATGAGAAGTAGGGTGAATTGTCCTGTGCAGAGATCTGTGCTTTCTCTAGTACCTAATGAATTAGGGGGCATTGTGCAATGTAAACATATTTTTGGTAACAGACCATGTGGATAAATAGTCAGCAATCTCAGAGATATATAAGCCTTGGAAGAGTTGGACTTTCTCCCAGCCCAGCTACTCTTTTCYGTTCAGCCCTATTAGGTGATTGTGGGCATTCTGCTGACTAAGATCGTTGGGCACACAGCCTCTTCCCTCCCCGTACAGGGTTTGTGCTGTTTGTGGGAGTGAGCTTTTTTCCACAATCGTGTAGGATTCAAGCCATCTGATTTCTGTTGTTCTGATTCAGAGAATGAATAAAGTAGCTGCATCAAAATGACATAGTACGAGACAAATATGCTATAGGGCGGTTTAAGTTTAGTCACGTTGTTGTTGGTTGCTTTAGTGTTTAATGCATTATGCAACCAGAAGCAACTGAGAAAGCTTACTGGCATAGTGAAAAATAAGTTCCTCTGGCACTTAAAATAATTTCTACCAGCATTGGTAAACTGGACCTGACAGCATCTTCCCAATTGTTAATTTACTTAATTTGTGGGATGATTTGCCAGATTAATCAGCATGACTGCCTACAGCTGTGTGCTTGGGGTATACTCCGGGTGCACTAAACTTCACTATGTCGCATGCCAAGCAGAGAGTTTGTGCGTACCTTTATTTTTGTCTGCAGTGGTTTCAGAGTGTGTGTTCCTCTCCTGTCACCATATCCTCTGGTTTTGTTTTGAAATGGGACGTGAACCAGAGACGGCTCCCTACTTCCCTCAGCCGTGACATGCCTTTTAACCTACTGAGAAGCTAAATGCTTTGCTCCACAGGTGTGTCACTGAGTATGACAGTACTGGTCACAACTGGTGAACAATGGGAACATAGGTCGCAAGAAATTTTTTTGGAAAAGCAGTGTATAGTACAGTAGTTTTATACTTACCATCTTACAAGCTGCTGGTACCTTGCTTGCGCACATCGTTAGAGCTGTCAGAGTAGTGTGGCTGTTTGCTGTGGTAGAGGAAGGTGCTGCTAACGCAGACCGTTCTTTCTGAACTGTGGAAGTTTGCAGTTTTTCTTCCCTTCCTTCCCCCCAGCCTGCTCAGGTGGAGGAAACAGTAAGCATTGTATGTCTTATAACTTCCAAACGTTAACAAATCTGGGTTTGAGGAAAAAGCTTTAATAGCAATATGAATGATCATCTAATGTGAATCAGTGTTCAAACTATCCCAGTATACATTCTTAAATGTGTTTGAATACAAATATTTTTATAGAAAATATGTTTGATTTGCCCAAACACTATCCAATTAATATACTTTGTAACATCTCTGCCTGTTATATATCTTCCTTCAAGTACACAAATACATGTATTATTAGTGATAATAGAAACCCTACTTAGGATTAGAAAGCTGAAGTAATTGGATGGCTACTCTTACTTGAGAGACACCCACGTTTGGAAGAAGCTTGGCTCTCAGATGAGCTTTTGGAATGATGGGATCTATTTCACAGTAATTTTTTTCTCCTGTACAGACTGCAACAACAAGGTGGGGATAGCTTTACTGGCCATTACAGTCAAATCAAGTAAATAAAATTGGTATACACTTTTGTTTTAGTTAGCTGCTGTATAACCTGTTCTACAATTCTAGGAGGACAATTGTGTATCTTTTTTTGTATCAACAATGATAACAACATCCAGTAACGCTAATATGCATATTGTCACGTCAGCATTTTTGTTATTTAGGCATTTGTATCTCACCTGAGTTGCAGTTTAGCTTGCAGAGTTTCAGTAGGAAGTATAGCACTGTACTGTAATTATTTAATCAACAATAAATTGTACTTTACTGTGTTGTGCCCTTGTGCTTTACTCTTTTTAAAGAAGACATTGTATCTTTCAGAAGCAACTTTGCTTTCATTGTACATCTACTGCTGAACCATCACTCTTCAACATAGTGTAGTAATTGGAGTCTAGCAATGCTCCCTTCTTGTATCTGTACCCTGTAAAATTTAATACCAACTTTTGCTATTCTGTGGGGAGAAGTGGTTTCACAGGTTGGTTGTGTTGGTCTTAGACTACTGAGTGTTGAGATTATTTCTAGTTCTGGGAACTGTATGTGGAAGTCTGAAAGCAACAGAGCCATACGACAAAGCGCTAATGTACTGCAGATTGCATGCTGTCATACTGCCTGCGCAGCGTTCTGTCTCACCTCCGGTCCTCAGCAGATGTCAGTAATGTCACCAGTTACACTGCACGCGGTAGCCAGTGTTTCCAATAGCAAAGACACTGATAGCAGGGCCTGCATCAGGGAGAGTTTGTCATCTGCAGGAAGTCCCCTTCCTCCCATCCCTCTAATGCTGGGCTTTGTTTGTATTTTGGTTCTGTAAGTCTGCATGGGCAAGCTTATAAAAAATAATTCTCCTTTCTGAGAAGGGAGGGCTGTCTCAGCCTGCAGGATATGCTTCTTCA
Organism: Phoebastria nigripes; assembly: GCA_035582835.1. Lineage (NCBI taxonomy): Eukaryota > Metazoa > Chordata > Aves > Procellariiformes > Diomedeidae > Phoebastria > Phoebastria nigripes. The sequence goes on along the minus strand of JAYKAV010003123.1, from coordinate 470,971 downwards.
AAACACCAGCAAAATAACCCATTTCCAAACTCAAGCCCTTCAGCACAAAGGACTAAGGTTTTGTGGTGCCATGGTAATAAAGGAATTACTTCAGCACTACTGATGATGATTTTTCTTAACTATTATTATTACTACTATTTTCTGCAAAATCGCTGGGGAAGGGAGGGAGATTTTTCCCAACTTAACTTTTTCTTGTTGCCAAGGTCAAGTGAGAGAGCAGCCTAGAAATAATTACCCCAGCCTTTTTGTACTGGTATTTATTGATTATGGGGAAAAATTTCTTCTGGAAGCTTTAATTCCTGTGGACACACTTTCTTTTCAATCAAGTGGTGCAAATGGTCCTAACCCTACTTAACTGAGGAGCGATTCTTAAGATAACAGTAGTTTTCTACAAATTAATATCAAGTAAGTATCTGTATATTTTTTTTTAAATCTTATTTTAGCAGTTGGAATATAAGGGCTAGCAGCATTTGTGCAATCAGCTATTGTCAGACAGTAGTTTGAGAAGCATTCATCTACAGGAGCTATGAGACCACTAGGCATGTGCCAAGCCCTTCAGGGTTGGTGTCTCTGCCCTCACAGGTGACCAAAGGCAAACCCAACCCTGCTCTGCAGCTGCCCCACTGTCCCTTCCTGGGAGCTCCGGGAGGCCGTGAGACCTGTGGTCAGTCAAGCTGCTGAGGAGACAGGCTTGGGCAGCAGGAATAAATGGGTTTAAGCTATGAGTATTAGGCTGGCAGGTTGCAAGGAAATCTGTCATGATGGTTTCTGGAAAACCGTATGCTTTGAATCAAGTTCAGTCAGGCTCCACTGGGTTGTAATATTTCTCAGGCTGAGTAGTTGCTAATAAGAGGGCTTCTTTTTGAAGCGCAGTGAGTGGCACTTAGTAAAAAATACTTTCAGGATCAAGCCTATAATTGTCACATACAAAAATACAAATCAAAGGTGGCATCCTTAAGTTTATTCATTTTTAAAAGCAGTTTGCTTTTCCTACATATTTTGAGTTGTGTGGTATCACATGAAAATTACATTTTTTGTATCTTTTTATAATGCAACATAAAATATTAGTGTTGCTCAGGAGTCCGAAATGTCACTAACGTGTAACTTGTATGAACTAAGTATGTCACAGATAATTTGGGGATTAACTTGCAAACCTAATTCATGTAATCTTGGCGATATGGGAAACTTGCAGTTGTTTGGAAGAGAAAAAGGCGGATTATCAGAGGTATAGAAAAGCCAAGTATTTTCTAATTAGTGCTCTAGTTAAGGAAGAAAAACCCAAACTCTTCTCGAGCTCCCCCCAAAGGAGTTCTCTAGTTTAAACCAGTAATTGCAATTAAGAACATCAAGTAAAAGAATTATATAATGCTGCTCCATTTTGCTATTGAAAGCTTAAACTTTTTCACTGTTAAAATTGAAACAGGAAAAAAAAATCCAAAAAGGATTTAATTAACTAGTAAACTTGAATGTTTATCAGCTGTAAAAATGATTTGATTTCCATAGCAATAGGATATGTTAACTTGCAGATTTTAAAGATCAAAGCTAAAATAATTACAAAACCAGTGATTGGCTATTTATTTATTTATATTTTTAATTGATTTTTTAAAGCTCAGTATTTCAGGGTATTTTTTCCCCACTTACTGTGGGTTATTGGGATTTGGTACTTAACCTTGCATTTATTCTGTAAGCTGTAAATTAGAAAGCTAAATAATCTGTGTGACCCTTAATAAAACCTCAGTGGTAGAAAGTTGCTCTCAGATCTATCAATCAGCTGTGTTGAGGGACTGTAACCAGCAAATTTCTGCCTTCTGTTCATGTTTGGGCTCAACTGTAACTAAAATGGTTTCAGTTAAGGTGTGGTTCAGATCAGCAACAGTGTATTTACCAGTCTGAACTGTGAAGGGTCATGGATGTAACAGGCTGCATCCTGCCAGCTGTGGAGAGCTCCAACCTGAAAGAGTGAACGGAGCCTTGATTTTCCCTTCCCCTTGGTCTCCAGGCTGCAGCAGCTTCTCTCCCGCTCTGTAGAGCTGGCTTGCAGGGTGGCAGAAATGGAAGAGGAGTGGGATGCTGAGCTGTACGGGGTGGTCCTTCCGGGGGATGAAGAGACAATTAACAGTGTTGAGTAGAAAATTGAAAATTGCCTTGCAGTTTGTCAGAGCTGGTTTCCAGAGAGATGCAGCAGTGGGTGGTATTCCGTGGAACAAGTCATTTTCCAAACTCGCAGTGGGATGTGTAGACGTCACTGTGACTCTTCCCATGTTAGCAAGCATTAGACCTAAACTTGTGTCTAGTGTTTGAAAGATTGAGCTCTTACACGTTGCAGTGCAGTTTTAAAATGTCCTTGCTTGTGTTGTAGTTGATCTCGCAAGTGACAAGTCTGTATCTGAGGGTAGCAGAAAGCTGAAAATGTTTGTTCTGCAATTAGTTTGTGGGAATTCATATACTTTTACTTTAGAGCAGCGCTGTCTTCTGCCTGACTCAAAATGATTGCACAACCCCCGTCGAGGTGCTGGCAGGCAGTATTCAAGTGAGGAACAAAGAATTATGGCTGTATAGCAAATTGCAAGAGTACCCAGTGAAAGCATATGAGCGGTGAATGTAGATACCAAACACTTCAGCTGTGATCCATAAGGTTTGTCCTTGCACTGAGCCCATGTATCTCCTTGGTTTTCGCCCTGAGGTACTCTGAAGTAGTAGCGATCTGATACTAGGGTTGAGTTGAATGTTTCCTCTGTACGTTTTGCTATCCAAGATGTGGTCCTACAGCTGCATCCTCGTGGACAGAGTTCTGAAACCACTCCCAGGAGGAGGGGGCCAAGAAGAGCTGCAGCAGACTGTTTCTTGGGGTCCTCCCATAACTCTTCACATCTATTGATTTGGGGCCAATTTTAAGTTTCCTGTTAGATGTGCTTGTTTGATATCTGATTCAAACTTGAATTATCAGTAATTGATTTTGTTATTTTTATTTAATGCAGATAATACTTTAAATAAGCAATAGTTAGGTCTTATTTTAAAATTGTTCTTTGCACTGTGATAATTCCAGTGTTGCTAGTGATCGTCTTTTGTCTTCTATAATATTATAACCTCAGTTTTTCATATCATCAGGTTTTCATTGTGGTGCTCTTGATATCAAACAGTTTCCATTATTGCAGCTTATCTGATATGCTTTCCCTGAAATACACTATTGTTTTGATTTTGTTGTATGTTGCTAAGATACGCATAGTGCAGCTAGTTAAAACAGCTAAATTTCTGCTCCAGAGGTGTAGTGCTGTTTATGAATTACTCAGTTTGTTTTCACCATTCATGACTTTGGCAGAATTGTTTGACTGAAGTATGGCTCCATTAATCTTTCTTCACTATTTATATGTAATAATTAGTTTAAAATTTCACTCATCAGGATAGCTGCATGAAGTATAACATCTAGTTACTCCTGGGGCAGCAGCTGTAGTGGGAATACTAATCAAATGGCGTGGTTGCAACAATTCTTCTGCTATTACTTTGTTCTGTGTATGGGTGCAGAATTTAGCTGCAGAATTTAGCTACACAATTTCCCTCACAGATTTTTAGGGAAGTTTTAAAGATGCTCAGAAACTCTTGTCTGATTTAACTCTTTCATCTCCTGGTGTGATTTCCATTGATTTAGAGATTAGGTGGGTACATCTGGATCGTGCAGGATAAACAGCTTTTTGAAAGATAGTAAAAGATGAGATTTTTTGAAATATCGATAAGTTTTTCACTAGCTACTTTTTTGTATGATTATGCAAAATCTATGTTTTTCTTTATTTGTTGTTCACAGAAAAAGAAGGACAAAACTTTCAAGCTGTGGTGGCTAAAATGATATGCCAAAAATATATTAATACATCTCAGTAAAAGAGAAAGGATTTAAAGGTGTTAAGCACTTCATTTTGCACAACTGAAATCCAAGAGAACTGTAAATGTTCTCCTATGTTAATAAGGAATAATTCTCATCTATTTTTACACATGTAGGTTTGAATGCTTTATTTTAGATGCTTATTTTAAGAAGATTGTCCTTTGTTGATTAGACTTACTCACAAAAATAAATGGAGAAAAAGTATTTGCCCTCCTTTAGTACTTGTAAGCCCATGTGTGCCCTAAGGATTAATCTCTTTAATTTAGATTATTTGCCCTGAATGAGAAATAGCCTGAAGGTTACTTGGCCCTGTATAACTGCCACATGGAATTGGTTATAAACATTATTACTGAAGTTCTGTGCAGCCCAGGTGGAAAGGACAGGGATTATTATTAAACATTTTTATAGCACAACAGATGTACATGCAAACAGTCTGACACAGAGGAGACAAAATAGGACAACAGCTGAGGAAAACAAGGATATAGAGATATCACTGGTAAGAAGGTGTCAGGTAAGGAAGAATTTAAACCAGGTGGTTTGTGAGGGTGGGAAGGCCCAGTGAGGGCAAGATTCAAGAGAGTATACAAAGTGGGAAGGGCTGTGTTAGGATGCCGTGCTAGGTGTCTTCTGTATGAACAGTGATGGGCTTCTCTCTACAAGCTAGAGCATGAAGTGAATGTATCAGTTTGTTTTAATTGTCATATCCTGTTTATTCTGCCACTATGCACAAATAACTGTATTTACACTGAAATTTTCAGTGAATGCTTTACTGTTTGCTGGTCTCTGCTGTTCCTGCCTTAACCTCAAGAGTAGTAAAGTACAGCTGCCATTGCCATATGAAAGAACCAAAAGAATTTATCATAATATTTTTCCAAAATTATTCTTCCCTTTCAACATACATATTTTTGATTAATATTTTTGTGCATGTAGATATGGTATTGATCACTTTGGTAAAGTAGCCGGTAGCATATAAGACTTAAGCCTGATGAAGGAGCTAGGACAAAAGCAGCTAACTTTTTGAATCATTAGCCATTTCTTAGCTGAAATAATGATGAAAAAATAATCAGCTTTTTAAAAGTATTTAAAATCAGAAGCTAAGGGTTATTTGTAAGATCAGTTTTGGAATTAGAGTTTAAGGGCTGGAATTGTTGTGCAGAGAAATTTGTGTCAGTACTGCACATTCACCAAAAGAGAGCAACATAGGCACACTGTACGTGCTTAAGGCAAGTGGCCATTTTACACTGTAAGGAGGAACATATTGTCCTCTGGTTTAGAGTCTATATTTTACCTGCCTCTGAATGTGATGGATGTGGTGCAATTATTAGTTAGGTTTATGGCTATTGATGATGTATGTTTTATGGATCATATTTTTGTCTTTCAGATGTTTATGTACAATATGTTTCCTCATTCATTATGATTGCATTTAGGATACATGTTTATACATCTGCTGAAACATTGCTGCTTTTTTTCCTGTTAGAAACTTTTTTCAACAGCAGACTTTGCATTTGTGAATTTTCTTTGGCTAAAGTCATTAAAATGTACTTAACATTTTTAGTTTTCTTAAATGCTTTGGCATGATATCAGCTATATTTTTGATTGAGTTGAAAAAGAAATCTTGTAAGCCTGGAAATGTGCATTTTTTTAGTATTAATGATTGTCACCATCCTAAATGTGTAGAGACTGTTTTATTTTACATTCAGTTTCATTCTGCTGAATGATCCTTTTAGCCCCAAAGCTAATAAATGCACACAGATATGTGAAGATACTTACTTAGGTAAGCATGTGGAAGTTGCTTGCAGTCTCTTTCCTAAAATATTATGTCCATCTGAAGTTAGTAACTGTGAATTTTTTTAAAGCAAAAAGTGATCCTCAAAATAAAAGAACAAGGGATTTGTAATGCACAAGGTGGTTTTTAGACAACAAGTACTTATCTGCAGTGTCCAAAACCCACCTGTCTCATTTCTATAACTTGGATTTGGGATTGGTTATTAACAAGTTGGTTGCTTACATTGTCTATATATTACTCTACCTTGTGGTCCTTAGCTGGCATAAAGGTATTGGGGGCATGGTCTTGTGACCTCATTTGGAGCGGTGCTAGATCCTGTCCTAGGATCTATATAGGCTGAAACAAGGGTAGCTCTTACTGCAGCAGGCAAGGGGAAGGGGGAGATGAGCAACAAAGTCTGTCCCATGCCAGGCTGAAAAGGGCAGTTTTCTCCTCCCTCTTGTACACGGGAGAGAGCGAATGGTTTGACTCCTTTCTCCTTTTTTATTTCCTGTGTAGTCCAGAGGTTGGAATAAAACAGATCCAAGTTTGTTGCAGCTTTTTTTCTGCTCAGCCAGTAGAAACTAAGTGCTGTAAACTTTCCAGTCACTTCCGATGTCCCAATAATAGACATTTCTTCAGTATAGTAACACTGACTGCACACAGTAGACCTGTGTTTGGGAGGACATGCTGTGAACTGGGGCCCTGGGGCGGTGGTGGTGCCGGAGGTCCTATGCCTTGTGCCAGTGGCCGCCCATGGCTCAACAGCACGGATGCCCTCAGGCGAGTCCCGAACTCTGCAAAGACTCTTGAAAAGATCCTGTAGTCCAAATGGACTTTTCTAGGATTCGCTTAAGGGGTCCAACAAAATGTCGGCTGAATGACATCTTCAGGCCCGTGGAAGGATGGGGAGGGTCAGAGAGCAGGAAAACAGGAAAAATGGAGATGCTGAAGAATTGCTGTAGCAAAACCAGCATCCCATCATGTTTGTTAGGAATGTGGATGATGCATAGTAACAGAAATGAAACATGAGATGTATGTAAAGTAGGAGTGAGTTTGAATTTAAATGTGGCCAGAGGCAATGCGAATGATAGTATGTTTTTAATAGTTAGAAACCTCACGTGAAAGGCTTGCTTGGAGCCAGGAAGTGCTAGGTGTGTGGGTCACTGGAAAGAAAATTACGTTCTTCTGTAGCCTGGATTGTTGAATGTGCCCCTATTTACTTCTATTTAAAAATAAAAAATAGTTAATTTCAGGGTTCAGTATTCTGTGAAAGTTCCCTGCGAAGAACAAAAGGGTAGCTCCGATAGATGCTTGGTGTGGGAGTGAGAGTATGTTGGGCTCTGGAGAGCTAAGCAAAGATACGGCAAGATTTGGCTGTGCCTGAGGCTTTGAACCTGTTTGTTGTAGTGTGTCTGTTGGAATAAGGAGCTCTTCATCTGAGACCACCATGCACAGAGTGTGGACCCTGTGTCTGCCCCTGAAGAGCCACTCTCACATCTCTTTGCCAGCTGCGCATAAGCATTGAATTCAACCTGTTTTTCAGTCTCACTAGAAGAGATGTCTGCATAAGCTGCCCAAAGCCTAAATGTAGGGGCTGCATGTAAATAAGACAAAATGTGTATATATTTACAGATCTACATGCATGTACACACAGGAATTTTGCTCAAAATATTTAAATCTAGAATTCTGGAAGAATAGATTGTTCAATAAAAATATGTTTTTCTGACTGCTAGCCAAGACATCATCCTTTTTCCAAATATTTTCAGACTAAATAAGCATTTGAAAGAAGCATGGACTAATAATTCTGAGGCTGCCGAAGCATTCAAGACTTAGGACTTTGGATGCTTCACATCTGAGATTGAAATATAGCATTTCTGAAACTCCAGTTTCAGAAGTATGGGCTTTTGCAAAATAATCTGGGCTAGTTTTATGCAGTGTGGGGGTACACTGATGCTGTCCAAATGAGAGGTGTTTAGCATTGTTTAAAAAGCTGAATTCAGAAAGGCTGTTGGAGGATCTTATGGATCACTTGGTTTTATAGACTGAACTCGCTTTCCTAATGCTGACTCCCAATATGCAACAGGAGTATTCCCTCTTTCTGAATTAATCAGGTTCATCATGGGTTATACAGCCAGGCTAGGGAACCCAGCTGAGGAAGGAGCATTTGCACAAGAGGCACCTAAACGAGACACCCTCATGGATTTCTGAATCTACATTTTTGTACATAGTTCTAGGGAAAAAAAAAAGGATATTTCCTAGAAATTATTTTTTGTGAAAAATGTTGAATTGTTGAACTGACTGTTCTTTTGGCTTACTATATTAATTGTCTGTGTATGTACACAATCCATCAGGAATGGTATTTTAACTATCAAACTGTGTAAACTTGTCAATGTGAATTAAACTGACTTCAGTGTGAATGCCAGTGGTACACACAGAGACAAAATATGACTCAAGGCTTCCAGAGAAAGTTTGTACAATTCCTGTGAACAAAAGGTGCTTATCCTTTACTAACAAGTTATATATTGGTCTATATAATCTGCAATGTTGTTATTGAACCATTCTTATTTAGAGCAAAGTCTGTAATTTTCACAACTGTTGCTGCTCTGTTCTTTTATCAGTAGAAACCTTCCACTCGTGATGCTCTGGTTTGCAGGAATGCAAACAGTGAAACAGTGAAACTACCAGTCCTAGACCAAAAGTTCTGGGAAGTTTTGATGAAATGAGTTTGTGTGGCTGAGAACATGCTGCCTTCAGGTTCCCACTCACTGAAAGTAGAGGAAACTTTAAAAAATGAGGGCCACTGTGTAGGTGGGATGATGTTTCTCAAGTGGTAAGCAAATGAGTGTGTCTACGCTGAGAGCTTCATGTGCTCAGGAAGTGCCCTAATACACCCTGCAGCTGCACAGAAGTTTCTTGCTTTAGCCTGCACCCTTTGAGAGTAATGGGCTAATGCTTGAGACCGGAGCCCTGTTGCTTCAGATTGTGATAATGTCAGCATAAAAAACCAGTTACAGTTGATCCTTGAACAGGGAATACTTTTCATGGTCATACTGTGCTCCTGTGAAGGTCAGGTTTGGGAGAAATTTTATATATATATATATATACACACACAAGTTTATTTAAAAAAAAATCTGCCATCTGTTCCCCCATATTTTGGCCATATTTATTAGTGATCCAAAGCTATACTGGTGTTCCAGATCTTTGCTGACTTTTAGTCTGCTTCTTTCTAGTTTCCATCTATTGACAACTATTTTCTGCTCATCTGTCTGTGCAAAGCAGAGCCTAAAATGCTTTGTGCAGTTGGTAGTGGAATTTCTGGCAAAGGTAGATTTCAGCTGCTAAGAGAGAGAAATTATTGGAACGGGAGAAACTTCCAATTCAACTCTTGCTGTGTTTGCTTCTGTGATTTGTTTGTGTAACACAGTACTGTAGCTCTTGCCACCTAAACAGCCCTGCATCATCTGGTCCCCTGCTGTAAGGGTGAGATGTCTGAAAGAGCACAGCAGGGGCATGAGAATTGCAGAACCTGAAGATCAGAATTGACCAATACAGAACTTACTACAGATTTAAACGATTATTGTATCCAACTGGTGGTGGATGATGGCTTCAGACTTCTGCTTCTCATAAAAATTTTAATGAAGCTGCAGCTTTCCAGCCATGTATGATGTGAATTTGGAGCTTGGTTGTTGCTCTGCAGCGCCCTCAGCAGCAGGATGTGGACACTGCTGCCACACCACTGACAAGATATAACTGTGTTACCGAAACAAAGCATGTGAGCAGTAGGATGATACTAGGTATTTTTAATGAAATTATTTTGGCTTTTGTTTTATACAGAAAAGCTTCCTAAGATCAGCAGCCATTTAAAATGCTTTTAAGCATATAACTGAAATGTAACATGAATTATCATTTCATATTTCATTGCTATTCTTTGCATGCTGTTGGTGATTCCTGGCTCTGTAAATTATAGCTAAGTTAGGCCAACCTACAAATCCTGATATTTTTGTATAATCTCTGTTGTGAACAGTAAAAGCATGTGTATTCTGCTAATCCATATTCAGATACAAGCCTGCAGTCAGAGCGCTAAATATAACTTGTTTTTAGGCCAGGAAAAATAAGTTATCATTTTTTTCCCATGAAAACACACTTTGAAGCAACTGAAATATTGCCTGTTTTGTGTGTGTTTGTTTTTAAAACTATTTTTAAATATTCCACAGCATACATTCTACCCACAGAAAACAGCAGGAGAGTTTACTTACATAATAATCTGACAGATGTGTCATGGTATCTAATCCCTTAAACCTCCAAAGCCCTCTAATAGTGGATGTTTTAAAAGGCAGATTGAAAAGCAAGCTGCTCTTTTATTGAGTCTTTGCCTTCAGTGCCCATTCCACACGCGATCGCTTTACTTTGCTAAAGCAGAGTACGTGATAACTTGAAGTCAAGAGGAAAAAAAAATTATATCTTAGAAAACAGAATTAAAAATACTATTAAAATAATTAATGCCAAGTAAAGACACCGTTTAAAATCTGCATTTACATCTGGATCTTCTCATTCAAATCTTTTTTCCATGCTTTCTCTGGGATTCTATCAAGAAGTAAATCAATAATAATTACACTCACAAAATGACCAGCAGACTTGCAACTGAACCATCAAGATTTTCACATTCCTTAACTATGCAACCGTGTAATCGTATTACTGTAACTCTTGTACTCTTTCGTCTTGGGCCTTTCTGTGCCTTCGAGCATCGTGTCTGAGTACACCATAGGCCATTCAAAGTGGGGGATTCTGTCTTCTACTTGCCCTGGGTAAGCACCTGGCGTTCTTTTTAAAATAACAAAGTCATTAGAATAGTCTTTGCCTCTTAGCTCATTTTAGCCTTTTCTTTTTCAGAGCAGTTACAGCTTTAATAATCCAAATGTCAGAGGGAACATGAATTCAGAGGATCAGGGTTTCAGTTAATCACGTTAAATAAGTTCCCCTGATAGTTAGATACAGCAGCATGCAACCTTATTTCAGCTAGCAGGAATTTTGGATAACTGAGGTTCGGTAATCAACATCGCAATACATGYGACTACTGCGTCGTTTGCCATAAATTTGTGTTCTACATAATCTAAAAAATTGTGTCATGTACTGTTATGTGGGAGTTGGATCTGAAGTTGTATCCAAACTTAAAGGAGGCAAAGGTTTAGAAAGAAAAGCTGACTTATTTGGGATTTTTGACATTTGCAAAAGTGCAATGTGGTGTTAAATGTGTAGATGAAAAACGGTGCTTTAAAATACATAAGAACACCTAGAATTTCTTTCAAAAATCTTGTTAATGTTTGTTTTGATAAAATCATAGCTTTCTAGTTTTTGTAATCCTTATTACTTTTAATAAGGCAATTATTTAGGGCTTTTTCTTTGAAATGTGAACTGACTTGAGATCTCGCCTGATGAGGTTATCAAAGATTTGTGAATTGACACTCTGGGACTGAGAAACTAATCATCTCTTCTTTGATGACACAAACCGGTCTGTCTTTTTCATGAATGCAGCAGCTAACCTTGACTTTACACACGATCAGTTTCTACATTTTTTGCAGCTTTAAAAAAAAAAAAGCATTTTTCAACAGACTAATCCTATAATGCCGTGATTTCTTTTTCAGTGAGGATTTCTCAGTAATTTTTAGTTCTGTTCAGGCTAAGGTTCTTTATATACCAGCTGTATACACATAAAATGTAAGATAAAAACAAAAGAGGACAGACAAGAAATGAAGATTATACACAAAGACTTCTAGGTTAAAGTGGTTCTGCCAGTCTAGCAAATGTGAAATACAAGGTTAAAAAAAAGGTCTTTGTTATTTAAGTGGTGCATGTTGCATTATGGACAAGAGCTTTTCTTTGTGTAGATTACAGTGCTGTCTTGAGGATGGCCTCCGTTCATTGTACATCCCTTCTTATGGGGTCAGGCTTCCTCTGTACTTCCTCTGTTTTTCTTGTGGAGGATTGATGATTTTCAAATTACCACCTCTCTATCTTTTTTTTTTTTTTTTTTWTTTTATTACTGTGTGTATATTGAGGGCAGCTTGATGCCTCAAATTAACATTTTAACATTAGGGCTTAATACTACAGTATCCTATAGTGTGTGTATTGCTCCCATACTTCTGAGATTGGATAGTGGATTTCAGACCCTCGTCCCAGCATTCACAAACACTGTTTGGGAATGGAAATCAGTGATACGGTGTAAATGTTGCAGTCCAGGCAAATCTGAGAGCACCTTGCTTGATGTGACTGTTCAGGACTATAAAAGAAGGGGGAATGTGGAAGAAGAAGAAAAAGTTGTTCTCTTCCTTTCAGGCTGGCTGAAGCAAGGGAAACCTCAGTTGGTTGGTTTGATGTTAATTTTATTGTCTGTTGAATAATAAGGGTTTTCAGAAGCAAGGGTTTATCTTTTCATGGAACCATTTCATTCCAGAATTAGTGGTTTATTCTGTACGCCTGTCCTTTTGGTACTGTCCTAATCCCTCTGAAACAAAATAACTGTTACTGGGGACTAGAGTGCCTGCATGGAGAACTGTTACAAAACTTCTATTCTATGTTCTTCRGCAGCTATTTTGGTCAGTTTAACTTAGTTGATGTGCCCTCAAGCCTAATACTTTTTCTTTTTCCATTGCTGGGAACACTCTAACAGTTAAGTTAACCAGTTAAGGGAACACTTCAGCCCTGCAGTACATGACAAGGTGAGGGGTCTACTCAATGCTGCTGTCTTTCTAAAATTACAGATACACCTTCTGCTCATGTATACAGTATGCTAAAGGAAAGGAAGAGGCTGTGATTAAAGTGCTTTGGTTTTTGGAGGCTCAGACTTTCTTCGTGATTTTTGGATGATAACTTGGGCTCAGATTCTCAAATGTACTTGAACAACCATGTAAGCCCTTAGGCATTTGATTTGCATTTTAAGTGGCAATGATGTGTTTGAAATCATCCAGCCCTTGGTACCTCCGCCAGTTATGAATACCTCATAGCCAACCATTTGTTTGAAGCCTTCACTTGAAGCCAGAGCTCTGCAAGATGATCGGTGAAGCTGAATCGCAAAGGCACTTTTTGAGCTGACAGCAGCTGAACGCTGCTCATGCACACAGCAGCTGAAACCAAGAGCAGAGAAGCTATGGCATGCTGAGATGTTCTGATCAGAATGCTTTCCCAGAGTGAGAAAAATTCTGGTTTTGTTTTTTTACTTTGGAGTATGAATTTAAATTTGGGTCTCTGGTATCTTAGGATAATATCCTAGATACTAAGCTGTAGATAAAGTGTCTCTTCTTATTATGAATATTACTTATATCAAGCAGAGGAGTTTCAACAGGAAAGAAACATCTCATACTTAGCAATATTTTGGTGGAGTGAGGTTTTGATTCGTGCTTCACCTTGATGGTTTGAATGCTCATTCAAGGTTGTGAGGTATTTAGATTTTGTTTTGATTTAGGAGTAGGTTTTTTTTATATAAAGCAGTGGTGGGCTTTTGCAGGTAAAGAAATGGAGCTCAGCTTTATATTTTTAGCAGGTGGTTAACAGGTAACTGTCTGTGGAATGGATCAGTCACTTGGGCACCCAGGCCTGGCCTCTTTCCCCTGTGTCTCACCTGTAGCTGCTGGGAGCTTCCCACTGGTGCTGGTGTTGCACTGAGCATCCAGTGCCTGGTAGGTGGGAGTCGCACTGCCCAGCATTAGCTATGCAAGCTGCTCATGCGGAGCAAGCCCTTCATTTCTCTGCACCTCTCCTCTCCACTTGTAAAACAGAAAGTATCAACAGCCTTCGTCACGTCACTGTTGCACAGTAAAGATTAGAAGGTGTTCAGCTACTGCATTGTGCTGGTAGGGACCATGCAGGCATTTCAGCCAAGTGTGAAAAGGCTTCGCTAAGCCAGCTGCAGAGGTGCACTAAACTGGCAAATTTCCACATAACTTAGTTTTGGTTTAATCTACTGTTTCTCTTTCTTTTTATTCAAAACCAGCTGGTTTTGCCTGATGAATACTCAGCTTTTGCAACTGGCCTGCATTTCATGAAACATGACTGTGAAAGACCTTCACTGTTCAACATCTACTGTCAGGTTGTTTCTGTCTGRATACATAGTTGCTTGGGAAAGACGTTATTAAATGAATAATTGTATTTTTGCCTGTGTAATTATAATACGAGAATTTCTTGTATTCCGTATATTTTGATGTAGTTTATTTAGCACATAAGACCTTACCTCCGTGACTGAGTTTCAACTGTGAAAAAAATAAAGACTTGATTTTTTAAAAATTTTTTTTTTTTTTTTAGGTCCTGGGTCCTGATTTTTTCACTCTGCTAGTGATATTTACATCAAATGTATTCAGCTTGCAAATAGGAGAAAGAGAGAGTGTTATTGTTATTGAGTACTGTTTATATTTTTGTGAACCCTTTGCTACATTGTTGAAGCTCTACATTTAAAAAACCCCCAAACAGTAAACCAGTTCTCTGATTCTAGAATTCTGTTACGGCACTTCCAGATGTTACCACATGCAATATTTTACAACAAAACTAAGCCTTGTGTTTCATTGCTTTGGATACTGAAGGGGCCTTCAAGAAGGAAACATAAACCAAACATTTCTAGAATAGAGAAAAGCTGAAGGACATGAGGATATGCAGGCAGCGCCTTCAGATGATGTATCATGCTGTTCCCCTGACAATGGGGCAAGAAACACACTGTTCCTACCTGAACATTTAGGGAAATCACAGGCAAGAGGTACACAGGCTGCTCCTCTGCCTTAAGTCTATATTCCACTGGATATATAACCACATTTATTTTAAAGAACTGTCACAGGTTTACTGCATTTATTTATTAGCAGAAAGGTTATAATCACTGAGAAACTGTTGAAATGTGCCATGGCCCATCTGTCCCCAATTAGATTCACTGTTATCTTTCTACATCCAAAATTTAGATGCACGGAAATCATGCAGTCAGCTGGTTGGCTATAAATGTTGTGGGAGACCATACATACAGTTTCTTACATTGAAACTCTGGTTTTTTAGAAATGAACTAATTGTTCCTATGGCCAAAGAGGGACACTTGACACCAGGCATTGGAGCAGCTGTCTAGAAGAGGAAGAGATAATGGTCCTGCTGTAATAAATAGTTATTTAAAAGAGGTCTTTTAATCTAACTTGATTTAAAAAAAAAAAAAAAAAAGTGTTCCTAATCTAGAGCTGTGGATTCCTCCAGGTACATAGAGTTAGGTGGCCTGTTGGTAGGAAGGGTGTGCAGCAGGAAAAACCTGGCTCCAGGGGAGAGGAGATGCAACAGCCAGGCGTACCCTTCTGAACTGGCAATTCTGCACAATTTCTGTGGGATGTTCTTTGTGTGCTATCACCAGCAGTAAATATTCATCAGGCCAAATTCTGATATTGCTTGCATCTATGAAGAGCCCATGGGCTTGCACAGGTGTAATGGGTTGGAAATTAGTGAAATTAGTCAATAATTCCACTGGCAGTTCAGAAGGAGGAGTAAAATTCACGATCTTGTGCAGTTGGCCAGGGTGATTACCTGCACAGGGCTAGCAGGAGTAAGAGTAGGAAAAATATCAGTCTGAATAGGCACTTTTGCAAATGAAGCTATTGGTTAAAACTAGTGTTATCTCAGGACCACTTCTAGTGAACTATTAATCAGGAAAACTAGAGATACTGGGTTTAGTTTGCTGTGTGACTCTTCTTTGTTACCTAATTGTCATGTAATTAGCCTGCTGTTCACTGGGAAGGCACACAGTGTGACAGCTGTCAGTGGTATCTACTTCTGTTTTTTTAAAAAAAAAAAAAAAAAAAAAAAAAAATTAAAAACCCCATCACATCTTGTGTTGAATGTGGGACTTGCATTATGATACTTTGGGGGGGCTGTTTGAAGATGTATTGTGGCTTGAAATCAGAAGGGATCAGAAGTATCAGGAGCTGGGTAGTATGGAAACTTCCATACCACAGATGAGTTACAGAGGTTTCTGGCTTTGTGGAGAGTGGGTTTTGTGTTACTGTTGTTCTGCTTGGTGACTGAGGCACGTTCACAGAGACCAGAAGCAGTGGGTGCCACTATTTTAACTGTTGTTGCAAAATCACAGAAGTTGGGGTAGACAGGGACCTCTGGAGATCACCTAGTGCAACCCTCCTGTTCAGAGCAGGGTTGGCTAGAGCAGGTTGTTCGGAGCTGTGTCCAGCTGGGTTTTGAACATCTCGGAGGATGGAGACACTGCAGTCTTCCTGGGCAATGTGTTCCAGTGTTCAATTGCCCTTACAGGAAAAAAGGGTTGTTCTTATGCTTAAATGAAATTTCTTCTATTTGTTATGGCCAAATCCTGTACAGTCTGGGTAAATAAACCCCATGGTTACAACACTGACAGTCTTTAACAACTTTTCCTCCCTCCCCCACTCTCCCAGCACTCGTCCATAGCAATGATTGCAAGTAGCACAGCACAGGAAGATTTAAAGATAGTATTTTGTTGTGAAAAAGGCCTCACTAAGAAGAACTGGACTTGATTTTAATACTGAAAACCAATATTGACAAGTGTGTACTATTCAAGCCTGACTACTGCTGCAGCTCTTTGCTGGCAGTCTCCTGTGCAGTGAAGGTCAGAAAGAACACGGGTTCCTAACCAGGCAGAGCTGAAGCTTGAGACTGGCATTAATTAAATTACTTAAGGATAAAGTGGCTCTAGTCCCTGTTTCGGGATGTTTAATGTGATAGAWGTAAATTGCTTCAGCACAGTAACTCCATTGAAATGAATGGAGCAGCCATRGCTTGTAACATTGGATGGTTTCCTGGCCTATCATTAGCAGAGTTGTTTTCAAATTTCAGATTACAGTAAAGTTGCTTCCAGTGTTTGGATGCTCAGATGCTAGTAGCTTCTGAAGGTGGCTATGGATGTCTCCACATATGTTTTCCACTGTGGTTCAGCTGGCAAACTATTGCAGCTGCTGCTTTACAGTTTATTCCAAGAGTTGTAATTTTTTTTCCTTCTGAAGCTGTGTTCTGACAGTGCTCCCTCTCTCACAGTTCACATGGAGAAAACGTGTTGCAGGATCAGGATCTGAATTGGGACCAGTGGTCTGTGCTTATTAACAAAAATGCTTAGGGAGTGCAAATAGGTTAATTGAAGTTAGTTGTGTGTGACCAGGTTGGTTTGTCTTTAATCTCTTATGTTTAAATTTTATATGCATGAAGACAATTAATCCTCTTAACTTCTGTAGACTTTGAATGCTTAGTAAATAAGTAGCCTCTTTAATTGATGCTATGGTGTTTGCCTGTTTAAGCCAAAATAAAAGTAAAGAGCTACACTGGGCCTTGAGGGAATCTTCCTCAGTGTAGTGAGAGGTTCTATGATGTAAAAGGCTTAAGAGTCTTCCCAGCTCATTATTTTTATAGTACTGTCTGCTTTGCTCTTTTAAGACAATGCTCTTTTTTTAGCATCAACAATTTTGAGACCAGAGAGCACTTCCTGAGTCAAGGCAAATTGAGCAAGATATTTTGGCATTTGACAATCAAAGATGCACTTCTCACTCATGCAGGTTAACACTGCTTCCTTTTTGGTTTGTTTGTTTTTTAACTGAAACCCAAAAAGGTATTCCTCTCAAGTGAAGGGCTTGTTATCTTTGCAGTGTGTACAGTAAAATAATAGTCCAGAGCTTATTTCTTCGCAGTGAATCATGAAGTGCTTTACAGAGTGTATATCTAGGGTTTACTCACTGGCCAACTGACCAAAATACTGATATTCTGTACCAATAAATCTGTATAACAGTTTTAATGAGATGTGAAGAATATCTTCTTCACTTTTAGTTGTGTCTTGAATTTTGTTCAGGTAGCATGTTAAGACTGAATGCCACGTTAGTGCCAGTTAACAAACACATCCTTGTTTATACTAGGTTTCAGATCATACCCATGTTTCTTAAATCACTGTTCAAGTGCTGTTTTACTTTGGCCTGTGTGGTGAATAGATTAGAAGTAATAAGATGGAGGGGAAGAATCCGACATTTAGAGATAATTTTTCATACATGAGGTATGATGGAGAAAGGGGTTGTTGTCTCATCTATAATGAAATCTAAATTCAGATGAGTTTCACAATAAATATTTTGCCAGGCTGCAAATGTCCTCGGTATTATGCCAGACAGCAGCTGAGCACAGATGAGAGTTGTTAGTGCCTCAGCTAGGCTTTTTCTGTAGGTGTCACACTCACTCACTGCCTCAGCTTGATGCTGCGTATCTGTGCTCTGAAGTTCTCAGATCTGATCACATTTACTTATACACATAATTGTGTTCATCCATAATTTGTTATTAAATTCAGCCATATTTAATAATTTTGGGGAACTAATAATCTATTTTAAGTACAATCAGTATTTTTGAATAACTTTTCTTTGAGGTTCTTAATTTTTTAACACAACTTTTAAGGTCAGTGGTCCAACTGCATAAATTATTAAATACTTCTGAATTTTTTATAACTTTCCCCAGCAATGCAGACTGGAATTTTCCTTCTCTTCACAATTTCTGGATGTGCAGTATGGAGGGTGATACTGTACATCCTTTGTTTTTTGTTTCAGATCATAGTTGTTAATGTGAAATCCAAGCTCGCATTTTACTAATTGTTGTAGTAACATAGAGAATATTTTGCTCTCTCCCAATAGAATTGACCTGCTTCTTTAATCTGTATGAGATTGAACAGCAAATATCATGTTCATCCCTTGGTTTGGGCTTCCTCTGTAGTGGAGCTGAGGTACAGCTGTGGATCAGTTCTCAAGGCAAGGGCTGGCACTACCCCAGAACAGCACTGCTGCAGCAGAATTTGACGGTCTGCATTTCTGCCRACTCTGAACCTGAAGAACCTGTCCTAGGACAGACTTTGCTCCTCTGAAATTATGGAGCGACGTGATACCGCTTGTTTTAGTGGGGTAACAGTACAGGGAAAAGTTTTGCAAGGCAGGAGGAAGTCAAGTTGGGATCCATTTGAACTAATTGGTGAATAAATCTGAAGAAAGATGCAGCCATATGGAGATTTTGCTGCTAGCAGGTAGGGGGAGACACTTGTAGGGTACCTCTTGGATTGCTTTAGATTTCTATAGTGATCACATGTTTGTTTTTGTCTGGTGCAGATTCCTGSTTGGAGATCCTTATCTTCTGTATGTGACCCTGACTGTTTTACTTCAACATCTATGTGACTGAATCTATGGCTGTGCCGTGGCAACCCCATGGAATGGGTGCCTTCTCTATACTCTTGCTCTCTAAGCAAGGATCAACCTCTAACAAACACTTGGCAACCCATGAAAAAAACCCTTATGATTCGGTAGGCATGTTTATAAATTATCTATGTAATATGGGGTATGACATGCTGCCAGATGCCTCTGGGCTGTGAATTGCCTGGAGAAGTCATCCCCCTCATCCTGACCCTCCTCCCCAAGAATCCCATGAAGACTGTTAACAAGTCACACCACAGCCACACGAGGGATGTGGAGTGCCACTGAACTGAGCTTCCTGGGCTGGCTGCACAATTTACAGTCTATATTACTTTCCTCTTCATAATTCTTGAGTGGAAGAGATTAACAACTGTGGGTGCTGGCAGCTTCTTTTTTTATTTATTTGTTGGAGAGTGCAGTGCTGCTTATCCTTCCTTTACCACTTCCACGGCGAGTAAATGGGTTTACCTGGTAACAGCATATTGCGATGGGCACACAGGATATTGATTATTTGTATAAAGGGTATAAACACACTGCCAGTCACTTGCTGTAGCAATGAAACTTTTAAGTCACAATGAGCTAAAATTTTCCCTGTGCAAAATTTTCAGCTGGACTGGTTTGTGCTCACAGGAATTGAGAACTATCCCTTCTGGTACTTTAGTGTCCGTTTCCTTGCATGGATTGGAAATGTTTGTCTTTAAAGCAGTAACTCTGCTAGATAAACTATAGCTTTAGTAACAGTTGTCTAAATTCAGAGGCTTGTTTCACTTTCCCATGAGCACATGTCTGGAAGAGTTCAAATAGTTCTCAGTTGGAGACCACCATTAGAGGGTTTGGTGTCTGCTTCCCCCACAGTGGGTCTATTTTAACATTGTGCCTACATGACCCCGTAGCCAAAAAGTAAAAATGCAGTTGAGTATTTGCAAGCATTTAAATTCTAATGTGAATTCAAATCTTTGCACCCATGACATCATTTTTGTTTGGGTCAGCCTTTGGATGCTTGCTGCCCTTATTGATAAAAATCAGTGCAATGTCTTCCTGTCAATGACAGTCACATCAGCTGCATAACCAGCAGCTGTAAAAGAAGCTGTAAAGCAAAAATACYATTCACTAGAGTTTCAAAAAACAAAAATTACCCCCTCACCAGGAAGAAACTGCCACACTCTCTAGACCAAACACTTTCTTCCCTGACTTGTCTAAAGGTAGAAATTTTGGTGATATAAATATTCTCTCCTGTGGCACTCTGAGTAAAGGAAATGTGACCATTTTTGTTCTGTGATCCATTTTAGCCATCTTAACACCTTGTTTGCTCTTTTCCTGACAAAAAAGGAGAGAAAGAATATCTGTTTCTTTTACTTCAAAGTGCTGGAGGCATAGGGGATTCTCTTCCTGTATCCTTTTAATTCTAGCATTATTGAGGCATTTTGTAAACTTACCTGGATTTCTTGAGTTTCAATCTTGCTGTAAGGAATACTTTCAAGTAGTGCCTGGATGTACCTTATGATTGCAAAATCACAATTCTATATGTAAGGAATCTTAGGGAAAGAAATAGAAGTTAAGAACAACTTAAAATGTAGAGAATACATACCAAGATAAATGAGTCTGTGCATGGGATGCTGCTCGTGCTTAACTCTACAACGGATACATACCAACAGACGCCACAATCTTCAAAACAGCAATTCAAAATACAAAACAGGGATTTCCTTTTCATTTTGCTTGTTTGTTAACAAGAAGCTTAATTTTATGCTGATGGAATCGGGCAACATGTAACGTTTTCTGATGCCGCTGGGTGTGCGTGCAGACTGAAGTGACCACCCATTATGTGTCTTGTAATGCCTAGTCTTCTGAAGCATCTCTGCCTTTCCAGGCTGAGCTACCTTGTGCTGTTGCTGATCCAATGCAAGCTATGAATGTTCAGCATTTCTGGAAGTCAGACGCAGATTGTCTCAAGTTGGGTGCCCCAAATCTTCAGAAAATGCTGCTAATTAGGCATTTTGCTGGAGGGCGCTCTCTGAAACCACCATGAGATAGGGTTACTGTGATTGAAGTCCCTTCTACTTTGGCATCTAATTTCAAAATGAGTGACAATAAACACAGTGCCTGATCAAAAGACATGCAAAGCATGGGGTCCCCTCCTGCTGCATATTTATATGTTGCAATGTGTTATAAATACATTTAACTCAGTAGAAACCATTGTAGTTTATATAAATCAGCTGTTATTGAAGAGCTAGCCAGTTCGTTAGTGTGTGTGCTTCTGCATATGTGCTGGGCTGCTGGAGGCAGAGAGTTTCTGGAGTGCCGGACCTGTGATGGTCCTCTTGCATCCTTTTCCATTCAAAGGTATCAGCAGTTAATTACTGAAAGCTATGCGATAGGTTTTGCAAATAAAATACCCGAATCTTTGTCTTTTAAAAATACCTTTAAATCAGTTACAACGCAAGCAGAGAAATAGATATGAAACATGGGTGACCTGGGGAAAAACATCTCTACCTTATCAATCTCCTGCTTGTTGTGCTTTATGGACATCAATGTTTGCAATATTCTATGAGTTGGTGAAGTGTTGCTATGCAAGTATTAGTCCCTTCTATGTATCAGCAACAAAGCCTAGAAACAAAATGATTTTCTCACAGTCATAGGGAAAATCACTGCTGGAACTTGCCATAACTCTCGGGGAAATCTGTTTGCCTGTCCTGCATTCACAGATGCATCAAGATGATCCTTCTGAGTGTTTTATCAGCGTATCTGTGTAGTATGACACCAGCTTACTGCATGTGCAACATACTGCACCTCTGCAGTAAGCTGCTCTGGCAGCCATCTGGAGAACTATGAAAAGAAGTGAGCACTGAGCAAGGCTCTCAAGCGCATATTTAACTTCAAGGCCATTGGACCTTTGTTTTCGGTGGGACTGTTGTCCTGTTTAGAACAGCTTACAGATCTAAGCACCTTGTTGAAGCAAGGTATAGTCGTAGGCAAGAAACTCTAAAAATCCAGCTTTAACAAAGCTGCTATAAAGAGGTTTGCACCTCTGCAGAAGTACAGAGCCAGAGGGCAGCTGCTACCTCTGTGCCTCATTATCAAGAGTTGTGTGTTGGCTCAGGAGGTAGCATGGATCTGCTAAACCAGAGAATCTGTAGACATACATAATTATCAGCTTCCACTGAGCCCTGATTTGGACACCTGGTTCCCTTTCTAGCTGGAGAACTAGCATGTTGATAATAGCTGCTCGTTTTACAGAAGAGAAGTGAAGCCTGGAGGAGAAAAAATAGTTCCTAATGGTTATATTTGTGAAAGTCTGGTGGAATGTGGCCGAGAGTTGTTGCGGTCACAGACAACATGGCGGGCTATTATTTGTGGGAAAATGTGAGCAGCTCACATTTTTTTGTTGTTTACTGACTCAGATAAATTAGATTAGTCTGATGGAGTAGATAAATTAGTGCAGCTCAAAGTATTTAAGTTTATGAAAGTGTTTACTCCCTGCTCATTTTGTTTAGTTACACTCGCTAGAAGATAACCAGATTGACCTAAACTGCATATATCTAGTAATTTTCAACTGGTTTGGTCCGTGGGCCTCGTTTATTTAATGTCCCTGCTGCACTGTTCTTAGTAATTTTATGTATGCCATGATCTCAAAGATTAGCGGACTCTTTGTTGGATATGATAAAGAGAATATTTTTGTTCAGAAGTGTGTGATGAGATGCATTGTGTAGAGAATATTTTCTCACGTTAGGCAGCTGCCTAGTGGTTTAAATTCTGTTGCAGAGCCTTGATCAGATGTTTTCTGTGTCAAGCTGAAGGGTTGGTGGCATCACTGCTCACTAAATAAGTAAATCCTGAAGTGTTTAATGCAACCCTGAAATAACAGTTTGGGACTGATAGTTTAAATGTAGGTAGGATGGGGGAAAAGGACCCTGAGCAGGAGGAAGTTTTGACAGCAAAGACTGTGCCAAGGAGCAGTGTGCTTTGTTTATATATTCCCTTTTTGTTATAGATTTCTTATCCTCAGCAGATGAAAGGAGGTTGTGTTTTCTCTCTGTTTTAAACCTAGTGATACTATATGAAGAAACTTCTTACCCACACACTGATTTAATGAATCTGTAATTTTAGACTTGTCTATTTGGAGAGAAGGGATTTTCCAACGTTTCCTGAGGAGAGTTTCTGAAAAGCAATAACTATAATATTAAAAACCTCTAAGTCACCTTTTTCTCCTCACAGGAAATAACACAGCTTTCCTTGCATCTCTAGCAGTAGTTAATTATAACCAAATTCTTACAGAATGACAAATGGCAGGTTGTCTCAGTGGTAGAAGATTTGAATTTTTATATGTGAAACACAGATTATGTGGGTCCTGGATTATCTGGGCTTTGCCTGTGTATTGGAGCTCTGTCAGATTTTTTCACTCTCCTTTGTACTGTAGAAGACACTAAAAGAAATGCTGCAAAGAGATGTGAAGTTAGCTATAATGTTTGTTACGTGCTCCTGACCATGACACCTCGGCCCGATTTATTGTCTGACACTGGACAACTCCAGTCCCCCATGGGGGGGAGTGTGCTGGGTGGAAAGTGGTGGTAGATACAGATTTATTTACAGAAAGCTTCCTTATTCCTTCTGTTCTTTTTCCTGCCTCGGTAACTGCATGCAGAACCTTCTTCGTGATCTTTGTGTCTTGTTGGTCTGGGTTTCTTTTTGGACATCCCACAGTCAAGAGTCCTTTTTGCAAATAGCTGCCAAAGAAAGGAGGATTTGCTGACCGGAACGTTCTTTGGCAGCAGGGTTAGAGGCCGGTTATCGCCACAATAGAAAGTTGTTTGCAACCTGGGTCCCCAATTCTGAGCTTTGCAGGTATTGTCTCAGCATGGCATCAAAAAAATTGCAAGGCATTACTTCTTTGGAGAGTTAATGGGTTGGATCTGACGATCTATTTTATCCCACACAGCAAGCCCTTGAGAGCAGTGCTGGAGCTCCAGCTCATGCTTTCTGTGCAGCAACCCACAAGTCCTGGTGGCTCAGAACAGTTGTACCAGAGCTTGCTGTGCCACAGAGGACATCTCGTCACAGGATTGACCCGTCCTGCGTGGCAAAGCAAAATAAACTGTTTGGAGCCATTCTGCAGCAGAGAATGCCACCTGCATTAGCTCCCTGTTTGAGAGGTTTGGTTAGTTTGTGCTGAGGGACTGCATGTCTTGGGTGAAGCCTAGACATGCAGCAGGGTCTCAGCATCAGCTTTTAGCTTCTGCCCCTCAGTTTCGGCTGAGGAGGGACGGGAGGCCAGGCAGGGCAGACCTGCAGTCCCGCTGGTTTCTGTTACCCGCCACCTCCTCGCGAGAGCAATGCACCTTTGCGGTGCTGCTGCCAGTGAGTGCCCCCCTCCCCGAATTGCGACTTTTGCTTGAGAAAAAGCAATTTTAGGTTGAAGTGTCGGGTGTTTTCCCCTGGGAGTCCCCGGCGCCTTGGCCTTGCGGTGCGGAGAAGCGGTGAGGCGGGCGGCCCGGGGCGCTGGGCCGGCGGAGGGAGCGCTGCTGGCGGCAGGTGGCGCCGCGGAACTGCGCAAATGTCTCCGGGTTGGGTTTTTCTTTTTCAACCCCGTTTGATTAGCGGTTTCACTCAGCGAATTCAACCACCCTGTTTGGAAATGGAAGCATTTCACGACTGTCTAACCTCCCCTCAGCTGAAACTGGCAGTGCCTCACCGCGTGGCAGGCACCAGGGCCAGCTCTGTGGGTGCTTTCTATAGTCATCAGTTGAAAAACGAACAAACAAATATATACATAGAAAAAAAAAATACAAAAAATCACCACCCCATTAAAGCACTTCTTTTTGTTGTAACTGCTGGTAAATTTGAATGCCTGCACAGATTGGGGCTGACTGAAACTCTAATCATTATACGGCAAGAATATTGTTGATGGATTTTCAACAGCTCCAGAGTTCCTGTCAGCATCACTGCGTGGCTTTTTAAAGTTCTTTCCTTTAATGGGTCCCAGGACCCATGAAAACATTCAGGTCAGTTTAGTACCTGAGTCTTCCCAAGTAATTAGCAGGTAGAATTACCTGGTAGCAGTCAATGTTTTCTGCTGTAATCTGTCCACAGAACCTGCAGCAGAGTAATTGCTATCTCTGGCGGCCCTGCAAACATGTCTAATTTAATGTGTCAATAGGGATTTTTCTCTCTGTTTTTTCACTCCCGATGCCAGGCTGTGAATTTTCCTTTCAGAAGGCCAGACTTGAAGTGAGATGGATGTATTGAACACGTGGATTTCGAGGAAATGTTTTTCGCAGTAACTGTAAATGTGTAAAAGCATTCAGAGCTCATTCACCTCTCCACATGACTTTTCAACAGGTTAAATAAATGTATGTAGCAGACAGATACTCAACTATGTGATCCACAGTTACTGGAACAGGTAAATACTAAGCTGATTGTGGTGTCTCMTTGCCAGCAGTGCAGTGTTTCAGTCCTCCTGGCTTCTTTGGAGACGTTCTGGTGTTCTCTGATGCTGACTCGATGATATCAACTACTGGTGAGACACATGTAGCTTTTTAGTCTCCCCTCAGTAAACATTTGCCAGTAGTGAAGGAACAGATGGGCTTGGATCTGCTCCGAGATCAGATGTGGAGTGAGGGTATTTACAGGATACTCTACAGGAGGGTTTTCCACCATCAGGTTCTCTGTCGTGGCTGGCTCTCTGGGTACTTCTGCGGCTGTGTTCAGGAGCACTGCTGGGTCAGAGGTCTGCAGTTTTCTTAACCGCTTCATTTGTCTAAATACCACTTTCTTATGTGTTACATTGCAGGGGCTGTGAGTTTTTGTTCTGTATTGAAAAAAACAAAGGTCCTATTCTGCATGAGGGAAAGCATATATTCTAATGATAAAAGGGGTCATTCCCAAAAGGCAGATAGAGAGATATATGCGTTGTATATTCTCTACAGATCTATAAACAGTCCTTTGAGTCTGTTCACATCATGCTGCAAGTCACTGATGTTTCCTATTTAGTTTTCAGTGAAGACCCCAGCATCTCGATTGTAAAGGAAAAATAAAAATAAAATAAACTCATAGTGAACAAACCCATTGGGCATGTTTCTGAACAGTCCTGGATACACAACACACAATATTCGTAGTTATTTAAAGGAGAGGATCCCTGAGAATCAGAGTCATGTTGTGTCAGGGATTGTCAGCATACAGAATAAAACTGTCCTTCCTGAGAGCACGAGCAAGACCTGATCCTTGGGTGACCTAACTGGCATTGCTAAGCTAGAGGCAGCAGACCCATGTTACATTAGCCACTTGATAGTATGAGATAGTATGATCTGATCTTCCTTTATGTTTAAAAAATTCCCTTTTGAAAGAGTAATTAGCATAGATTTGAAACACTAGAGGACTGTGGTGTGCTACTCAAGGTCTTGTTGTTTTCCTTTTCTTAGTTTGAATTTCCCAACTTTAAAATGGAACCCTTGAAATTTAAAATACTGGTTCCAGTGGCTAGAACTCATGTATGTAAGTACTGCAATTGTGGCGTAAATGGATAGCAAGATTAAATAACTGTGGCACTATAGTGAACATGAGCAGCACAATTTTATTAATGAATTAAGACTGTAATTTCATACAAAACAAAACTAGATCTTATGTCAATTGAAAGATTCTACTGCTTTAAATAAAAACAAAATTGCTTGTCATCAATAGCTACATTTTGAATATAAAAATTATTTGTATTTTTGGGGCCTTAAATCTATGCAATACAGTAATGCTTCAATGTGGGTCTTTTCAGAAGGAAGACCTAGAAGTTTTATACAGAACTCACTCCAAACTGCCTCTCTATCCAGCAGATTAAAAACTGAGGTCTTTCTCTGGTTTAAATGGCAGTCAGAAAATCCACAGGTAATCCCTGTAACTTTTCATATAAATTTGATAACAAAAGAAAGTGTGCTACCAGTATCTCTACAACATAGCTAAGCTTCATTGCATAACTCAAACCATGGTGGAGATTTTGACATGCTCAGTGGCAACCTGACAGATGCGTCATAGCATCCAATCCCCAAAAGCCTCAAAGCTCTTTGAAAATGGGTGTTTCTGAAAGACGATTGGAAAACATGCTGCTTTTTTATTAAGCTTTTTCTCTCAGTGCCTGTATTACTTACAGCATCATCTTGTTGCCAGGCTGACTGTACAGATATGCACTAACTAGGCTGGCAATTCTGCTTTGTTAGTAAAGAGGTAAAATATATATAATTGTGTATATTTAAACTCTATATTTCATATAAATTGTGTAAAAATGTAATTGTTTTTGCTTACAGTTTGAAAATATTGAAGTTGGGAATTTATGGCTATTTTATCCCTCATTTTACTGTTCTGTACAGATGTACCTCTGGTATGTCCCAGCCTCAATATTTCTGGCATTTAAAAAAAAAAAAAGGAGTTAACATTAATATGGATTTGTGATAAGTTCAGAAAGTATTCTGGAGCAATATTTGAAATCCCAGTTGTAGGGAGGAAAATAAACTATGTGCTTGAAAGCGATTTTGACAAAATGACCCCCAAATTTAAATGCAGACAGCATCTCTGGTCCTGTGATTTGCCAGCATATCTCTAGGCCAGACTTGTGGGAGACTGAAAGGAGGTTTCATTGCAACATCACCATGTCCTATAGATTGTGCTCAGYGGCGTCTCCGTTATTTGGGTGACATCCACAGTTGGTAAAAAGAGAAAATTGGGCCAGTTTACATTCTGTTACAGAGCAGCTTCCTGGATGACAGAATAATTTCCAATCAAAGTGCCCTGGATTACTCCCTGCTGTGAGCTAATAGGGTGCTAATTAGCATATTTCATTTATTTACTTAACTGGGATAAAAACAATTGGGCACAGGTCCCATTTACAATGGTTTCCTGGGGAAGTTGCAAACTGCTGTAAGTGTAACCGTGTGCTGCATTAAAAAGATATAAGCTCACATAAACATAACGTGCAGACTGAACACAAACTGGCATGGCTGTCCAATTGCCTCATATGCTGAGAGCAGTTTAGAACATTAAATAAAGCTGTATTTCTGTTTCCTTCAAGTCTTTAAGTGAGCTAAATGAAATTAGAGCAGCATTTTTCCAATCTTTGCAGGTCCACTGGTGACAGTACTGAACAAATGCTGTGCTGTGGACAGTATCATGCTTTGCCTTGTGCTTTCTCTTGTGTTCACTATTGCCTTAATATCTCATGACTATTAACAGTACTGAAGGCTTTTGCAAGTACTGGATTACCCATGAAACATGAGTTGGGAATTGTTGTCCCACACCTTTTTCCAAATTTCTCCCGTGCATTCCCAGCGTGGGGCACGCCTGCCGAGCACATTGTGCCATTCTTGAAGATCTTTCTAGTTGCAGAAGTGTTGAAAGTGCCCATTTATTTATTTGTCACCCCCAGCCTCCCCATGCTCCCAGTTTCCTGCATATTGTAAAACTTAAAAAATTTCAAGCACTCAAGTTAGTAGCTCATCTGGGGAAATTTTGAGTGTATTTTCTATGAGTTTGTAGAGGATGAGACTCTTCTCCTGCTTTGTTGAACAAAGGTCTCTTTCCAAACTGTTTGACATTTTAAAACACATCTTTGCATTTTTGGATCTTAAGCAGGAGTTTTACTTAGGTTGAAATTCCTTATCCATTTTGATTCACATTCTGCATAGTTACGAGAATCTGGATTTGCCCTAAGGCACTATAATTTCTCTCTGCATCTGGGAGGCAAGTTCATTAAATGAAATGGAGAGATTTTGAGATCAAGAGACCTGGGGTCTGTTTCTGCCCTCTTTACATCTTATTGTGACATTGAGTAATGTGCCTTTCCATTCTTCAGTTTCCTTATCTGTAAACTGGAGAGAATAATACTTTATCCTGCCCTTYTTAACATGCTTTAATATTCTCAATTGGAAGATGCTTTTTGGCAAAGATGCGCTAACCCCCAGCTCGCTCCCCCCATCCCAGCCCTAGCTCACTGTTTCAGTACACAATAACCTCCTACCTGAGTATTTGTGTCATGATCTACTTTTTATCATTTGTCTTGTTTCCAAATTCAACCAGTACTAGGGTTATCAGTCTTGTTACAATCGTTGTTCTGGTTTGTACAATCTGCATTCCCTCCTCTCCAGCTAGCCTGGGAGGCCCCTCTCATTCTTTTCTGTGGGAGAATTTTGCTCTTATTTTTCTGTGACTCAAAAAGCCCCTGAGCTGGAAAAGAGCAATTCTAGAGCATACGTTTCCTGTACTGTATTGAATGAAATGCCACTGTGGAGGAATATTGCCCTTCTGCATTTTCTTGTGCTTGTAAAACACATTTAGAGCATCCAAGGATAACAATTTATAAACTAATTAGAATAGAGATCTGAGCATTGGAGGAGACAGCACCTTGTTTCAGCCTAGTAAGACCTGTTCCCCAGGAGGTGTGTTTTTTGTGTTGTTCTTGTTAAAGTTATCATATATCCCATAAAAGCATCCTCTCCACTGTTCAGTACCTGTCCTCTCTTTGGGTATTGAAATACTATGCATATCTTCTGATGCAGTGGTACGTCCTGCAGAACTAAGTATGGTCCCATTTTGGGGTTCTATGAGTAGACCTAATTGTTACGAGTTACATGCCAAAGGGAATTTAAACATGAAATGAAACATTCTTTGTTTTGTTTCCCCCAGACCCACCTGAACATTGTGAAAAAGCAAACGGAGGCACCCATTGAGGACTAGCCCCACAGTTTGAGCATATTCACTAGCCAGTTTCATTGCTACAGTATACTGGCACAAATTCAGAGAAAAAGTAAAAGAAAAATTCCCCAAGGCTTGTGAATTCATGACCACAGGCCCAGAAATGTGACTGTTGATCTGTGTGCAGAAGAAACTACTGGTCATGTTTCCAGGGCCATTTGAATTCCATCAGGGGCCAAAAATCTGGATGACAGTTCTGTATAGCTTTAGTGTGTACTATGTTGGAGAGCTCATCATTGGTGAGTGAACCAATTTTTCAGTAATCTTTGTCACAGCAGGCAAGATAGAAATTGGTCTGTAATTTGTAATCATTACTACTTTGCTTGAGATTAATCCTGGATCACCCACAGTGAAAAAAGATGCCTCCTAACCTCGGGAAGGACCATTCTCCATTCAGAAGGCCACTGAGGCTTGCTGTTCACAAAGCACACTTTGTCTTGACCATCCTTCTTTTTTTATGTCAGATGAACTTTTATCTATGTTCTGCTTTCCTCTATAAGACTGAATACTGCAGACATTTACATAAAGCGATTTTCTCAATTCTTAGTACTGTGAAAGAGATTGGAGGGTGGGCGGGAGAGCTTTGGAGTTTTCCTATTAATGTATTTTTCAGAACGGACAAAAAAAAGTACTATAATGCATGCAAGTAGATGTGGGCAGTGAATAGAAATAACCTCTATTAACATAGAAAAGCTCTACTTACTACCAGGTAGTTAATATGAGGAATCGGGGCTAGAGGATACTGTGATTCTCAAGATCTGAGTTGGCTTCTGAAAGCAAAGCATTGACAAAGCAACCCAGCTAGTCTGGCACTGTACTGTATATAGTGAAACCTGTGCATTGGGAAGCCTCTGATATTCGAAATTATTTCTTAACTGACCTCTTTAAGGTAGTACCAACGTTTCTTATACAATGTTGTTCTTTTTT
The DNA here is from genome assembly GCA_035582835.1 of Phoebastria nigripes. NCBI lineage: Eukaryota > Metazoa > Chordata > Aves > Procellariiformes > Diomedeidae > Phoebastria > Phoebastria nigripes. The sequence goes on along the minus strand of JAYKAV010003123.1, from coordinate 440,481 downwards.
TTGAGTTAAAAGCCACCTTCATTTGGTCATTGATTCTCCTCCTTCCCCCTCCACTCCTGGCTTTCCTTACACAGACTAAAGGGAGCCCTGGCCTAGAGTTTGGTGTTCTGATGTAAAATGCTCTTCAGTTGAAATCAGATTTTGCTTTAATATTGAAGGGCTTCAAAATAAGAGATAACAGCAAAAGGGGAAAAAAAAAAAAAAAAAAAAAGAAAAAGATAGATATGTGAATAGGTTGCAGGAATGGCTGTGGGATACCAACATTGAAAACAATACATGTGGTCATAGTATTCATCAGGTGTTGCATTTCCAGCAAGGACAGGTAAGTATTAAACCCACGGTACATTCTTGATCACCCCTATTCAAGAATGATAAATTCAGTGTAGGATGGGTGAGAGAAGTCTTCTGGAGTGCTTAGGGCATTGGAGAGCCTATTTTATGACAAACAGCACAAAGGAAAAAGGTATGGAAGCTGAAGAGCAATGTTCAAATACCAACAAATAGATACGAATGGCCTGCAATTAAATCAGAAATTAAAGGCTTCTTACCATCAGGTACCATCATTGGTATATGCACATATCCATATGGTGGTATAAAACATACGGTGGTATAACCATCACTGAATAATCTAGGAGGTCCTTTCCAGTATATTTGCTATACTGATGTGTTCCTGAATAGCTGTGTTCATGTAATTTTCTTGGATTGGGATAAAATGTCAGAATAATGTTTTGAGATCTCAGTTTTCAAAGAGTGAGCATGTGAATTGAAATACATGTGCAACTTAAAACAAGCTCTAGGATTAGGAATCTTTGAATAGCTTGTTTTGGTTAACTTTTCTCTTGATCCGTAAACACCAGAGTTACTGAGCCTACTATAAAGAGAGCAGCATGAAATACTGGAAAAAATGTCATATGTAAATTACCGGTCATGTCTTAATGACTACTACTTTTATTTAATTGAGAAGTTAGAAGCATCTGTCTCGTACTTCAGATTTAAGATAATTCCAAAAAGGGGGCACTGGCAGATTTTGATTTTTCTAATATATCCATTGAACCCATTAATTTTAAATGAATTGTTGGAGTGTCACTGGAGGGCTGTAGCTTGATTTTAATTTTCRTTTGTGTGTGATTTGGGATGTGTGTACTTAACTGAACTGAGCTCCGTACAGAAGATGGAGGAAACTTGGCACCTTTTTTTATGTGTGTTAGAGACGTTCTTTTGTCTAACTGGGATGTCTCTGGTTTGGAGACCTTCACTTATCATTTGTGGTATGGTGTTCTGTTATGGGTTTCTCACAGTCCTTCCTGATAGATCTGTTTTATTTGACTATGCACCAAGACAAGGGAGAGGAGAGAGGTTTGGATATTTAGGAAGAAGGTCTGTGGCTCTGACAAGAGCCAAGCATTGGCTTGTCCTCTGTGTCCTGCTCCTGGACATGCTTCTGAATGAAGGGGTGCTCCTCATGAGGGACAGGGTAGGAGTGTGCTGAGTGAACTAATGCTGGCAGATACTTGGAGCATGGATTGAATGTGTGAGTACCCTCTGTCTCTGCTTCTTCTCTCTTTGTGCTCCAGGAACACAACAGGGGTCCAGCAAAAATGAAAGGAAATTGAGCAGAGTGTCTATTTCTGTCCCATTTCTCCAAATATTTCTGAAGTGCAGTGGTTTTGCATGCCAGTCCTTGCTGCCTGCTATGTCTGCACATCCTGACTCAGGGATGTGTAGTTGAGAGAAACTAAAAAGCTCCTCCTGGCTCTAGATAATTTATAATGTGAATATTTATATGGAAAAATTGGGGAAGGGGGGGCATTGTTGCAGCAGGATGACTGCTCAGAGGAGACAACTGGACATTCATGAACTAACGAAGTTTGTCTGTTTCTGCTTCCATGCACACAAGGGATGTACTCAGATATATTTACTTAATTAATTTTTGCTATTGTCTCATTTTCTGTGTTCTTTTGTTGCCTGATCAATCTTCTTGTTATTTGAGCTTGCTCTTTTTCTTCTGCTGAAACTGATATGTGCATAAGCTGTAGCAAAGATCGCTGAATATTTGAGATTTTGCATCTGTGACTCATTCTACTGTGAACTGAATATATTATTTTCTTAGCCTCTTTACTCTTTCAAAAGGCATTGAGAGAGAGATATATATTTTTTCCCTTAAATGAACAAACCCCACCTCTGGTTAAAGAATGTTTGGGGGGGGGGGGGGGAGGGAAATCCTGTGGCTTATTTTTTTATATTTCAAAATTTGGTAATTTCAGTGAATTAGTGGTGGATATTTTCCTGCATACATCCTCCTAGAAATCAAATTCAGAACCCCACTTGATCTACTCCATAGCAACTTAATTCCTTTAAATTTCAAAAGAGAAAGAACAACAAAAGAAAAACCAGTATAGATATAAAATAAATCTGCCAAATTTAAGTTCTGGTTTTGAAAAAGTGTTCTCAATCTGTATAGGTTTGTATTTCGCGTTGTCTGCAGGGCTATGTTCCTTTTTCTCCATTAGATAAGTCCTGTGTTACCTTTTGTGGACTCAAGAAGAGGCTGCACGACCTATTGGGGAGTCAGGAACCCCTTTTCCTATCACTGAGCTTGGGCAAATCCATGTTGCTCTGCTTTCCATTCCTTGCTCTCTCCTGCTGATTCCATGTCAAGGTGTTCAAAACAAAACAGGGACCATCCCTTACCCTTGGTCTGGAGAGGGCCTCTCCTTGTGCAGTCCTGTTCTCTATCAAAACTCCAGGTTGCTGCTGCTGAACAAACTATAACTTTTTTGTTTTGCTTGTGGATATTATTAACTAGGAATGCTTCAGGAATAAAACGTAATGCCAGTATTGACAGCATGTGAATTGTGTAGTAGGTGCTACTTGTAAGCAGTTCACACCAGAGACTTATTCAGCTTTGTGGATACCAGCTTTAATTTCGCATTGTTAGTTGGAGAGCTAAATGCTTGCTTTCTTAAAGCAAAATGAGGTTTGTGTTTTTCCTTAGTGCCGTAAATGACCATGACTGGCAGCTGACATTGTCATGACTTCGATATGCAGAGATTTTTTTTTTATAACTCATACCTTCTATTAATACTGTTTTCCTCATAAGGTGATGATTCTCAGTTGTATACAAGGGTGTATAGTAATGGCTATTCTCTTGATACTTTATCAGAAGTCTTTGTGCATCTATCCTTTTGTAAATATATGAAGCTGTAGAGGGAAAAGCAAAGCCACAAAGAGAATTGTTAAATCAGACTCGATGTGCTTTGCCAAACAAAGGAAAAGTTCAAACTGCATTGTAGATATAGTGCAAATGAATTTCTTTGCAGCCATAGACACTCATCCATGGTCTAATAAAGACCGTTCTAATTCTGTCCTTTCTTCAAGACTTTACAGCCCTGTCTGTCTGTCTGGGAATCCTTATCAGAATTGTAGCAGATGGGGTGAGAACCTGGATCACCCTGGGAAGTTGGTCAGGATCTAAATGGGGCCCAAAACTAGTGCTAATCACAGGCCATTTCAAATAGCCTACTAAAAAAATGTACTGGATTTAAGAATAATATTTTAAATAAGAACTCAAACGTTCCTCTTTATGTGAACTCTTCTTTTGAAAATCATCAAAAAATTAAGACAGTTACAATATGTTTGAAAGTGCTGTGGGAGGCAGAAAAAAGATAGTGTTCACAAAGACTAATTGAAGCATAGAGATAGGTATCTTTTTGTAAGTTCCATTTATTATTTTTCACCACTTGTTTTATTAACATGTATCTGGAGTTACATGTTGCTTTAATCTCCTTGATTAAGACTTGCTGAAAGGGTCTGTCATTATTTATTGTCTGAGTGCCTCAGGTCCCACTTTTTGTTTTACATTAGCTGTGCCAACTACCTCTGACTTGAAAAGGAAATACTGTCGTTTTAGTAAAGTTTAGTAGGACTAAGTATCTTTAAAAAATAAAATAAAAAACAACAAACAAAACCCCCCCAAAAAACCCCCACTCAAACAAAAAAACAAAACCAAAAAACCACAACAACAAAAACCCCAAAAAACCCAAACAACAACAGAAACCAAAATCAGTTGCATGAGTAAATGTTAAGGCAGAAGCCACCACTTTCCTACAACTGATACACAGTAAATATACTTTTGAACAGCTTTTCAGTGCTGTTTTCCATGATCTTTTCTTACCACAGGTTTGCTACGAGTATTTAGGCTAGATACAGGGAAGAAATTTTTTATGGTGAGGGTGGTGAAACACCGGAACAGGTTGCCCAGAGAGGTGGTAGATGCCCCATCCCTGGAAACATTCAAGGTCAGGTTGGATGAGGCTCTGAGCAACCTGATCTAGTTGAAGATGTCCCTGCCCATGGCAGGGGGGTTGGACTAGATGACCTTTAAAGGTCCCTTCCAACCCAAACTATTCTGTGATTCTATGATTACTTTGCTGATGAAATGCCTGTTTTTCTCTCCTCTAGTAAATATGTGTCTTCAGAGCTGAGATATGTTCTCCTCAGCTTGCCAGCGCTTTGCTGCTGAGCCACATTTAAGTAGTTCATTGGGGCATTGTGACTGTAGATGAGATACAGCATCCTGACAACTGCTCATGATTTTTTTCATAAATAAATAAAACTGCGTCAGAAGACGTTCTACTTCTAAGGAATAGACAGTTAAAGATAGTGCCCTCTCCCCGCCTCCAAGTCCCTAGAAACAAATTCACAAGAGTGTACTATGATTTCAGCCCAAGAGGGGAAAATATGTTTTTAATGTAGGATTTTTTTTCCGTGTCAGTGAGTTCAGGAAGATACTTAACAGGAGAATGAAATAAAGGTCCATTGTAAAGGTACCTAACTCGTCATTACCACGTGCACGTTGTTCACGAAACAGATGCTACTATTTCTGCTGTACTGTTGTCTTTGATATTATAAACTTGATTTTGATTTTTATTTTATTTTTTTTCCTAAATTGGCTTTTCTATTTAAGAGTATATGTGGAGTGATATAATTTAAAGAATATTTCTAACACATGGTAGAAGTATTTGTATACGTGCAAATATTACCCTGGATCCCAAATCTAGTCATTAGATACCATATTTTGAGTTTTCTTTGTTTGTGTGTGTGTATCAGAGAGAGATACTCCAGTTATGAAAGACTCCAGTTATAATACCTATTGGTTAGGGAACATGAGATCTGCTTGGAGAATTGGTAGCTAAAAATGCCATTTAAATRTTCTGCTCTGTTAATGCTTCAGGTTAATAAAAACTGCTGTAAGAAAATATTTTAGGATATAGATATTTAGAGCAGTTGGATTACTTTTGACAACAGTGCAAGGAATCCATTCAAAGCTGATTTCCCCCTTTTGTTCACTGAGGACCTGCAGAATCTGAGATAAAAATGGTAGTTGTCCTCAGGGCACCCTGAGGCATGTCATTAAAATTGGAATTTGATCCTCTTTTCATGGTTACTTGGGACAATCAACCACAGCAAACCTGAAAACTCATCAGTTTTCAAAAATATGACATGCCCTTGACTTTTTCAGTTTGGATTCAGTGTGCAAGATTTGAGTATTTCAAAATCCCTTTAGATGTCACTCTGTCTTCAAGGATACAAACATTGTACCTTGTACTATATAAAAGATACAGTACTTCTAAATATTTATGAGCTCTTACCCTATTTATGACAAGGGATAAACTAAATTATAGTCATCAAAGTAAAGTGCTTTATTAATTGAGAATTTTGAACACTGCTAATTGCAATAAATAGAAATATATGGAGTCCAGTTCTTTTTAACTGTTAAAACAAATTTTTAATGGAAAATTAGACTGTCTGAAGTAATATGGAGCTTTCTAAAGCTGGGTGAAACTATCCATTCTACCTGGCTGTGTATTTCTTTTTGATAACTGCAATTTTCAAAAATGTCTGGAAAATGGATGCAGCACAACATTTTGCTGTTTATTCCTCTGTACCTGGCCTCTTACTGCTTTGAAGCACCTTGCCTTCCACCCTTCCAGGCTCTCAGGTTTTAAGAATGTACACATATTTTCATATGTATTTTTTTTATCAATAGCAGAATAATTGCTTTTCTGTTCCCTGCAACCAGGCTGCCAGAAAATTGCATTTTGTTTCTATGGCAGAGAAACCATGAGCTGGCCATTTTGCCATCGCTGCAGCTTGCCATCGGGAGCTCACTGATGCTTGATGTGCTGGAAGCCATATGGCCTCCTCTCTCTGCTCTTCCTCTTGCTGCTCCCCTGAAAGTTGCAAGTGGGGAAGGACCAGCTGCTGACACCAAGGACAAACAGGGATTTTGTTCAAGAGAGGAACAATGATGGCGGGAGACCTTCAGCTGTACCTCGGCTTCCCCCCAAGACATTTTCCTTCCAGCTACCTCCTGTCCTTAGACTTTCTGTAATATGCATATGCTCCTTCCTTCTGGTTTTTTTTCACATCTCATTTTACTTAGTCTGTAAACTAAAGTTCCTAGTTAATATGCAGATTATTTGTAACTGCAAATCAGTTCATTTAATAATTGGCATAAAAGTGTTACACATGGAGCAGCACAAAACTTGGCAGCACTAGGCAGGAGGAGGTTTCGGTGCCTGATCCCCACCAGTCACATGGGTTAAGGTGTTTACTTGCGCCATTTGTGTGGGAAGGAGAAGCCTTGCCTGTTCATGTGGAAATTCCTAATTGCTTTCTTCGTTTTGACAGATTTATGGGTTACAGTGAAACATAATTGCAAGTAACGTAACAAAGTAACACTCTCATGAGTACCTGTAGTGTTGCTATTATAAATAGGACTACTAATGCCCAGTGCTGATTATTTTAAGAGTACATTCGTCTGAAGTTCTCAATTTTTCTTGCGGTGCAGGTTACTCTCTTGGTCTTCTGCTTCAGTTTGCATGGGAATTCCTTCAGTCTTCAGCCCAGATGGGCAACATCTGTTGCCTCACTTTCTCATCTGTTGTTCAACACTGAAATGGTTAATAGGATGTGCTAGAGGCAAGTGAGTACCTGGTAATCTCTTGTTACTGAATTTCCACTCTCATGATTTAAATTAATTCCTGGGCTTTTGGAGAACGCTCTGCTTTGTAAAGTTGTCCTCTGCAGAAAGGTGTTGGACTTCGTAAAACAGAATAAAATAGAATTGTGCCTCTGGCAGCTGAGGAAGTTGAACATCTATATGCTCTGCAACACGCTGGAAAAAAAGGAGATCCTTGGATCTGCTGTGATGTCCATTTCGCTGGTGTGACTGTTGAGGGTCTTCAGGTGGATAAATGAGGGAAGGAACCATGATCTAAGGTTGGAAGAGGTCATGGAGGTTGGTGTTTAGGACACCTCTGCTGTCTGCCTACTTCACGTACTGACTTTTCTTTTGCGACAGTTGACAAATTATCCTATTTCTTTGAGTCTTGGCGTCCTTCTCTATAAACTGAAAATGTTTCTGCATTTTAAAAGAGAAATTTCACTGGCAAAATGCTGTAGGAACACAAAGTTTTTGCGGGCACTGTAAGGCTCCTCAGATTAGTTATTGTGATGACATATAGTGTATATATATTACATTTGTTATATAGGAATATAGCACACCGAGTAATTGATGAATAGCTGTCTTTATTGAGGAAATAAAGAAAAAGAAAGGGAACCCGCTCAAGAGAGAAAGCAGTTCTCTGATTTAGAACTGTCCAGTTCTCTGGCTTCACCGTATGCTGTGCCAGGAAGTCTTTGCAAACCTGGCTTTCGTCTGGTCCATTCTCTGCACCTGGGATGCAGAGTGGTCTGTGCACACACAGGCGGGTCTCCCACTGTCTCAGTTGCTGCGGTAGCCTCAGTTTCTTCATGATCAGTTGAGACAGGTAGAGGGGATGTGAAATCCTGGTTCAAGCTTTCTTAGAGATGAGGTAGTATACTTTTTTGAAAAGAACTGGACAATGTCCACAGTTTCATTTCTAGTACCTTACAGGATTTTTTTTCCCCAGCTCTGAGAATTGAGAGAATTTGTGTCTACAGAGAATGAGTGAAATTTTGATAAGTCTGAGGCTGGGTGTGATGGTCTAATAAAAGGAATAGTAACAGCGTGCCTGATGGTGGCACAAGTCAAAAATGGCTTTCTTGTGCCAAATGTTGGTGAGGGGAAAGTCAGACCTGTGCACTTCAGCTTTCAAAATCCTTCCGAAAGTTCTGCCAGCGGACTGCCCCCTGACAAGTTCCTTGTCTGTCTGTGTTAAATCGGAAAACCTGTCTACAAGGAGGGGTTGATAAGTAATGCAGGTGCAATGACAAAAATTGAAGAAAGATTTATTAGGCATTGGAAGGACGCCTACAGGTGTGTAAATGGTTTTGCTTCCTGTGGAAGGTGACTTCATGTTGGATTGAAGACTAGGTATGCCAGGATGTCACCTTATGTTGATTTCTCCTTAAAATTTATAATCAAGTGCTGTTTTTTACATTTGATGGGAAGAGGAATGTTCTTGGGGATTATTTGAGAACTGCTTCTTGATTATTTTTTTAAAATTTATTTTTTATTTTTTAAATTGAGCATTATGGTTGTGGATAAAATTTGAGAGGAAGGTGAGAGGAATGGGGATTAATTAAACTTGCATTTCTGTACAAATTCTAGATTTTAATTACCAAAGGTTACTTACGTTTATACATTTGGATATTCCTAAAACAAAATCCATAAACTAATGAAAGTATCATAAACTACCATCAAAATTTCTGATTTAAATAAGAAGAAAACATATAACTTGTAGGGGATTTAAGCATTCTGCATTTTCTTAAACAGCAGCTGAGCAGCAGCACTGGGGAACCAAAAAGCAAATTGGCTATCAAAGATGACTGGGGTGGGGGGGGAAGTATGTGTGGGAAGCTATCGGCAATAATCACCTTTTGAATTAAAGGCCAATTTTTTCAACAGAAAATGCACTTCTGTTGCCTGATTGCTTGTCTCATGCAATCTTTTTGTTTTTCAAAATGTCACCCCRTGAGTTCATATTAATCTAAGAGAATTTCAAATTTCTTTAATTGTAAGGAAAATTTCTAGGTTACAAAGGAAAGCTTGAAAAAATGATGCTCAAAACTGAAAAATGACCCTTGAAAAAAGTTCAGAACAAGGAGACGTTTAAAACAAGCTTTACATAAGTTATTTTTAAGTACAAATTTTTAAAGACAGTTCATCATTAATTTTTTATCAATTTTTATTTATAAATCTTTCGTTTACTAGTGCTAGTATTTAATATATTAATTTTGGAAGGATTTGAATTTGTTGTCAGAATTTGTTAGAATTTGTTTTCATTAGACTAAAATAACTCTGCAATAACTCCATTGACCTTGAATAAGGGAATGGCAAGTAGACTCCCACTCATGCTGTTTGCTCTGCCTGTTCCCCACTTATACTCTTTTACAGGACCATTTTGTCCTTTTTTTTTTTTTTTGAATGTGTAGATTTTTTCATTCTGATAGCTCTGTGCCTCATAAGAGGTAGCAAAGGTATATGCATGTTAGTATACTGAAAGTTACATATTTTATACTATACATTAAAAATGGAATTATGCTGGTACTGAAAATTGTCTATTGAAAATACAATACAAACTCTCAATAAATTCTGCTGTTACAAATCATATATTTGGATTGCAGTTGCTGTGAGACTGAGCCTTTACAGATTCTCAAACTTACCTCAGGATAATTTTAAAGCTGCACTCAGCCTAGGATTTCAGCTTAAATCTGTTAAACAGAAAGGTCTTAAGATTGTCTGTCAGAGTTTTCTGTAGACAGTAACATAAATACTGGGCTTACTGAAATGCTGGCCTCTGTGGAATCTGAGCACCTTGAGCAAGGTGCTTCAGAGCAAGATCTGAATTTAATATTAAAATATTGATTGTTTAGATTTCTTGCTGAGAAAACTCATTAGCATTTTAATATCAGCGCATGTGTATTTTCATATGACATTCTTTTAATTTATGTTTAGTTAATATGAAAAAGCCCTTCTTCTGAGCCTCAGAAATTCCTATCCTTAATTTTAAAGAGACATAGTTTCAGTTCTGTGACCTTTATCATAGCAACAGTGAAGAGTAAATCTCATTCAAAGCATTTAAATGTGATCAAACATAACCTGCAGAGTAGGTAGGATGGAGACTTGGCTCTTTTTGTAATGCTTCTGATAGCAAAACCTTGCCTTTATCCCTTTGCTGTTAAAGCATGACATAAATGTGTTCCGATACCAAGCTAAATCGGGATTAATGCAAGTGGCCGTGCTCTGATATCACTGCAGATGAAATCCAAATCTGATGCATAAAAACGAGTGCTCCCTTTAAATTTTAGTGGAGCGTTTTCTTCACATCCTAATGGCGGAAACATTTTACTGTTGGAGTGACAGTAGTATGCAGCAAAGACAATGTTGGTAATACATGTTAATGCTAGTTACACATGGATTTTTTTTTTGTGTTTTATCATGCTAAGCCTCGCTGTGATACATCTCAACAAATAGCACCGATTAATCATCGCTGGTATGCCTTAGTTTTGGTCCATTTACTTTTCTGACACCAAAAATGTAGACTTGAAGACATTTAATTATGAATATGTACTGAGGGATATTTTATTATTAAAATTGAAAAAACCTTTTTTTACAATAGAACATTTGTGAATTCAGAAGTCTTAGATGATGTTTGTTTTATCTGCTGTATCGTATTTCCACCTTAGTTAAGGATTTTATGATGGAAGGGAAATAGCTCGATATCTTAGCTAAAAATGGTGTAGAGCACATTATGTGAATGTGGCAATTGGATAATGAGGGGTTTGTAAACTTTTGTAAAGTATATAATTCTCCTCCTAGGTTCTTATCTATCCAGATTTTTTATGTCTTTAAGTACTTCATGATCAGTAAATAATAAATTCAATTTACTGAATAGAAATTTTGTCACTTAGAAATACTCACTTGGAATATATATATTTTTAATTGGCATCAATGGCACATTTCCCAGGGAGCATAACAAAATGGATCATTTAATAGATGCCCAATCTCTCCATCCATCTATCTATCAGCATAGCACATGATGTTTTGACTTTAATATGGTAATTATCTCAGGCTGACTTCAGAGGAAGAAGCTGCCACCCACACAGCAGTGCTTAATTACTTTAGACTTCGGTTTGCCAAGAGAAAAATTGACTTTTTTTTTTTGCACATTGCATGGAATTGAAATGATTTCATTGTCATTTTATTTGAAATGCAGCCTGACATCACCATGGCATCATGGGAAAGAGAATGCAAAATTTCTCTGAAATTCTTAAAATAGGCTGAAAGCTGCCTTATATTTTAATGGTTTTCTATGAAGCCTGTGTTCACATTCCTTGAATGTTAATGATGAGCTGCTTCAGCTTATGGGAGGAATTTTTTTCTGTGAATACATTTCATTTGCAAGCCAATGAATGCAGGTTTTTTTAAAGTTGCCAAAACCTGATACAAACTTTGGCATTTTAAGGGCAGGTGACTGTTCAAATTAATGTTTGCGCACTGTACAGTTTGAGAACATAACTAATAAGATGAAAGAGATAATGAATTAATGCTAGTGTACAGGCAGATTAGGAATCAAATAAGTAATTTTTTTTGTCATTGACAACCACAGCTATTATCCTGAAACGAGGTAAGAAAGTTGCATATGTGTGTTTTCAGCAACTGAAAGCTAAATTTAATATCTATGAAAATTAGTACAAGGTTTTATGTATATGTTGTTAAACATGCTGCTAATTGATTTGCCACACAAATACTGCCTCAAGGAGGCAACCTGCTTGAATTAAACACTGTAGACAGATTTTTGTGCTCAAAAGAGGAGAACTTGATTCCTAGATATCTCACCCTTGTCCGCTGAAGACAAAGGGCCATTTTGGGATTGATTTCAAAGGCTTTGTTGGGTCTCTTGCAACCACTAATGCCAGCGGCGTTAAAATCCTAGAAGCCTAGGGGACAGGAGAGGAGACTGAGCAGAGCAGTAGCCTGGGTCCCATAGGGAAAAGCTCTTTGTTGCCAGGGTGGAAAGCAAAAGCTTGGGTCTGGGCTCTGATGCCTTCCAGTGCTCTCTGTGGGTGGACGGCACTTTGCAGGGCTGCGAGTGATGCTGATGAGGTCTGAAAAATATTTAAAGCATTCGTTCTCTAACTGCCTGGCACGCTGCTGGCTGTGAGCAGTTGTAGGTTTTGGCCAGTGTTTGGGCAGCATATTCTATGCACATTTCACCTGGCTGTGCAAGCAGAACTGAGGCAGGAAAAAGCATGTGTGTTTATCTGTATCATTATCTGTATCAAAATCTGCAATAAATCTTCACATGGTGAATGCTGCCAGTCTTGCCATTATAATTTTACCCTCAACAAGAAAATTTAATATACTGTTTTCCCAAATGGTAAATAAATAATACCTTAAAAAGGAAACTTTCGATAAGATGTATCTTCTTTTTCAGTTTAGACATCTATATAGTAAAGACCTACTGAAATTATTATTTCATTGTCACATACACTTTTCACAAAAGAAGAATGCAGAGAAGCCTTTTGAAATAAATCTGGTGACACTAGAGAGTTTACAAATACTAGCATATTAATATACAGCTAAAATAATAATAAAAAAACACCATGCTGCTAAAGATGTTTAGTATTATCCGCTYGCTGCGGGAGTTTATTAGAAACTCCAGCTTTCTTTTATTAAAATTTCAATTGGCTTGGTGAATGAGATCCTATGTTAGTGTCATAAAGTGAGAAGCCAGAAGGAGAGGATATTGGCATTTAAGTGTAGATTTCATTTTGAAATAGTGTACATTATACCAGAATATTACATATCACAAATATTACATATATTAGTGGTGTTAGAAATAGTTGCACTGATTTCTATATTCATCAAATTGTCATTGTTTTCTGTGCCATCTGGTAGTTTATACATGTCATTTTTAAATATATCCTAAGAGGTTTTTAATATAACTATAAACGGAAAGCAAATACTGCATAGTTCTGTGAAGATTTAAAAAGATGGTTGGCACAGATGATCTCCCAGAATTGGCTTCAGTGTCAAGGGACGACTTTAAACCAAAGGACTGGACTTTTCTGAACCATTATAGGGAGGTCATGGATTTAAATTTGACAATTGTATCTTTTTAGGTATGTAATTTAACAGTGATTTTTATTTAAGACTGCTCAGTGTTTTTTCAACTACATTCTCACTTATGTAAAACAGCTGTGTGACTGTGATAGCTTACCTCAACTGGAAATTGGGCCTTTTTTTTTTTTTTCTTTTTGAAAACTGATCACTGGGTTCTCTGCTTAACTCTTCCTACTGCACTGAGCTTTGGTGGATAGTATTATATAATGATGCTATAAGCATTGCAGATTTTTGCTGCATATCGGTCTCTGTATTTCCTGGCATCTTCAAAGAAGATGACCTAGAAAAGAATAGATGACCAGGTAGTATGCAGGAAAATGGGTGGGGTGTGCTTATCACCCCTCTTTGTCCTTCCCAGAATTATTCTCCTTTGTGTATGCTTACAGCGACTGATCTGTGTTGGTCCTTTCAAACATGCTGGGGGTGGCAGAGGGTGAATAGAGGTCCAGTGCCAAGCAGCTGAGACCGCAGGGTCTCAGGGAGGAACGTGACTCTACTCTTCCATTTCTTCCATTTCTCCGCAGTGATGAAAGGACTTGGGTGAAGAGGTGGTCAAATCTTTATTCCACCTAAGATTCCACAGAAGAACTCTAAGGTGGGGGTGATTTTGAGACTGAGTGCGTTTGTGCGTATGTATATGCACATATACGCAATATAAATACATATATTTCAAATCTCAGTTTTGTACCTTTGCTTTTCAAAAGTGTGTCCAGATTGCTGTTTAATTCTGAATTGGTATTTTTCCGTACTTTTTTTTTTGGTTTCACGTAGTATAACTTTGGTGGTCTCAGCACAGTGACATCTGGACATGTTGCAAAATGGTCATAAATTAGCCCACAGTCTTTCACATACTGGTGTAATTAACTTAAGTTTTTTTTCTATTTTATTTTTAAAGAGATTGTGCTGTTGTTTGTGATTGGATAATCAGTGTTTCATTACTGGGTGAAGTGTTGCTTTAAAAGTTGATGGCACCAGCAACTCAATCCAGCTGGAACCCTCCATGATTGAAAAAAAAAAAAAAAAAAAAAAAAATCTCTCACATCCCCCCATCTGGATTCTTCAAGATGCAGCGAGAAGTTTGCACTTCTGCAGCTGCAGTTCTTTCATGACAGGTTCTGTAAATTTTACACATGGCTGCCTGCTTGGAAAATATTTTCCAGATTTACATGTTTACAGCATTGACATGTGAAGCTGAAGAGCCTTACTTCTCGATTATGGCACAAGTACTCACAGATTGCACACTAACTTTATAAAATCTGGAAATGGATCATTTACAACTTTCAAACAAATCAAAGTGCCCTTTGATCTTGACTCCAAGTTTCCTTAAGAGCAACACATAAAAATAACTTTTTTGGTGTTTTTCTCTAAATATGGTCACTATTAATGTAACTGTTATATCTCTCTGGAAACTCAAGCAACACATTTAATCCATTTTTGTTTCAAAGTGTATGTCCTTGGAAGAGAAATATTAATTCAGCAAATGTAGGCACCATTGAGAACACTGTATGGCTGGTAAGTGCATCTGTAGAGGCTGTACAAACTCAGCAAGAGATACCCTGGTCCGTCCTTTATTCCCCCCCACTTGTGTGGTTTTGTTTTCACTAATGTTATCACAAATTTGGAATAGCTTTGTTGGAGGAAGAAAACCGACAATGCAAACTCTGTGGAAATCTGTAGTTACTTTAATGCAAATTAATTTATGCCATAACCTTCAATTACATTTTTCTGATTCCTACATAACCACTAAATACCTCTAGTGGTTATAAAGATTTTTAAACTAAGCATTAAAAATGTATGCGGTTGGAAGTGTGAAAAATCTGCAACAATTACAGAACACTTGAATTTTAAAATATTGCATTCAGGCAGTCATCATCCGTGATGAGCTTCAAGTCACCATATTGCCTATAGTCACTATTTTCCTTGGCCCATCATTTATTCTAACTTGAGTGATGTTTTAAGATATCTTTTTGAATGCTATAGAAGTTTAAAAGGAAAAAATACAGCTTGCTGACAAAAGAAATACACATCACTTATTATCACTGGTGGAAGAGATATTTTTATTTTTGTTAGACGTTGCTGTTTTTGCAAACATGTACTTCTGTCTCTTGCAAGCTAGCCTGACTGGACTTCGTGGTGCTGTATCCTCAGTATTTTCTTAATGTCAGTCATGGTGCTACCTGAAATATTTTACCTTTATAACAGATAAGCTCTGGCACAAAGGACGTTAAAAAGCCATTTTCTGTAGTAAAGATAGACTTTAGGAGGAAGAGGCTGGGCATCTCAAAACCAAAACCAGCTTTGGAGAAATGTGAAGTCACGCGGGTTAGTAGAGAAGGTGTCAAATACCTTATCTGCAAGGGAGGAGTGAGACGTCCGTGGGCAGTTGGATTGTTTTATGACCTGCTTTCAGAGAGCTGAGATCAGACAAGGTTTGAGCTGAGCCCTGCATGGTCTGAGGCAGCTTTTCATTCAGTAATGTTTATTAAGATGGATAGGGGCTTCAAAAGGGTTTGTCTTGTTTGATTTGGGAAGTTCTGAGGGGAAGATGACGGCTTGGCTGTGGCTGTGCCTGCGTCTGCCTGAGAGGTGAGGATTGGCTCTGCAGCCTGGCTCTGGTGGCAGCGGCCCCTGGCGAGAGGCTTGGAGGGCTCCAGTGACTGGCAAGGGTCACAGTGCAGAGCTCACCCTTTTCTGTAGTAAAGAACAGATCTTTACTACAGTAAAGTATCTTTACAGGCAAGACAGGCCACAGAAATAAGTTTCAGATGGAAGTATAATATCTGTCACTTTAGATCAGCTCCTCCTTGTTAATTGTCTCACACATGTACACAAGCCACTTGCAAACAAGCAAATGCCTTAAAATATTTGATGCTTCCCTTACAGGCTAAGGAGAATGAAAGATTTGAATAGAACCAGAACTGAGCCTATGTCTTCCCTCCTTCTGCCCCCTTAATGGTTAAAAGGGTGCCCTCCTACGCTTTGTGGCGGAAGCTGTGCAAGTATGAGAAGACAGCAAGTCAGATGACTTTTGGACTCATTTTTGCATGTAATTTGGGGTGATGAATGGCTAGGGTAACCTAGAGGAGCAAGATGAGCTAATGAAAGGGTGATGTAAAATGCAAGTCAACTGTTTTTTAAAAAGTGGCATCATCACTGTAAACGAGAAATGAGAGCTATCACTTTGTATTTAGTTGTACAGTACCCTCATGATGGGCTGCAAGGCTGTTTAAAAAATGAACAAAGCAACAGGCTCAGAAGGAAAATGCGTGTCTGCTTTTCTTCTGCTTTTTAACGGAGCTGTGATGCTCATAAAACACTTAATGATGATCTCTATATACAAAAAGCCACACTATACATGCACTGTACTAGACTGTACACAAGCAAGGGAATGTTTCTTTAGCTCACTTCTAGCTTGAATTTCTACCCGGTACTATTTCATCTCTATATAGCTTTCTGTACATTGATAATTTTATTTGAAAATGAGCTTTACTGTCTTCTGTATATCTGAAATAAACAGCCCTAACTGTAATGCTTTAATCCAAAATTCAACAGTATACAGTTCATAAAGATTTGTGTTACTTTATCAAGGTAAAATCAAAACTCTGTAGTATAGTTGCAAATGATGGTTATTTGAAACAGCTGCCATACAGCTTACAAATCCTTTCCCCTGCTGCTTTAATATAGAATTTCTTTACCATTTTTCCACAAAATAACTTTTTTACTCTTGTAGTAAATATTCTGTAGTATTATACTCTTGTCCTGTTAATGCCTTAAAAAATAGCTGTTAATAAAACTCATAGTCTGTGGGCTTGTTTATGGCTAATTGATATTTTTGGAGGAAAGAGAATGGACTTTGTTAAGCTAATAGGCATTAATATGTTAAAGTTGCTTTTTGAGACTATGACTGCTTGTTTGCTCATAATTAGGATTAAACCTAAATGTAGCGGGTAGTGATTATGTGAATGGCAGTGCTGCGTGGCGAGAAAGAGAAGCGAGTATTTTATTTTTATCTCTGTATTCCATACCCCAGCAGTCATGGAGAGGGAAAGTTTGCGGCTCAAGTGCTCAGGGTTATCCCTGGGTTGGGATGGTGTGGGGGATATTTGCAACACTGTTTCTGCAGAGTTCTCCTGATCCTCCTGTCAGTCTGAGGCCTGAGAACAAAACGGGAAGTTATTTTCTAAAATCTGAAACTTAAAATATATGCTGCACTTCTGCCACTTCAAACCCCTACAGTGTTCCTGACTCCTGCAGCTGGGCTCCACTGGAGGGAAGCAGGGAAAAGCTGTACTTTAGTAATGAATAGTTTACACTGAAAATTAACTTAGTGTCACAGTGGCCACTACTGACCTCTTTTGCCTTCTCCTCCTCCTTCCCAAGCTGGAGGAACCAGTCCTCCAGCATGGCAGGGATCGTGGAGGAAAGGCAACGTCAGCTGTAGTATTTGGCAATCCCAGGCAGCCACCAGGGCTGCCGGCTTCTGATTAGTACATGTATATTTTTTTTCTTCTTTCCACTTGCTGAAGCAGCGAGTAGTATTTGGTCTACTAAATGGTTGTAACAGTACGTATGTGCTTTTCTAAGTTTTCATGCCTAATATGAAAACATTTTATGAGATCTATTTCATTTAATTATTAGCTATGTGATGCATTTTATCAAGCAGAGGTTGGAAATCTTTGTGTGCATCTGTTTAAAATTTTAAATAAACAGAACTCCTTGCCCATTGTCGTTTGTGTTCCCTGAGAACTAAATCTTTAGACGTTAGGAACAGTCCCAAGTTCTTTAGTGGTTTACTAACATAATGACAAAGTAAGAAAATTTATTTCTTTATGTAGAGCTTATACCATTGCTTAGGCTTATGCACATCGGTAGTTTCTTTTACATAACAGAAGTATTAGTGTGTGCCATTATGCACAGATGATTGCAGACTTGAGGGTATACTAGCTTTCTTTGCTAGTGCTTGTAAAACAAAAAGCATTGCATTTGATTATTGTAATTTGGAAGCATCTTCCTAGTGGAAAGAGTTTCTGGTCATTGAAACCAGCACAGATCATACAGCCTTTATTTATTTATTGGTGGCAGGTCCAGTACTCGTATGACTGGGAAGAGAGAGAGAGGGATGGTGGTAGTAGCTGTGCATGTATCATAAGCTGATGGCAATGGATGAAGGCTGAAGATGACGGTTTTATGACATGCTTGTGTTTGGAGAGAGCATAACAGTGATGGTAGGATCTCCTTTGCTTATTCTCTTACTTTTTCTATACTTTTTTTTTTTTTGTAACTTGATGAGGACAATGTCAAATATCGTTTTGTTTCGTTCAGATAAAGCTGAGAGAAAGAGTGACGTGATAGCTAAGAGAAGAGAAACTGCCCATTTCATTCTGCTTTTTCTTTCTTGGCATGATTTTTTTTTCTTTTTCTAGAGACTCGAGACATAAGAAAGATCTCTGTATCCCAGTTTCCCTCTCAGTGAAACTACTGTTATAATGCTTACTGTCCAGGGATGAACTTTATAGTAGATTTCAAAGGCCCCGAGATTAATGGATAGAAGGCAGTTGGTAAATTAAATTGTCATCCAGATATCTTCCCTTTCTGCTACTTTATCATGCTATAAGATTTTTTTAATGAGATATTTAATGCAACTAGTTGTTGTGAATGATGAAACAACAAAACCAAAATTTTTTTGGTTTCCTTGCTACATGTCTTGCTTCAGAGTGGTGAAGAATGTAAGCTGCGTAATCTGATAACAATTAAATACTTGAGTTTGTGAAATATAGGCAGTGTTTTGAATTCCAAGGTACTTTAGTGAGAAATTAACTTAGAAGATGCTTTAAAATTTCCTCCGCATAGCATGGGATGTGGAATGTTATCAATTTAGCCCCAATGGGAGCCAAAGTGCTCTAGCTTTGTCATGAGGAACATATTCTCCTCATTGCTCATGAGTCTTTTAAAGGTGACTTTTGACTTCCCGCTTGCTCTGTGTGTGGAACCAACTATGGTAAGYGTGGTGGTCTAACCCTAGTCCTGTATGCTACAGAAAAGGGAGTGTGCTAAGTAGAACACGATATTCTCACAAGATCATTTTATGCTTCCATGTTGTTGCTGCTGCCATAAGCTTCTGCAAAGGGCTCTTACTTGTCATGTAGCAGTTGTTAAAATACCAACCAGAGCCCTTTCATATTGCTTAGTTTCTGTCCTCCCCTTTCATCTCTTCATAACTGGCCAGATCCTGGTGTCCTGAATTAAATTTTCACCAAGGTATTGGTTAGAGGCAGTGAATACAGACAATAAGCTTGACTCATGGTTCTCCTGGAAATCCACCTTGTTCTCATATTTTTCCAAATATTATGATGGAAAAAATGTCATAAATGTCATTATAAGGTACAAATGAGAATAGATTCTCTCCCCTGCCCCCTCCCCCCCCCCGAGATGAGTAAGGTTCTCCATGTTGTATGACTGTGAGAGATTGTTTCCGAGCACTTCTCAGGAGATGTCAACTGATTTGATTCCACTGGGGATCAATTCTTCGTGTGCTTTTAGTGCGTGGGGGAAGTACTCGAAGAGAAACGGGAAACAGAGCACGGAGATATCAATAAGCAATTATTTCACAGAAAGCAGTCACAAGTCAAGGCTTCTGAGTGTTGAATCTTGTGAGGCGTGGTATCTATTAATACCTTTTTGACCAAGTAAAAAAAGCAGCTGCTAGGAATTTTCCCCTGCCTTTCTAGTTTTCTCCAAACAGGGAAATCTCTAGCATAGTGTGTCCCAACTGGGAAATGCTCTGTGGATTTCCACAGATAACACTAAGCAAAGAGTTAAGTGATAGATTCAACTTCTGCTGACTGTTGTTCATGAAGTAGAAGATGACCTAGCTTGACTCTCAGATTTGATATTGTATTTGCATGTTGGCAGGCAGAAAAGTAAACAACATTTAACTTGTAAACTTAGAACTTAATTAATGGCATTAAAGTAATTGAGAGAATATGAATGTAAAATGCCAAGATGCTGTTTTTATTGCACCCTATACAAAGCAGAACTGTAGTAAAAGTAAGTTATTCTGCAGTGTAGAGGAGTATGCATTATTAGTACATTAATATTTGTGTTTATGGGAGCTTTTAATGGTTTATATGGCAATTGAAACGTAAAAAAAAATAAATCCTGGAGTCTGCCAAGAATCACAAAGGACAACAAATATGTTAGGGTATAAAGTATAATGCAGTGTATTTCTAGAATATCCCAAAGACCAGGCAAAAACCATATTGGTATGGATGTGACACTCTGCCAGTGTTGCCTGTGTGATGCACATAGTTTCTGGGGAAAAAAAAAACCAGTGAGGCAAACTGAGCCACAACTCTATCTGTGTAAGCTTTTACTGGCGTAGAGCCTGCAGGAGGCCTTAGCGGTGGATGCCAGACTCATTGTCCTCTGGCAGCCATCTAGAGTGTTCTTGAAGCCGTTGCTGTGTCAGAGGCGCTAGTTCGTTGCAGATGAGTCACTCAGACCTGCGTGTAACATGGTGGTGACATCACTTGCAGTAGCTGAGCGAGTATTTCTGGGAGAGATCAGGATCAGTTTGGTTCAAGGAGGTATAATTTCAGTTATGCAGCACTGACGTTTGTGATCAAGAGCCAGCGAAAAGAGATAATTACATCTCCTGTGTTCATTTCTGTAGGTATGGGGGCATACAGGAATATAATTTTGATGGGAATGAATGGTTAATACAGTGTAACTAAATAACCTCCAACACTTTCCAATGTAACATTTCTGACAGTCATAATGCAATGACAGTGCTATTAATTAAGTGGGTATATAGAAAAGTATGGACAGATTATCCTGAAGGGTAACTGAGTTGGATAAAGATGAAATGAGAAATTTGAGTATACAAGTGAAGGAAAGGGAGAGAAAGGAGCAAAACGAAACATCTGGATTAAAGACTTGTGTAACAGCAAGTCACATAGTTGGATTGATATTCATTAGGCAAATGAATTTGTGTGCAACTATTACATGTTCCTGGTTATAAGTTAGAAAGCGAACTCTTAAAAAAAAACCAAAAAAACCCCTTCATTGATTGATTCGTTGATTTATTGGAAAAAATCTCATGCTTGGTACCAAATGCTGTCAGTAGTCTAATAAGGCTACAGAAAATAGACTGGAGTTTACAGTATGATCTGTAGTATATAGTTTTTTTAATCACTATTAATTTCCTTAGGCTTTTTCCAGAAGATCTTTATAAAAATGCTGTAGAAGAATTCTACAGAAGTTGAATGCATTTTTCTAGAAAAAAATATGGTATACTTTCTAAGCAGGTTTTAAAGCTAGCCTGTAGGAATTTGTGAAGAATGTATCCCAAGGAAATATTCCTTGGGATCAGTAATCCAATAAGTGTTTCTATGCATATGTATGCACATATGCAAAAAGGCATTCTTTGTTTCCCAGAAGGAACTGAAAACATTGTGACTGTGGATATAACATTACTCCACTACAAATGATGGTAAATCCAACAGGGAGCTTTGCTAGGTTTTTACAATCTTGGTTTTTATATATGTGTATTTTCAACATTGTATGATATAGAGGAACATCTTGTGGAAAAAGTAGTTTGGCTTTTTGTTTATAATTAGTGATGTTACTGGGAAATCTTCCTGAAATTAAACTGTATGTCACCTCCTAACATACTGTTTTCTTTTAGTAGTGTACAACAGTGTTTGACCCTGGCTAATGTTTTTCTCCTGTTGTAGTGCCTGAGAGAGAGAAAATATATTTGCTAGCTTTCTACCCTATAACTAAATTAATAGACTCAGGGACCAATTCATTAAAATTTTATATCTGATTTGTTTGGGTCATAGCTCTGTTATAACTTGTTATAAATATCTTATATTCCTTAATATTGCATACTCTATTAACATAACAGACATTAACAACAATAGCCCATCTGGAGCTAGAGGGAAAAAGCCATAATCATTTACCTTGCCAGCTGAAAAATGACATAAAAACCTTATGTGTTACAAAAGTGATTTGACCCCTCTCACATGTAATCAAGGAAATTATAAATAATTAATTGGCCTTGGGAGGATCAATAGAAACTGTCCACATTTCTCCCCTTTTTACCCATTCAGGAATTCACTGAATGGTAGACTAAATTAAGGCCTCTTTTTTGGGGGTTCTTTCATAGGAGATAATGAACAATCCTTCCTGCTTTATGGCAAGATTAAGGTAACACTGAGTCTCCAGCTTTTCTATAGAAATTATTTCATGCATCATTCTCTAAAAGTATTGACTCTGACTCAGGACCTGTGAAAACATTGAACTGGGGGAGTGTTCTGCGCAATTCTCTCCATTTTGTTTGGCAGGGAGGGAGGGCAGGACTGGGACCCAAACACCTAACCGTCATGTAATTTCTCCATGGTTGATTACTGTACATCTTGCTCTTTCTAATGCTTTTCTTCATTTGTTGCATGGCTTTTCTTCATTTGTTCTAAGCTGATCTCTTCTCCCTGGTATCCAGTGATAGGATGCGTGGGAATGGTTCAAAGCTGCGCCAGGGGAGGTTTAGACTGGACATTAGGAAGCATTTCTTTACCTGGAACAGGTTTCCTAGAAAGGTGGTCGATGCCCCAAGCCTGTCAGTGTTTAAGAGGCATTTGGACAATGCCCTTAATAACATGCTTTAACTTTTGGTCAGCCCTGAATTGGTCAGGCAGTTGGACTAGATGATCGCTGTAGGTCCCTTCCAACTGAGATGTTCTATTCTATTCTAACATCTTTTTTAAAGAGAGGAAAAGCAGTCACTCTGGCAATAGAACGGCAATGTTTGCATAAAGCAAAAAAGGAAGTCCTTGTGGAAAAAAGGGTCAGAGATGAACTGACATTATTCGAAAGGCAATCAAACCCTGATCTTGAAGACAATTCTGTACAGAATCTGCTGGACATATCAAGGGAGAACTACAGGTGGGTTCCCTGAACCAGAAGGGAGCATTTGTAAGGAAGGTTTATAAATCACAGGAAAGTAAAGAGAGACATCTTGTCCTCATGGTAGAGTAGTTCCTCATGGTCGAGTCTGAATTGCTAGGTTTTAAATCTGTATGCTAAATTATGTTAGAGGATGACACTGGTTATCTCTTTCTCTCTACTCAAAGTGAGCTCCCCTGTACATGCTTGGAGCACAAGTCTTTCTCTGCCTGACTGATGGGTCCAGATATGCCTGCCTCCATATGCTTGAGCAATCCATGAAAATTGTTTTATACCCAGAATAGTATTTACATAAAGGCCAAAGTAAAAAACCAAACAAACACTGGAATCTCATGTTGATTGACTGCGGTTCTTTGAAATTTCATAGTATATAAATTATTGCTTACGCCACAACTCATGGCTAACTGTGCTGGAATGGGTGGAAATGACATGCCACTAACTTTCTCTCTCCTGTCCTCTGAATCTAATTTAGATCTCATGTTCCCAGTGGCAAAAACAGAAGTGGGATGTATAGGGTTGTTGACTAAGAGACTGTGTGTCATAAAAAGGAGGGCTGCTTTTGATCTTTGCATTTGCATGCTAAACTAGGCATATTGTAGCCCTCACATTTTGGACTATGATCAGCAAGCCAAACATAGGAGAGAAGAGCTGAACAAAACTGAAGAACAAAGACTGGTGAAGGTTGCCAAAACACTACACTAAGCTCATCTGCTACTAAATATCTGACTTGGTTTTTGAGTTCTTCCTGATGGTTGTGGAAGAGCGAGCTGATAGGATTCTGCCCATCTCAGGCAGCCCCCAGTTAATAGAGGACTGTCAATAATTGTCAAAATGTCAGAAACGCATTTAAAGATTTACAGCTTCACGAGGGAGGGGGGAAAAAAGATAACTGCCTGTGTTCTTCCTTTAGTAAACTGAGAAAACTGGGGGCAGGGGGAAGCTGTCTGTATTAACTAGAATAAGTGTTAGTTCAGAGTCCAGGAGTCCAGATTGTTCTTGACTGTATACGGTGACAGTCTCTCACCAGATACTTATGACTCTAAAGAATGACAAGAGTTGCAGATTCCTACTTTCATTAACTGCTTTTGTGTTAGCACTGTGCAGATGCTAACCTTGGCTCATCAAGTGGCTGAACTGCACTGAATAGAGTTTTGTTCATTAAAGAAAGTTAGGATAAAGCATTACTATTAGTAGCATTAGGGAAATGCAAGAACCTTTTGAATGTGTTGGCAGATTTGTGTCATCAGAATTTTCTAGGTTTTGAGTAGATTAACTCAATGAAATCATAGATGAGTGTTGTTTTTACTTCAGGGAAAACTGGAGGAAAGAGCCTTGTTTAATTTATTTGTGTATAGGTGGATAGTTTGGTAGCACAGTGCAATCCATTCTCCCCCCTTAGATTTAAATTTTCTTTCCTCAAAAACTAAGGTGAAATTAATCGGTCAGGGAGAGTGGGGAGTGACCTTCGTTTTTACTAATGCATCATAACGTTAAACATGTGAAATGGAAAACCTGTTAAATGTGAGGCATAGATCTTTCAGAACATTGCAATGCAATAAAAAGATTGCAAATACTTCCATGCAATACAACAATTTCACGGTGGGTTTTCCGACATGTTTTTTAAAACATATCTCAAGCCTCTGTGAAATGCATTTAGAAACTAGTGAAATATTTCTCTAGAATAATATGTTTCTTGATTGTAGTTACAAGGTTTTGTCACTTTTATTATTAATCACAGTGACAATCTTTTGTCTTTAGGCCAAGGGCAAGAGTTCCTTGTTGTTGATCTAGTCAGAAAGTACTCTAAAGTTTGTAGTGGCATGTCATTAATGTTTATGCTGCACAGGTAATAGAGTAAATATTAGGGCTATGAATTATTGAAAGTGAAAGAAAAGTGATGAAATACTGTTTGTTAGTTTGGTTGTTATGTAGTTTTGCATGTTTTTGAGAAATGAGGGACCCCTGGAAGAGAGCATCACTTTAAGTACTGCTTATGATTTCTCCATTAATGGGAATTTTCGTTGTCAAATGATATGAATGCTTAAAAATCTAAATGCAAGTCTTATGATGAATTGTAGAACAAGAAAGCATGACTTGCATGGTGTGCTGTATCCTTCCCTAGTAGTGGGTATTCACCCCACATCTGGCCATGATCTTTTTGTCCTGCTCTGTCAGTTCCTTCTCCCCTTTAGCCTAGCAGCTCTGTGGGACAGCATTAGGACTGATGGCTGAGGGGTACTAGCTGATAACAGTCCCTTCCTCGGAGAGGTGTAACATGTTTGACAAGCCTGTGCCCTGCTGCTGTCTCAGAGCCAGCTTGGAGACCTGTGGTCCTGTGGGAGCAGGAGAGGGCTTCTCACTTGAGGTTGTGACTTCACTGCCTGCACCAGCCTGCTGCCCTAGGCAGCTTTCATGCTTGTGCTATAACTGTCTTTGTGTGCTGGTTAGTATTTTTCACTCTCTTTTAAGAGAGACCGTATAGCACTTCATTATGAATACAGAGAAATAGGTTAATGTAATCTACTTTGGCATCCACTAATACTATTGCTAGATCAGCCAGGGAGATTACTTAATGGTAAGGACAGGCACTTCTGTAGTGACCCGTGCAAAAAGTTACCTAACTGTATCCAAAATTACTGCTAAAGCCATAGCACTTGCCAACAGTTAGCAGGGTGTGGTATCAAAGTGATCTGAGCTGCTTTCTGTGTTATGCATATCTATCTTTATCATGTTTCTTTGTTCACCTTCTGTGGCATTTATTAGTTAAACCTGACCATGCAGGACTGAGCACTATACAGGAGACTGGGTCAAACCTAATAAAGCTGTCTTCTCTGCTAAAGCTTGTAAGCAGTAGAGATGTGAAGAGACCCCCTATGCTGTGGTGCTGACTTCTAGTGGAGTTCAAAGAAAATCTGACCTGAAGAACTGAATCCTGCATCACCTGAGTAGGATGATTGTGCTTCTGAGGTAGACCAGGCTGATGATAGAGTAGCAAATCAGCTCTGAGGTCATAATTACGGACCCACAGTACTTAAAAAATACATCAATTCAGGGTTGAGGGAATTGTTTAGGTCTGAGAGAGGCTGCCAAGGACTCCAAGCAGTGAGGCAGAAGCCAGCAGGCAGTGCTGGAGCTGGTCAAGCAGGCCAGCCAGGGACAAGCTGTAACGCAGAGAGGACAGAGGACAGGATTAAGAAAATGTAAGAGGAATCAGGGAGGAGCAGGTAGGAAGCAGGATCAAGGACCAGAGCCAGGAATCAAGGTGTGAAGCATGATATTGAGGCAGACTGCAGATTCCCAGAAGGTTGCTTGTACAGACAGCTGTTGGATGTCTCCTGTCATTAAGCAAATGCACTGAATATGGTCTTTGTTTTCTRTTGCCTCTGTCACTGTTGACCAGTGACCAGAGCAGCCTCACTCCAGCTGGGCAGCGAGTTCATTACATACTTCTATTTTTGACACTGGCTTTAGTGTGGCAGGCTCTGCAGTTCCCCTTGTCACGGTGGTTTTGTACTGTCTACTGAGTTTGCAGTTCTTTATCAGACGGGCAGTGGAATTGTTTACCAGAAATTTACATTCTGACCAACTAGGCTGCCTGGACTGGGGAGAACTAGAGGCGTATTCCTCCTTGGCCTATTAGGCTGGTGTCTGTCTCACCTTTGCTCCTTTGCATCGAGTGTCTCTGATTGCTTGCGGATGGAGAGGCTGTGATTTTGCTGACTGTGCTGCTTTGGTTCAGCTGTGAAGCAGTTACTTATAATTGGTGCCAAGGAGTAGCAATCAACTGGAAAAAAAGCACTGGGAAAAGTTGATTTTCTTTTTTTCTTTTTTTCTTTTTTTTCCCCTGCAAAATGTTTCAATGAGCTGAGGCTTGAAATGAAAATGTGGGTGGAAGGAAAGAAGACATAGTGGAGTCTGGTTTTCTGTGGTTTACAGTGAAAATCTGCTTCTGGAATGGTGAAGGGAAAGGAAAACATGATGATTAGCACATATGCTGCTCCTGCCTGGTTCTCAACATTACTTTTTATGGTGTCTTAGGAGGGTGTAGGGTATGCAAAGGAACAAAATTCCCAGTTTCAGAAGGCGGCTGTGAGCAGTTGCTCAGGTTAAAGGGGGAGACTTCATTTAAAAAAAAAAAAAAAAAAAAAAAAANATTACTTTTTATGGTGTCTTAGGAGGGTGTAGGGTATGCAAAGGAACAAAATTCCCAGTTTCAGAAGGCAGATGTGAGAAGTTGATCAAGTAAAAGGGGGAGTATGCCGTCAAAAAAAAAAAAAAAAAAAAAAAAAAAGATCCTGACAGTGACCAAAAATAAAGATAGGTCAGTGTTTCGGATATCTGTGGGGAAAAAGTAGTTTCCAAATGCTAACAAAGATGGGAATTTAATTACTCTCCATAATTATGTATTCCTCATTGGTGGATCTCAGGGTCATTTTCACAGTACGGTATGGTTGGTTTTCTTTTTGATCATGAACTGTTTACTAGTATAGTCTTGTGCTTTTAAACAGATGCTGAATGTTCTACCCTTAAAATAAGCAAAGTAAATTCTGATGTCAGCTACTTCCAAATACTCAGGAGGCAAGACAGAATGCTATATATCTACTGCTAGGCCATGGTCAATAAAGGTCATTATTTGGATTTTGCCAACAAATTTCCTGATTTTTTTTTTTTTTTTTTTAAAGCAAGCCTTACACTTATACATGAATATTGGAAATACATGACACCACAGCTTTGCAGCACAGCATGCTTGCTTAACTTTACCGTGGGTCATCTGTTGGTTATGGTCATTTTTAATTATTATTTTTGAAGCTTTTAGCTTAATAACATCTTATCATCCAATTTCATCTCTCTCTTGCTATCTGAGTTCTTAAGGTCATCATCCAGTTCTTAATAAATTTTAATATCTCTTATTTCTTTCATGTCTTACATCTTTTTGCTCCGATTGCCCTCATCAAATTCAATGAGATCTCATTTTGTAATTGCTAAAATCAATACCTGCATTTCCAGGTCCTTGATCCTTTTTTGTCTAAAAGGCTCAATTATTATCAAAATTTTTAGTTCAACTTACATTTGCAATTTGAGTCTCTTGCAATTTGAGTTAAAACTACTTAAATAAAAATTACAGTGATGAAAATGATATGCCAAGCTCACCCCCTGACTTTCACACCTTATCTGGTCTGGTTAGTGTTTCTGCGAAAGTTCTTCCTTTCCCAAGGAGCTCTTTCCATTTTCATGTTGTATTTTTATATATAAGGAGTTGCTTCTGCTACTGCTGTTGTTTTATACATCTATTCATGCAAGTGCTATGAAAACCAGACTTATGTAAGTTGAAGATTGATGAAGCTCCAGTTCCCCCAAATAAACGGTGTATCCAAATTTTTTTCATCAGTATGTGTGAATCTGGAACTCGCATACTTGTAAACAGTTTTGGCTGTTAAATTGCTCGTACTGCACATGTAATCAGGAGACTGGAGTGCATATGTTATACTCAAACACTTTTAGGTAGCGTTATTAACAGAAGAGTCACTGGAAACAAGCGTTGCTTAGCTCTCCGCCATTGGATTTGTTGTAGGCTTGAAACCTGAATGAGGTAGTGGGAAAGGGTGACGGCAGAGTCATCTAAGGAATACTTTACGTTTCAAATTTGAATCCCTATTCTAGGTTTTTTAGGAGAGTCAGGTAAGGAGTTAACACTGATTCACTTCCTTTTCCCTGGTTACGCAAATAGGTAGTGAAACTGTGTGTGGAAACTAGTAGAGGTTTGCAACAACATGATTGCTTTGTTGGAGGGAGTGAACCTGAGACCTCTCCCTCTGAAGCGCTGACCTCTGCTGCTGAGCCCAAGGACTGATCTGCTCCCTGTGAGCAGTGACGGGCGGCTGTTCTCTTTGGGTCAGTCGCAGCAGGAGACAGGAACACAATGTGTCAGTGTTTAAAAGAGTTTCTTTTAGAATTTTTACTTTTTGGAAATAGGAATTATGTAAGTCGGCTACAGAGAGGCTCTCTGCTTAGCTGCAGCCGGCGTCATGCTGGTCACACGGAGCCAATTAGGCTTCCAGAAGTCTGACCATGAAACTTATACCGGTGGCTTTGTGCAACAGCCACAGCATTCAACCTGGAGGGGGAAGGTGGGGGGAAAAGTGAAATAATTAGCCTCCAGAAATGTGTACAATTCCAGATAGTGCTCAAAATTACATTTCTGATTTTAATGAAAGGTACTCTGGCTCAATAAAATTTAGAGCAAAGCCCTGCTGGTTCAAATTATTAGTGCACACCTTAGACCTGGTGAGTTTTATATAGTTTCATGTGGCTCTTTGAACATTTTGCACAGCTTTAGTTCAACTCTATTGCCCTCCATGTAAGAGCCCTTTTATAGACTTACGTAGAGATGAAATTAACTCCTAAGGAAGAGTATTAATGGATTGGGATTTCTCATAATCTTCCTTGGAGATCGGGATGTTTTCCAAAACAGCAGTATGCTTTTGAGTGGAAGAAAAATTATAGAGCTGGGGTCCTTCTGGCTTAATTTAAGAACAGTGGTATTTTAATAAAATGAAACGCTACCAGGTCAGGACTGTAACTGTTGTGTGTCAGTTACAGTGGAGTGTACTGAAGAAGGTAGTTCTGGCTGTCCAGGTAGCAGTTAGCTTGCCCCCAATTATACTGTTCTCTTTTTTGAGTTTCACTTAGTATTGCTATTGTCTCAGTATTATTTTCTATCATTTTGCGTCCYACTGTTGCATCCTGAATACAGCTGCAGTAATCATGTGGAGCAGTTTGAGCTGGCAGGTACGGATGCGGGTGGCTTTTTCACTTCTAGGTCATGGGATTCAACAGGTGGGAGGAGAAAGCGCAGCAGAATTACAGTTCATTTAACCCTCTCATTTTAAAGCCTGTTCAGGATTGCTTTGATGACACATCAGAAGGGAGAGTTTCAAAGCAGTGCTGAAGTGGGATGAGTTTATTTCATTTTTATCATTAGAGAAGATGATGGAAGACTTATTATTTGTGAGGTTAATGGCAATAAGTTAGATAAGCACAAAATGAAGGAAAAAAAACTTCCTTCACTTCCATTAAAAAAAAAAAAAGTCAACATTTAGTTTTCTGCAGGCAACTGCAAAAAACTGTATTAGACACACTCTGTATTTTTTTCCTGCAGACAATCCAATCATGGATTTCAAGGGAAAATAAATTTTTTTTTCAGTACTTTCTAAGTATGAAATAAAGGAATATTCACCATTCAGCCATCACACCTCTGATGAGCCAAACACAGAAGTTACAAGGGATCTTCACCAGTTGTAGCATTTTATAGGCAAAGCTTTTCTGCAGTACTAGTTCCATTCATGGTTTCCAGAAAATGTTTTTTTTAATGCTCATTTTGAAATGCTTGTATGTTACAGTATATAGTCCTGTCAATTTGTTCTGTGTAGTCTAAATAAGTAATGTGTGCAAAGAGGAGAGACACTGGTCGTCCTACAGACCAGTGATAGAGTAATGATCAAAGTCTTGGACAGGTAGGCATGATTTAGAAATTTGATCATGTAATGCAGGGTTCGGATTGCTGTCTCCAGAGAACTTGACACTTTCTGCCTACTGTTTACAGTGCGTAGGCTAGCAATCCCTTTCAAAGGCACAGAGTATACAAGAGAAGCTTCTGGAAAGGGCCAAGACCTCCATCAGAATAATAACATCTCTCATCTTGAGCTAGTCATTAACCACCATTTATATTAAGTCTTGCATTTCGTAGTGTTCATAACCACTCATCTCTTGGTAGCAGTAACTTACAAAACGCAGATAGTGGATAAATACATCAAATTGACAAGATTAATTTCACCCAGTACGTGGGAGTACTGGATGTGTTGTTTCCATCTTCTACATGTACCAGCTGTAACAGTGGCTTTTACATGAGCCACCGTAACTTCTAGTGGCCATGGCGGTGACATGACTGAGTGATTCCAGTTCCTGCTGTGTGCTCTCATTGCACTGTGTCCACTCTCTGCATCTGCTTGAATTGTGACATGTTGCTGATGGCTTGAAGAAACAAGGAAGCACAGCTGAGTGGCCTGAACTGCTGTTCAGCTCTGACAAAATTGGCAAAACTGGCAGGTGACAAGTTAGGTGTTTCCTTACTGCTGAAAATGACAAAAATACACTTTTCTGCCTGATTTTCCACATACCGAGCATGCTAGTGTTCTGTTAGTCACAAGTCTCTTCATTATATGCTGCTCAATAGAGGCAGCGTATAAATACATTACAGAAGACAGAAGGATAATTTGTACTTCCAGTATTTTTCCTGTATGGATGTGACGCATAACTCCTGGCTGACAGTAGTTCTGGAACCTTATGAAATACACAATCACTTCTACGTCCATCTGACTGATGGCACTATTAAAATTGTAAGCTCGTGTTGATTGAGAAATGTGACTTCTGAAAAGTTATTCTTTCTTCATATCTAGTTGTCATGGGGCACTGTGTAATGATGTCATTTCGAAAAAGGAACACATCTGACAATAATTCTGGAGATATTTCATTACTGCAGCAATGGTGGATAAGAAACAAAAATAGTTTCCTATCTAGAGGTGGACAGAGACTCTTATATTTTTCAAAGTAAATTAGGTATTGATGAAAATGTAATAATTATATGTCCGTGGAACTGAAGTAGGGTGACAGGACTAAATTGAATGTAGTCAGCACATAGCTGCACTAATGAAAAAAAGTGCCACCAAACATTAGCACTATTATATGTATAGATCTTGTGAAAGAGAGGTTTGCATTTACCTTTATATGTATATTTTTTTTTTCCTTTTTAAAACAAAGACCTGTTATTTCAATATAGAAAGCTTAGCATGAAGTTCCAGTTTGTAGAAATGATAAGTAGGTGAATGTGAGATGATTTGTGAAATTATTCCTGTGTCTGGTATTTTTCTGCCAATGTCCTGTGTTGATATTTAATTCTGGTTATCACACCCTTCTTGAAGAGTGTCAGCCATGAGTGTCATTGCTTCTTTTTGTTCTATGAAAGAGGGGAGACAGAGAAACAGAAAAGAGAGAAAAATATTTCTAAATGAGGCACACGAGAGATGAAATGATTTTTCCTGTATTTTGGGTGCAGATTAAAATCAGCTTACTTGAGTGTATCTTAACTGTAAAACTGTTCTTGCTCTTTTAATCTGTTTGCCTAATATAGACCTTTGGCCTCTAAATCTCAGAGTACTCAAAAGGTGAATGTTTTCCTGTTTTTCAAATCAAGATACACGGAGAAGTGAACTCACTTTACCAAGCTTTTAGGGAGCAAAGGGATGACAATTCAGCACCAGTCATGGCTAGTGGTTAACAATGTATTACTGGGCTAATATATGATGTAGTAGCCCATCTTATATTACATTTGAAAAAAGAATTTTTCTGCATGCTTTTGCTTTTTAATGAATGGGAAACACAACCTCTTACACGTGCAGAGAACCATCCAGGTACTTCTTTAAGAGGTGCAGTAGCACTCAAGTGCCTCTCTTATTAGTAACGCAGATGAAATGCAGTTGGCTTGATACATGAAGATTAGTGTGATCTCAGAGTTATCAGTCTGTACTGAAAAACAGCTGGTGTAAAAGAAGAATAAAGAGGCAACAGCAAAATTTGGAGGTGAGAGGTTAGCAGCAGGCATAGTCTCCTTAGTCATGGTGCTTCACTGCAAAGAAATTACATGAAAAAAATAGCCGTCTGAAAAACAGATATAACAGTAGTTTATATTTCATTTGTAAAAATGAGATGGTTTGAATGTTGTTTGAAATTTCTATGTGAGCTTCAGGAATCTAGAAAATGACATGTGAGATTCCTGTCTCATTACAATTTACTTCATGGAAGAAACTTTATTTCATGGGTTTCCTATTGCATTAGGAACTGTCAAATTAAGTTGTACATGCATGCTTATATCTCAGTTTCTGGTTCCAAGAAAGAGTTAATATTTAAAATACATTTTGTTCATCTAAAGAGAACATGTGCCATTATCAGACCCATGGGGGCTCCTCAGTTTAGAGATTCACTCAGGTTCAGGAGAAGATTTCAATGTTTGCATGCTTGCCGTTGCCTCAGCTGGATATTCTTGTCCTTTCTCCTCTGTTCTTACCCAGAGTCTGCATCATTCCCATGGATTCCTGACCCCTGTGCTCATAGCTGCCCCGTGTCCACAGGCAGCTACTTCTCTAACCTCTGCAGTCCAGTAGCAGGCTCCCTTGTTCCTTTGAATATCGTATCATGAGACTAAGCAGTTTTGAACTTTTTTTTTTTTACATTTAAAAATATAATCATCCTGTCACTTGTACTGTCCTCATGTTCTAGTTTGGGTTCAGACTCTCTAACAGATTCAAAGATATCAGGTGGAGACGTTTCCTATTTCATACTAAGCTTCTGTATCTGCTTAATTTGCTTAAGGCAAAATATTTTTACAGTATGATTTGGAAGTAGAATTTAATAACAATAAAGTTCTGGTGCATGTTGCAGTCATTCATAGAGTCTAGGAGTGTAGCTGGCAATTGGCATCTATATGCGCACCCACACATACCAGCATACACATACACACACATATATGCATTTTAACACCCATCCTTGCAATCTGCTAGAATATACACCCCATTATGCACACACAGGCTGTTCGGTTGCGTAGTAAGAGGGAGAGATGCACTAATGTGTCAGTAAAGAAGCTGATGAGAAATCATGCTTTGTCTTCAGAAAACATCTTGGAGAGAGAGGGTGAGAAAAATTCACTTCATGGGGAAATTTTGCAGCAGGGGAGGGATCAGGGTGCAGGAGAGAGAATAGGTATTGTGAAAGAAAGATAAGGAGCGAAAAAAAGGTAAATTCCTACATGTACCATGTTGAATGCGAGTGAATGATGGAGACGTAAAGACTATTAGGAACAAAAAGCGGAAAAAAGACAAGATGGTAGAAGAGAGGGGGAAGGAGAGCCTTAAGTATCATGAAACAGTTTGGAAAAAAGACCTGCTGGTAGGAGAAACTGAGAGCATAAGGGAATTGAAAGTATGAAAGTGGTTGGCAGGGAGGGGTTTGCAATGGTGTGTCTGAACAGAAAATGATGATGAAGGGGTGGAGAAGAGAATGAATACAAAATAAAAGGGAATAACTGAAGAGGAAAAGCAGTAGTACACATACTACTAAAATCTGGGTAGTTTTGGTTTATTGTATTATATTACCTGCATTTCGTAGTCTAAAACAAGAACCTGGTAACAGTGAGAAGAATAAGTTAAGATGAATTAAGGAAGTGGAAAATTTAATGAGAAGTGTTGTAGAACTGGCTGAAATCCAGGGGGACCACTGGCTCGCTCTTCTCCACAAAGACGATTAAATGCAGGAAACCCTAAAAGCTGCATCAATGTCTTTGATGCTGAGTGGAGTTTTCTGTCTCCTTTTTTCAAAAAAGAGAAAGTAAGAAAAGAGAGTGAATAGTAATTTGTTGTTTGATTTACATCTTTTGTGAAATGTCTTTGTCCTTTTCATGTTTGTTTGGAGAATTTCACTACAAATTATTTACAAATAATAAAACAATCCTACTTATTTTCATAAGCGTCTGTACTAATAACATTCTTACTTAGTAAAATGAATTAAACATGACCTGCATAATAGCTAAATATTTGTCATGGTAATGTTTTTTGTGAGAGATGAATTATTCTGAAGCACTCAAATCTTCCAAAATAAATCCTAGATTGTGTTATTAGAAGGTAAAATAAAAAAATGGATAGGACTGTTATTTTTATGCAGAGGCACCATAAGAAAAGTAGAACATTTCCCATCCTAATCACATAGAGTCTTTTATCAAAATACTCGTACATAATTGTGTGAACAAGAAAGCTCATGCAATGTAGGGGGCTGACGGTTTCTGAACACTTACCACAATGGACCAGGACATTCAGATGTGTAAACTGACAGCCACATGATACACTTTGGTTTTGCATGTGTGCTGAAGTTTGTGTTCAGTTCCATTAATAAATGCGTACAGATTTTGAAAACTAGGTCATCAGTGGGACAGCATCTTTTTATTATGATGTACAGTCTGCATGTGTGAACAACCGAAATAATTTTCATGTGTACCGTGAATCATAGCCCTATTTTATCCTTAGTTTTCACTTTTTCCTTATATAAGCAAACTCCTATTGATTTTGAGCAGATTTTCCCTGAATGAGGGCTGAGGAGGGACTGCGGTATTTGGCCCTGAGGATTTTATATGCTAGTATGAATCATAAGAATTTGGAGACAATATATTTTAAAATGATTTCCTCTCAAGTACGTTACTACATCTTGCATGTTACTAGGAGCCGTGTGAATGTTGTTACCATATGGATAAACAAACTCTTTCTCCCATTCCCCATTCACTCATTTTTCAGAGCCTCCCTAGTTTTCTTGGCAGGTTGTTGTTGCAGAAATACTATTGATGGGGCTCCTCAGCCCATGCACCTTGATTCTAACACTCTGTCTGAAGAGCCTGGTATCCGGTTTTTTATTTATCCACAGCCTTCTTTTGAAGACAGCCCCCCTCGGTATAAATCCTGACAGTCTATATCAAGGCCTCAATCTTCTTTCTCCTTGCGATGGAGTTTGTGATCGTCGGCAAGAAGTCAGTTCTGTCTCCCTTACATCTCTAGAGTTTTTAGAGCTCTGAAAATACCAAGAGCATGACCCTCAGATATATATATATTATTTTTTACCCAGAAAACGAACAAAGAAGAACTTGTCAGTCAGTCTTCTTGAAAGCAAATTCTGGCAGGGAAGCTACAGTCTGCAGCTGTCATTGGGCTAAGGGTATAAATGTGGCCCAAATGTGAGGCACAGTGTAAAGCAGGGCTCAAATTAATGCAAGTTGTTGGTCAAAAAGCTTCTGACCTTGTACGGTGGCTTCTGTGAATCAGGACGTATGCGTACTGTCAGTTCTATGGTGTACTGCTCACAAGCCTTTCCACCAGAGACCGTATGCCTTGGCATTTTTGGTGACTCGTGCTATTGTAGTATATGGGGGGAAAATAGGTATTTTTGTCTCTGAACTGGAGCCTAATGTGTCTGAGCAGTTTTACACTGATTTGGAGAAAGCCAAATGAGAGAACAAGCTGCATTTTAAATTACCAGATAAATAAAGGTGTTTCTGATGTTTATATGTTCACTTTTTCTCAAACAGATTAAAATGGTGATTCAGATTGGCTCAAAAAATTCCTGTAAGTGGTGTTTGTGGATTTTTTTGGTGGGATTTTTGAACCCAGGTAAATTATAGGTATAGATTTGTGGGTCCAAATGGATTCTTTTAAATTTCAATAGAATGTTGTTGTGCATTAATTGGAAATATATGCTATAAGCTCATTAAGAAGTGATTGAGAAGCAAAATGAACTAAAGAAATGAATGAAGATAACAACCCACTTTTTTAGCCTTATGAGTTGGAGATCAATGTAAGAGTACAGCGAATACTTGTAAATTGCAGATATGGGGGAGAACACGATGTTACTCTGAGAAAATTCTGTGGTTTTGAAAAAAATAATTACCATTCAAGAAATGAGAAGGGAATCTAGTGTATTGCTTGCTAATCAAGTATTGCCTATTTGTACACCACTCAAATTATTTTCTTTAATGGCTGCACAAAATACCGCTTCTCAGATGTTATCTAATATGCAAAACAATATATTAAAAAAAAAAAAAAAAATCCTCAAACCTTTTGCATAATTATTTCTGATAGCAGATGTAGATACTGTATCAGCATAAATCAGAGCGTTGTTCCAGAATGCTGCTGCATTTAAAGTTATGTCAGTCAAGGGCAATAGTAGAGGTTGCTTAGCTCCCGGTCTCATTGGGCAGGGTTATTTCCAGAGATATATTTTTTGATATAGCTAAATAGTTTTCAAAGTGCTTGTTTTTTAGCTATAATTAATCCTTTGAACATCTATAGCTATTCCATTAAGAATCTCATAACTAATGAATTAAGTCTGACAAAACCTCATTGGAGTTGCATTTAATTTATTAGCTTTACAATTCTAATGGAAATAGCTATAGATGTGCAAAGGATTAAGGATTATAAAACTAGGAGGTCAATAAGTATTGCATCCATTTTACAGATGAATAAACTGAGGCAGCATGAGGTTAAATGATAAATGTTGTAAAGAAAAGTGCATTAGGAAGACAGGAATGGAAGCCAAAGCTTCAGTCAACACAGTTGCACTATATGGAAAAAACTATGGATTTTCACTGTTTCACATACATCAGAATTTATTTCTACTTGAAGGATTCAAGACGTGTAGTTCATTGGGTTTTGCCTTTAATTGCAAGAATGGCATTATCCCTTTGAAAAGCGTAGACATTGCATCTGAACTGTCCTTTTACTAAGTTTGTTTCCTTCTCCTTCCTTGTCCCCTCTTTGTGTGTCATTTTGGAGCAGATGTGTTTTCTTTCTTTAGAAAAACTGAAAATATTAATTCAATCTGTAACTTCAGAGATGGAAAAGAGTTAATAGAAACATTAATAAGTACAACCTTAATAGGATTTGAACTCACAACCTTTGAAATATGAATTAGAAATTTGTCTGGTAGTCTACACAGTCTTTCATTAGCAGCCATGGGAATTTACAGGTGTTAAATTAGTTAGAGAAATGCTCCAGTATTCCATGAATGCAATAAAAACATAATGAGAACTACAAGGAAATAAATTAATTCTAAAAAAGAAATCTAATATAAGGGCAACAAAGTTCAAATAAAGCTTGCTCCCTGGTTTCTAACAAGATCTGTGAAATGTCACCAATATTAGACTTAATGTTGCATTGTTATGCTTCACTTGTTGAAATATTTTCATTATATGCAAACTTCAGTGAATTTTTGGCCTCCTGCTCTATAAAAAAAAAATTTCCTACATTTTAAATATTTCTGTGTAATAGTTTGCCTGTTGAAATGACACTGTATTTTCATAGGATAGAATTGTAAGCCGCTGATCTGAAGCCATAGCTGGTAGGAAGCTCACTGGTCACAGGTGTTGATGAGCCAGGAGAGGAGGAGCACAGAGCTGCTGGAGGCAGATGGAGCGCAGAGCACCGTGCCTGCGTTTGGTGGGGAGGAAGGGAAAATGGATAGACCAAGTCTCATTTGTTTCAGATATGTGACAACTTTAAAAATTTTGAGTAAAAAATATGTTTTCACTTCAATGGCATTAAAATACTGTTATCCCAGTTGGCTAATGAACGAATTAAAAAACATGACCAAATGTACAAAAGCTTCGACTTCATGGTGTGAATGCTTTGCAGTATGTGTTAGGGGACTTAATTTCATTAATGCAATTTTAGGTCTTGCATTCCTTTTCTTCCTTCTGGTTTTAGAAAAACAAAACCTCAGGTATAAACCATTTTCAGTCAACAAATACAGGAATTAGTATCTCAGTGAAGGGAGAATGAAGCAGCTTGTTACAGAGGCTTATGGATGATAGCTCAGAGACCGGGTCTGTGGGGTCAGCAAATCCATACTCTACACATCCATGTAGGACATTTTGCTACATTACTCCCTGCAATATCTTCACCGGTGTGTTACTGCTGGTGTATATTGCTAACAACAGAAGGAAACAAATTATACTTCTTACTTAGTGGAGAGAGTTCATTGGCACACAGGGCTGTAGTATAGTCACTACTGAGAGGTCAGCATCGATTGCCAAAAGTCTGATCAATATAGATGTGCTAGCAATGACTGTGGTCTCTCTGTGTCTTTTGACATAGAGGCAAAGGCTGAGCAGTGAGGTGGGATGTAGTACAATGCTCAGCCTTACCTGAAGGAGAAGTATGGAAAAGAGATGTTACTCATGTAATGGAGCTTATGTTTAATATTTGTTTATTAAAGCTGCCTGTGTCAAGCTCTGGGTGCTAGTATCTCATTTGTAGTAATAGACATACCCAATTTTTCAAGAGCTTCTGAATCATAAGCTGCAATGTGATCTGTGTTCCTCAGTTTCACACAACCTGTCTGAACCTAAACATTGTAGAAATCTTAAAAAAACCCACCAAAAAACCACAAGCCATTCAGCACAGACTATGATGGGGAGAAGAGTGAGAGAATGACAAACTGCTGAATGACTTCTGGCTTTCTCTTTCCATCTTTTCTTGATTCAGGGAGGTGGAGAAAACTCCTGGATTGTGGTAACCTTTTTGTTTGTTTTTCTTTTTCTCTTGCTCTGAATAACTTCCAAAGCATCTTTGGTCATTAGGGAGTAGATAATAATTTCAAAGTTTTATCCTTTGAATATTCTTCTGGAATATTTAATCAAGTAGATAAATTCAGAGAAGCTGAATGTATCTTATTTTTATCGTATGTTTCCTCTCTCCAAGAATTCCTGATCATCATTTACAGCAACTGGGTTGAGCAGAATGAAGGTCTCCAAGCCTTGGAAGAAAGTGGGGAGGAATACCCAGCTATGTTAGAGATCTTGTTTTCTCCCAGTGAGGAAAAAGAGCCTCTGCTGTCCAGAAGCTCTGCTTGTTGTGAGCGAGCAGCTTACGTTGGTGATGGTACTGTCTGGCCC
Source organism: Phoebastria nigripes (assembly GCA_035582835.1). Lineage (NCBI taxonomy): Eukaryota > Metazoa > Chordata > Aves > Procellariiformes > Diomedeidae > Phoebastria > Phoebastria nigripes. Next base: position 400,858 of record JAYKAV010003123.1, on the reverse strand, counting down.
CTCTTCTCACAGCTTTTACTTAAATCAGTGAATCCTGATGGATTAGTTATGGGACATTTATATTGAGGGAATTTGGACTGATTGTCAAGTTAATGTCTATTGTTGTGTGTTGGTTTTCATTTTATGTTAGTTGTCTTGTTTTCTACCTTTTTCTATTTGCTACCATCTCTTTTATATTGTGATATATCTTCAGTGTGGCATCCTGTAGTAAATACAGTGAAAGTAGGACTTGTTGGCAGCAAACACTACTTAGGATAAAGTTGCTGTTAACCTTGAATTCAGTTGTATTGTATGACTTAAAATGGATTAGAAGTCTGTTCTGGTCCTTTAGAATTGAATTATTTATGTAGAAGTATATTGGTCTTATATATTTAAATATAAATTATTTATATTGAACATATATAGAGTATATTCAATTTAATACGTTTTGAGAAAATACTTGGGAAATAATGACATTCTGTGACTTCTCAAAATTAAGGATGAAACATGCACTGCTGTTTCCTACATTATTTAATAAAATATAACTTTTTCATTTGTTATATTGGTCAGATAATGGCATTCAAATAGATCAGAATACATAGGCTTTGCATGTAGAGTATTCTTAATTTGGAGATTTAAGACCATATGGTTTCATTAGTTTAAAGCAGAGCTATAGACACACACATCACTGTGTAGCTTTGTGTGAAAAACAGGTGAGGAACATGTCTTAATATTTTAATTCTTAGGAAAAAAAAAATGACCATTACAAAACACACAGTAATCTCAACAGTCCTAGAAGTCCTGTCTGATCATATATTAGTTAAGATTATTTTCTCTAAAACACTTAATAGTCACTTGAAACCTTTAGGATGGCTCATACTTTGTAGAATTAAAATAAGTAGCTTGAGAAGTCAACCAAAAAAATATTTGATTTCAAACACTTCAGATCTTTCTGGAATGCATTTTATACTCCAGACTTCCAGTTAGTCTCTATTACTCTGCTTCACTGCATTTCATCTTTTGGAAATATATCTTTATGTCCTTTAAAGGAATTTTCTAGTTTCTTGCACAGTTTTGTTGTTGGATATCTCTCTGTTAGGTAGGTGAGAGGCTTTGGGGGCTTTTTGGTTTTGTTTTTTTCCGGGGGAGTGATGGAGGAGACTTGAAAAGGATGCAAGTGTTTCAAGGGTCTGCAGTACCTCCAGAAGGGGGGTTAATTTTTCCCTCCTCAGCACTGTCAGACAGAAGGCTGTTGACTTTAATTTTGTCTCTAAGCATTATAATTTTGGCCGTGTAACTTTTGCTGGTCCAGAAAGATCTGACTCCTTGCTGTTGCTGTATGGTCTTCTGTTCTGCATGTCTCAGTTCCAACTGGGGACCTGAGGAGAGCCGTGTCCTGACTTCTCAGTGTAAAGCATGACCCCCACAATTCCTTCTGCTATAATAGAATATTAGAGTTTTTTTTTCCCCTCAGGCTTGTACCAAATGATAGAAACAGTTTCAGGTGACCTTGTGTCCACTGTTAGGTCATCCCTTTAAAAAGCAGCTTCACTGTAACATTTTGCTTGGCAGGGTGTTTCTAAGCATTCCGCTAAATAATCTGTAACATTTAACAACTTGAATCCAAATTATCCCCTCCGTTACAGTAGTGCAGACCCAATGACTCCTGTTCTTTTCTGTGGTTAACTGCGTGGGACAAGCAGCTATTCACTGCACTCTGTTTTTTTCCCGCTGATCATCTTTAATTGAGCTGGGCCCTTCGCCCACATACTCCGTCATGCAGGTACGTTAATTCAATTTATATAGAATGAGCTTTTTCCCCTTCTCCTCAAGATGAGCTCAGCTCTGCCTTCTGAACTCAACCCATTATTCAGCCTGTCTTGTACCTGGAAAATCTCTGATTTTAGAGATACCTGTCATACTCTTTCTGTCTCGTGCATTCATTTTACTGTTCTCTTTCTTGATTTTTTTTATGTGGTTTTGTTTTACAGCTAATATTCTTGCCCTTCACATATACAACTTTGATTTTTTTAAAAACATTTTTCTCTTCTCAGATTTTTGTACCGCTGTCTTCATTTCAAGGTCCTCTTACCTGTTAACTTTATATGAGAGAACTTTAATTCACTTTTTCCGTGTAATATTTTCTTCTTCTTAGTTGCTTGGTTCCAGTTCTAGCATACCACTGTGTGTTTTGATCCATTGGTAATTTTGTATATTTTTGTTTATATTCCTGAGGTGAACATAGGCGAGCTGGTGGGTCCCGGTTGTGCCCAAACCTGGAGACTGCCCTTCGCATCTAGCAACTCTGGCAGTGCATTCARTCTTGTTAGCCCTTTCTAAATATGAACACGGTATCCTACAGAAGATTACTTTGATGCAGCTGAATTGTGTCTTTAAATCACAATCTATTGTAGGAAGTATGTAGAAAGTACTAGGAATACTCCCCAAAATTTCTGAGGTACTGTCTCAGCTGAGCTAAGCATTTCTGAGAGCGAGTTGGATTGTGATCCAAAATCTTCTTAAAAAAGAGAGTCAGATGCTTCGTGTGTCCCTGCCTCATGTCTCCCACTCCTGGTCAGAGGGAAAGTGCTTCAGAGACGTGAACCTTCCTCCTCTAATAAATGCAGGCATGTGTATTACTCACAGCATTAGTAGACAACCAGACTCTTGCTTCCAGGAAAAATATAGAAACATAGTTCAGGGTTTTAGCATGTGCAAGTGCGCATGCGCTCTCTCTCTCTCTTTTAAAGAACATGAGAGCTCTAAAAAGGGTCATTATGCAGAATAGCTCAGTATGTCTGATAACGTTACAGCAAGGGTCAAAAAATCAAAAATATCAGTTCTTCAGGCAAAACATGAATAGCAACACTGAGACTATTACTGGAGTGAGAACAACAGGTTTTGACTCATGTTTGGATGAATTTATCCTTTATCCTAAGAGGTACTTTTAGCCTGCAACTTAGCAGGCTCTTACACTGTTCTGTAACTGGTGTAAAATGTTATTGTGCTAATTTGGACTAAAGAGGGAGGACAAGAATAAGGCAGGTCTGTATTTGCTTCCTGCAGTATGCAAAGTCTGGAGTAACTTATACATGTGAATGAAAAACTACTAAATCGATTATTAGGTAAGTAATAGGTTATACAACAAATATAGCCCAGTGTAGGTCATGGGAAATTCTGTATATTTTTTTTTGGCGTGGAATTTGTATGCATTGAAAACATCCCTCAGTAGCTGTCTGGCAGTCTCAACTTTCAGATAGTCGGCTGTCATGCTTCTTTGTTCAGTGCTTTCAGAATAACAACTTAGGGCTCCAGCGGCGGTGTGGCACACCATATCTTGGGCTAGTGCAAGGATCTCATTTAAATATAGCAGTACTTTCCACGCAAAAAAGTTAATATTTTAGTGTGACATGCAAAACTGACGAATGGCAGTCTGTAAGTCCAATACTTTTTTTTTTTTTTCCTGGCAAATATACTACTCCTTTTGTAAAGGCCAAGAAATTAATGAATGATTTTATTCTTCCCCCTTGCAGCCTGCACAGGGTAATTATGTATTATTAATAATGCAGCAGTACAAATGATATTAAATGAACTACATTTGTTAATGTAGATCTTATCCAACTGCTTTTTCCATCGATGGACTGTTTCTCATCAGGGGGTGCTGATTAGCTGTAATATGTGGAAAGATGGGACAGAAATCCAATCAGATAAATAGGATGGATTTGGAAAAATCCAGGAAGGAAGAACACCATTTAAGACTGTGAATCTATTATTAAAAAGAGAGATGAGAATTTATGCTTTTTTGCTTTTTCATACATTTCATGGCCATTTGAAAGCTAGAAAGTATCGACTCTTGTTCTACCAGGGCTATAAAGACTCACAGAATATTTCATCTGTCAAAGCTGTAATGCTGTTTTCTTTTGCAGTGCATATGAAAGCTATGAAAGTCTTTGCTATGCTTGCTCTTGCATTTATTCAAACTACTGTGTTGATGAAAATGAGTGATTTTCTATTGCTATTAGAAATTTTTCTAAAAAATCACTAGCCTCCTGATAAAGTTTACTGTCTCTCTGTTAGAATAATAATCTCTTAATTTTTACAGCTATATTGTCATACATTTAAATGTGGTTATACAATAAATACACATGCATAATGCATAAATGTAAAGGATTTGATCTGACTGCCTCTAAAATCAATGGAAAATTATTGTAGAATTCAGAGGGTATAGTATGAGACCAAGTAATCGTTCCTATAGTTAATGTACAGTTGAGACCCAGTCCATATCAAAATGAAACCAACATAATCTCATTTGAAAGCGGGTGGTTGCACCTGTGTTCACAAGATAGAAATTAAATTAATCTCATTCATTAGTAGATTTACTACACATTTGCATTGTGTTTCCCATTAGCAGAGTCCAGTGGTTCTTGTATGCTGTGGGACCGTTATAATCCAACTACACAATTTTCTTTTCCTGTCCTTTTTATAGGCACCGTGTTTCTAGAAAACTTAAAAATACCCTTCCATCTAAAGCACTGTGAAACTAGAAACTTGTTTGAAAACTTGTGGTAGCAAACTTGACCCTGTGGCGTGCAGAAGTTTGTAAACCACTGCAGCAGGCACTATTTAAAGTCCTTTAGCAAGCTGGATTGCCTCATCCAGTTTTAAAGATGATCAAATATAGGACTCCGCAGTGATGGAATTTGCTCCTTTTCCTTAAAGACTCCACCCTTTTTGGGTATTTGGTTCCCCCCCCCCGCCGGTTGCATGTGTGATCATCAGTCATGCCGTAACAAGCACTAATGTTCCATTAGCATTAGCTGATACAGAGCGAGGGGTGTTTGCACTGGATGAGGGGTGCAGTGATGCAGCCCCAGAGCCAATCCCTGGGGTCCACCCGCAGCAGCCCTGTGGGGCTGGGGCGGCTGGTGGGAGCCATCGGTGCGGGATGCATTGTTACAGAAAGCAGCCTCAGGAACCAGGAAACTGTACTTCTAAAAACTCTGCACAGAAATATATATATTCAGAACTATTTACATTTTAATACAACTATTTCATGTAATTAAAGTAAACAGATAAACAGATCAATATGTTGAAACAGATGTATAAATATATAGATAGACATATTGCACAGAAACCTTAATATTTCATCCAAATGAAATACTCTATTCCAAATACACGCCGTAGGAGTTTTGCTCAAGGCTATGCTTTAGGTATACTCAAAAATTCCCGATAGCTAGTCACGAGGGAAAATATGTTCTCTTACAGATAATTGCTACTGGCAGCTAGAGACCTAGAGAATTTGATGTGCAATAATGTGACCTGACTATGTATTAAACTTTTTTGAAGGACATGCRTAAAGAAATTTTATATGTTTCTCACACACCTTAGTTTTTTTGGATTTCACTTGTGTTAGCACATTTTTAACAACTTCCCTATGTTTAATATCTGTTACATTTCATCCTAATAGTTCTCAGCTGTAAAAGATCCTAATATTATGGGTTTTTTTTCAAAACAAATGAGCTTAGAAATGTAGGGTGGAGAGGAGATGGGAAGGAGAATAAAGCCCAGGTGACTTGTAAGGAATATGTAAACAAAGCAGAGTTGCATTATTGATGATAGAACTGGAGAATACGAAACCAGTAAATATTTTTTCTTTAAAAATACATGAGGTTAACCATTCAAGTGCTGCTTGTTTCCCTGCATTCAGTTTGAATGTTATCTTGTAAGCATCTACTTTGTATCTATATATGTACTACTTACCACTCTGTTACCTCTTAGGAAAGCTTAAAAGACGATTGCCTTTCTATATTAAAAAGGTTATATGTTGTATATCACCTTTTATCCTCTTGGAAAGTACATAGCAATTATACAAAAAATTCAGTTAAAAGCAAATGTCAGAATTGTTTGCTTTTAGACTTGTCTTTTCCTTTAGTGCTGGTTTGTAATATTTGTTTCCCAGTGTTCAGGATTATCGCTAAGCAATGATGTATAGTTTCAATTTTCATAAACTGTTAGGAACTGAAAACGAACTTCCAAAAGATACAAAATGACACAACTTCAATAAATATCTTTATGTACCTTATAAAAATTCTTGATATCATTTTTGTTTTGTTGTTGGCAGATGTTAATAGGCAATAAATATATATATTGTTGTTCACTGGCCAAACAAAGTTAAAAGACTGAAGTAACTGTTTCCCTGCATTGTAAATTCCTTTTATTCCTCTTACCTGTTTAAAGCCCATCCCAGATTCCAAATTTAGATCTATAGTTGACACAAGTCACTGAAATTTTCATTATATCTTTATAATTTCCATTATTATTTCTATTTTTACTTTTTAATACTACWTATGAATATAGACAGCAATGCAGTGTTTGTGTGTAAGTTGTGATAATATTTTAATATAATGTAGAAGTTTAAATAAAACATAATTTGACACTTAATATAAAAGAATCCTGACTTATTCTTGTAAAAAAAAAAAAAAAATCATGTTTTTGCAGTAATTTAGATTATGATGAGTAGTATTTGTGGAAAATAGTAGAATGTAGATTATAGGAACTAATTAGAAAAATGTATTGCACTCCTGTTCCTTCAAACTCTTTGAGCCAGCTAGTTTAACAGGGTTGCAAGCTTCCTTTGGTGCATCACAGTTTTAAGGAGATGAGGTCAGTACAGGTGGTTTACTGTGGTTCAGCAAGTCTTTAGTTTTGATCCTGCTTTCTTCTGAAGATCTCTCTTTGCATTGTTGCCATGCAATAAGTACAACATTTGATAAATAAGGTTATAATGAGGAATTATAAAATTGTCACACAGTTTTGTCAGGAAGGAAATCCCATGGCTCGATTGTCTGTGGGGTGCATGTAACTTATCTGTTTGACTCTCTCCTAATATGCTGCAAACCTGATCTCTCTACTTTTCCAGAGATATTTGAATTAAAAGTAGTTTCATTTGAGCTGTGATGGGAGTGTTTTTGTGCTCCTTCAGTTCCACGAGAAAGTATCTTCCTATTGTATCAGTGGAGTTATAAACACACCRGGAGGGACGTTTATTTCCAGCTTTCTGTGTGGTGGAGATGATCTGGTCCCAATTGCTGTATCATGTGAGGTAGACAGGTGGCATCAGGCATTTATCAAATAAAAGATGAAGGCAGCAGCAGCAGGTTACGGCCTCGGGCTCAGCAAATACTCGATTCAGCTGCAGCAGATTCAGGCCTGAGGCAGGACAGTATAGCTGACTCTTGCAGAAACAAAATCAGACCTGTCACCAGTGCAGTTCATCCATGAATGTGTGCAACGGGGATGCTACAGAAGTTATGTGGAGCCACACAGTTACAGGTCAGCCATGCAATTTGCAACATCTGGCTTGCTCCTTAAACCCAGAATTCCCCTAGAAATGGCAATCAGGTAATACCTGCTGCAAAAAACCTACTTATTGAAAGGTGCATTATGAAACCAAGCATTTTGTTACTTAAAGGATTTTGAAAGTTGTTTTTATGGAATGTGAAAAGAGAGACAGGTATAAGCAAAGAAAGTGTAAACACAAATGTACTAGATGTCCCAGTCCTGGCTACCGACAGCTGCTGAGTGGTCCCATTGGGTCAGTGATAAAATCCTGAGGACCATGGGAGATGAGAACACACAGGATTAGCAGAATTCATTGACCATGAGGGAAAGCATGGAAGAAACAATCCTTTGCACATGCCTGTAAGGGAATCTACATTCAGGCAAATGTATATTTCTTTCTTTTATGCATATACCCTGATGAAAGGTTTTTAGCCCAAAACCCTGTCCATTTTTCCAGTATTGGTCTAATAATTATTTTCTTTCTCTCCATAAGCTGTGCCGCTCTTGGATCCTTAAGGCCAAAGTTGCCTATAACAGCTTTACTGCTACGCTTTTGAGCAGCAAAAAAAATCCTCCTTTCTTCAAAAAATAAAACAAAAATACCTAAGTAGATGAGCAGAACTTTCCATCTTCTAAAATTCAAAGTATAATATGTATATTCCAACAAATAAAAAAAAAATCCCAGGTCTATTTTAATCTTGACAATGGAACTTTTAATCACTTCGGAGTAGAGGCAGAGCAAGCTATTACCTGCCTGCAGTTACACTACGTAGTCGTAAACAGTCGGGCTTGTTATTTCTAGCACTGAGAGCTTGAAGTCAATGAGAATATCCATTAATATGAAGCAACAGATCAATCCTGAGAGCAGAAGTTTTATTCATTGTAAGGCTAGACCTCAATAAAAAAAGTTAAGTGAAGTATAATTCATAGCAATCAATTGATGTATTGATCTTCATACATTGATGTCAAAAGAAAAAAAAAAGATTGTGCTGTTTTTAACAGTATTCTGCTTTACAGTCTTCAAGTGGATCAAGAATCAGAAGAAAAGGTCTGGCTCTCCAGAACATTGTGTCTTCTTTACACATGAAGCTCTTTTGAAATCAGTGACAGTACAGCCTGTGAAACTGCTAACTTATGAACTGCATCCAGAGAATCACTGGGTCAGTGTACCAAGAAGTTTTCTCTTTTGCCAAGCATACTTGCATTGGTTTGAGATGGAGTAAATTTGCTTAGCTGAAGATAAGGTTGTTCTTTTCATAGAAAAGAGAAATGAGAAATTCTCTGGTCTCATCAATGACCTCAAAATATTTGGGCAAAGAAAATGTATAAACTTACTGTGTAATTGTATAATGATTTACATCAATGCAGACAGCTTGTCTGTCTGAATTCATCTATGGGTATGCTTTACTGTGATTTCTAAAGCAAATGCTGAGGTCTAAAAATTCAGGGTGACAGTTATGAAATATTAAAAAAATCCACAGGGGATAAAAATCTTTACTACTAAACACCAGTTAAAAACTACATAATTACGGAAGTAATTTTTTTGCAATGAAAAGTATCTTAAATTTTTGAAATAATGCACATTTAACATAGATTGGTATCTCTGAAGCAGATGTCTCCTTGACATGTGCATTCAAGCTGTTGGCGGTGACCTTGTAGGACAAAGCGGTTTTGAAAATTAGTTTTTGCCTCCCAATCTGTGAAAATAATGCTGTGGTGAAGATTTAATAAAAGTCATAGCTTCTCATAGAAGCTTATTTCAGCAAAGTAAACTATTAATTAAAATAACAAATGTCAGCTATTTCTCAGCTTGACAGTTAACACAACACAGCTTTTGCTTAGCATGATGTACAGAATGCATGGGAGGTATACCTATAATTCATTTTATCTATGTATGCTTCACTTCTTATATTTTAATACAGTGATAAATTAACAAAAAATGCTGCAGTTTTCTTAGTGGTGTGAGAGCTTGGGGAAAACCCATCTGGCATGTAAATAGCGTATGGCTAAAATGGGGGAGAAAAATGAAATTGGGGAATTTCTGAAGGATTTTAAGCTTTGCAAAGCAAAGGAGAAAATTTGTAACCCTGTCACTTGCCTTTTATGTTCAGTTACCCTCTRAGGTAGAGCAGAGGCAGAGGGATGGGAGAGGAAGGTGTACGTTTTTATTGCAACACGGTTTTTGCTTAAAATGAAAAAAAAAAGCAAGAGGGTGGGGTTATGGTTGTGAGTTGCATGCTGGTATGAAGTTAAATGCCACTCAGGAATTGAGTCAGAAGGTAGCTGCAATCACGTACTCTAAAAAGCTTTGGTCTGGCAAAAGGGCTTGCTGGATCCTAGCACAAGTTGAAGCAACCCTCAGGGGTGTTGCCCAGTATTGCCACATCTTCTGCCACGTGGTATCACCAAACAGCACAGGAGGAAGCAGCGTAGCCATGTGTGTCTCGCCTTGCTTGTATACAGCAGCTTTGCAAAGGAACCGAAACAGATTCTTTACATAAGTTTTACATCCTGCTATGGACATTTCTGTGGATGCTGTCTGCCTTTGTTGTCCTGGTGGTTTGGTATAAAAACATAGAAATGAACATCTGACATTCTGGTTTCCATTCTTGACTTGTGTCTGAGCAACCTTGTTAAGCCTGTAAGAGAAACAGGTCATAAGTAACCTCTTATTTTGCAGCTCTGTGTTTTTTGTGAACCCAGCTCGAGGTGTCTGAGCACTTGTAATTTCAACTACAGGCACTATTCATCCGTATGTGCCGAACTGCTTGTTCTCTTCTGTTGGAATCCCAGAACTAGGAGAGCACGTTTTGAAAAGTTTGTCCTTAACCTCTGCCACAGGTTTCTTACCTACAAGGTGTATATAATGCTTTTTTCTGTCTGAATGGTTTGTGAAATAGAGATAACTCAGCATTTGATATTCTTGTAGAGTTAACTGCCCCTCATAGCTGAGAAAGCAAATTGTGGAGACAGGTGAAAGGCCAATAGCCAATGTAAATAAGGTGATGGATTCAGAAAAGTCTAAGCACAGGTCCAAAAGCAGTCAAAAAGTTTGAGCCCTCATCTCAGAAGTCAGCATTTAAAAAGTTTGATGTTCAGTGACTAGGAAGCTTAAAAGTCAAAAGCAATGTACTTGGTATGTTTCTTCAGGAGCAAAGGGTATTTTTTCCTAGAGAACTGCAACTTAATGTGTATTTGTTTGACTGGGGGGCTGCTTTACTCCTGGGATACGGTTAGGGAAAACCGTAGGAAAAACACTTTTATTTAAATAGTAAAGCAAATGAACAGATTCTGCTGGCTCTGATTTTTATTTTTATTTTTTTCTAATCCTGTACTCTGTGGCACAATGCTTGTCATAGTCAAGGGAAGGAACATCTTATATGAGCACATCATCAAAATACTGATAGTGCAGCTCTGAATTTCCTCCATAAATAGTTGAGAATGTACCGGCCATAAAGAGGAAAAAACCCCAAACCTATTCTAACTGTTTTTCTCTTTTTTTTCATGGAGTGAAGCTGAACCTATACAGAAATCCTGAATGATTTGCAGCAACACTCAAAACTGACTGGCTAAAATGTAATGATTTTTTTAAAAAGTGGGATTCTAAGATTAAATTCATCCCTGTTTCTAAGTCAATGGTTCAGTGAATCAGGGAGAAAACAAATCAGAAGCTAGATGTTAATTATAGGGCTGCCCTCAGAAAAAACCTTCATCCAGCCTTCAGAAAGACACTGACTGAATTGCAACTTCTATGTTACAATTTTATTCACATAGATGTGCTATCACTATTTAGCATTTAAATTTTGGCAGGCTCTGGCCTCGATGCTGTGCTATACATTGCATTAAGTAGAGTCACTAGCAAAGAGTGATACTACAACCCTTTCACGCTAGCTTTCTTGCACTCTTCCTCTTCTCCTTGAGCTTGAGCTCTTGTGTAAAGTGCTGGTTATTTGGCATTTACAGAAATAAAGAGTGCAGGCAGTAAAACCAATTTTTTTTTTAGTCATTAAAAATGGCTTTTATTGCTCTAAAACCTTGCTTGGACTCATTAGCAAGCTTGAGTAAAGAGATGAGTCTCTTTATCACTGCAATCAATGTAGCTGTAACCGACAGCATTATATGGCAGCATTGATTGCAATGAAGCAAGGGGAAGGAATCGCGCTGTTGGCTGGAAGACTCTGTCTGCAGAGCAATTCAGCAAGAGGAATCCAGGAGTAGTATATAGTAGATGAGAGACTTGCTTGGCAAAGGTTGTTGAAGCTTGCACTGGCAATTTTTGCCTTGTGAGTCTGCAGTCTGTCAGTCTCTAGGAAAGAAGTCACTCAAGGTACTGAAGATAAATACAGACATTAAAGGCCAACTTGTGAACTCAGTACTAAGGGATGTGTCTGCTGAGAGAGCTGAATCCCGATACTTGTATTTCTGTGGGTAGAAATGACTGTTATTTCAGCTCTGTTCTCAAGGGAAGGCCTTCATTAGGTGTGTGTTTGGTCCTCCACCGCAGACTTCTTGGATTTGAGAGGGGAACATTTCTTGCAAGCTAAACAACCTGTGGAACTGTCATGGTTTAACCCCAGCTGGCAACTAAGCACCACACAGCCGCTTGCTCACTCCCTCTGCAGTGGGATGGGGGAGAGAATTGGAAAAAAGGTAAAACTTGTGGGTTGAGATGAAGACAATTTAATAGGACAGCAAAGGAAGGGAAAATAATAATGATAAAAGAGTATACAAAACAAGTGATGCACAATGCAATTGCTCACCACCCGCTGACCAATGCCCAGCCAATTCCCGAGCAGTGGCCGTGCCCCCCCAGCCAACTCCCCCCAGTTTTTTGCTCAGCATGACGTCATATGGTATGGAATATCCCTTTGGCCAGTTTGGGTCAGCTGTCCTGGCTGTGTCCCCTCCCAGCTTCTTGTGCACCCCCAGCCTCTTCAGTGGCAGGGCAGTATGAGAAGCTGAAAAGTCCTTGACTTAGTGTAAGCACTGCTCAGAACAACTAAAACATCAGTGTGTTATCAACATTATTCTCATCCTAAATCCAAAACACAGCACTATACCAGCTACTAGGAAGAAAATTAACTCTATCCCAGCTGAAATCAGGACAGGAACTTACACTTAACAAGTGATTCATTGTTTAAAAAGGACAATTTATTTCAAATTAAATCGTGGAGTAAAATGTATCGAGGTAGAGATCTGATAATGTTTAGCAAACAAATGCATTTACAGAGTAAAGGTATAGTGCGTGAATGATCCCGAGATACCTTCATCTCCACAAATTGCTACGTGCCAGCTAAGCAGCAGGAACTATGCGTGTCCTCCTAACAACTGCAAGGTAAAACATGTTGGTCTGCAGTAAGCTCATTTTTTGAGAAATTACCTGAAAAATAGTAGAAGACAATACATGTTATTTCACATTTTCTAAGCGCGTGCAGATGGTTAGTTACCAGGGCTCAGCTGTATGGTTCACAGTAGGTTGCAATAAACTGAACATGTGTGGGTCTCCCATGTTATGAATGGTATTAAAATCATACTATTAGGCAAAAAACCCACACCTAAAACAGTTGCAAGAAGATAATAGAATGCATTTATGAGTGTATTATCTTAAAACTTCGTAACTCATTGAATGATTGCATACAGATTATTTGCCATAGCTGTTGCATTGTAAAGCACCTGACATCAGTAATAGTAAGAAGCTGGTATATGGAGCACTGAACAAATTTATTGTCTGAAGCTTTTCTTTCAGATTTACCCCAATTATTCCCAGGACCACATTGGTCCAAATATGACAGAACTTTGGCTTATGAGGTGATTCTCTTTCTACAGTGAATGTAAACAAAAATCAGTATCTGGAGAAGGGCTGGGACAGACATACTGCTGGAGCCAGAATGAGGGTCGAGTAGGACCTGAGACAGCTGTTGCAGCCCTGTGTGTCCCCACAGAGTAGAGCCAACGCTGTGAGTTTTGCGCTGCTGAGAACCAAACTAGCTATCAGTGTTGCGTGTTACATGTTGTTTGTACTGGCCACCACCAGCACCACTGGGACGCTTCAATGGATTGTCCTCAACATAGCTAAAAAATGTACAAGTTGGAATTTTTCAAGCCTTAATTCTTATAAAAACTTGTATTTGATGCATGTGTACAATTTATACATAGACACACCATTGTGCTTCAAGGGTATGTTTCACTCTATGATACTGTTGGCATTTTCAGTATTTATGCAGTTATGGTTCACAAAGAAAATATGATGCTCCTTGGAATTCATGGGAAAGTGCTGTCTTGCTGATTGAATTCTGTATAAAACAGGTCCATTCTAATTGTGTTATGCTTTTTATAAAAAGAACACTCTGGCTGCATCAAAGAGGGTTGTAAGCAGCAAGAAGGGAACTATAATACAGACATGCCTAATACTGCTTTTGCTATGATCTGTATCAATATATGCGTGTCAGAGTGGGTCAAACAATATGAACTAGCTCAAACATTTGTCTTTGACATAAATAGAATAAGGCTGTTGTGTTATTTTTCACAGGTTTTAAAATACAGAGTTAATAACGGCTATTACAGTGCCTGTTTTCACATGATATGTGCAATTACCTCTGTGGTGAGGGAGTAAGGACCTCATATTCCATTTTCCTTTCAAGGCATTTGTCATACGCTTTCAGCGTTGGAATTTTGGGTGCTTCTGAGGAGGGACTTTTTTTGGCCATGTTTTTCTTCCCCCTTGCATGTAAGTAAGAGCTGAATGAATGGGTCTCATCAGTTTTTATCTGCCTTCTACCTATGAAGGCAGACCGTTCTAGTGCAGCAGGATCTCCAAATATTCCTTTTAAATGTTTTGATTGACAAAGTTTTGCATTTCTCATAAACAATCCTAATACGTAGTTCCTCTGTATGAGGGTCATGTAGCCAGAACTCAAGTTGGTGGCACTGTTTTTATGCATAAAGCTGGTATTGCAGGAAAAATGTACCACTAATAATAACAGGAAAATGCCCCTATATTTCATTGATTTTTGAGGAAAAATAGAATTTATTCATTAAGTCATAACTTCTTGGTACTGTGTGGTACCTAATCAACTAAAGTGCATATCATAGCACTAAATATTTATCTGAGAAGTGGTTATCTGCTGAGACCAGATCCATAGTACAGCACAAACTAACACAAGGTACATGAATCTTTTGGAAAAAACTGTGAATATACAGTCTGCTTAAACTCATGAACTAAAGTTTAGTCAATTACATGAGATATGAAAGCTGTTTTTCCTAAAGGTGGGATATCACAAAACATATAGTATTTATAAAGCCATTGCAAGGAATTAGTAAAATCAGGAGGAGCCCATTGTATACGTAACTACCTGCAACCTGAGCCTTGTTCTGTTCAGTCAAAACCCCAAGGTGACAAGCAGTGATCAGCTTTCACCTCTTTTTCTCTCTATTTATGAATATGTTCATTTCCAACTCTCTTCTTAATTCACCTGTGGTGGTGCTTAAATCCAGGTGTGAAGCCAAGACTATTGCTTTAGAAATAAAGCATCAGACACTCACTCACTTAGGATATTAACCTCTTATTTCCTGTGACTGTTTCTAGCAACCAGTCGTAGTGTTCTTTGTGTGATCGGCAGAGGCGGCTTCTGGAGAGAATTGTTTGAAGTAAATTAAAATAGAATGTTCTTTATGGGATGTTGTTATAATCATAGTGGTGAATTTAAAAGACCCAACCTTTCAAATGCGGGCACTGGAATTCAATATGAAATATCTGTGATCTTTGGAGATTTTAGTTCAGTATTGCAGACTTGGGCTGTAAGCATTTCCTTAGTGTCTGTGAAAATCAGGCCATGACTGAAGTGTGAGGGCATGCTGCATATTTAGGTGCTTCTGAGGAGGGACGGGATATATCCTTTCCCATTTTTTTACCTGTGATTTTATGGTTTCTTAAGAGTGCTCCCAGTAAAACCAATAGGAACTGCAGGTACTCTGTACTTGTTAAAAGCAGGCCAGGTCTTGATTTTCCAGGGTGCTGAGCACCCTTTGTGCTCACTGACTCAGAGGCAGCTGTGCTCGCTCAGCGACTCCCACATTTGAGTCCTTACTGCAGGTAGGTGCAATTGGAAATGCTGGCTCTTTTCCCAGAATGAATCAGGTTTAGCACTGTGCAGAAGAGGAGAGCTTGTCTTACCCACCCGTTGTCCTCATGCTCACAGACTACTTATATTTAGCTGATATTGCTGGTACAGAATAACTCTTTTAGATGCAAGAGCCCAGACTTCATGCTTCAGTCACTCTAAAGGCTTCCCTAGCAAGCAGCATTGCAGCTCTTTTATGGTGAAGAGCGCCCTAAAACTATTTAAAGCTGTGAGCGTATATGAAGTGTCCTTCTTGAGAACCACATTTCATAATGCTGGCTAAGTGCTGCTCAGTTGCGTTTGGTGAAGCGGTATCAGTAGCACTTGACAGCTGATTACTTTTAGAAACTAAAATAAAAATCTCATTCCTTTCTCTCTCTTTGAATTGGTAAAAAATATTTGTAATGCAACTCCACTAAACTAGAGAAATGAGGAAAGTCCTACTGTAGAGAGGCTTCTATACTGACTGGTGGATTTAGGACTATATTGTTGAGCGCGTGAATAACAACAGCTGTAGCTCCTGGCTTGTGTTCTCTCTCTGCTACTGTCACTGGCACAAATGTCACCAGCCCAACATTTTTGTCACAAAACACTATGAAAAGCAAAACTAATAATCTAAAATTAGAGGATGCCACCTACCCCCCAAGAAATTCAAGCACTTCACATTGGCCATTTCAAAACTAGGGATCATTAGTTTTTTGTAGCCAGTTACTTTATGTCCCATTTTAGAACACAGTTTATGGACATTATAAACGTCTCAAGCTCAACTTAATTAATTTATGTTTATAAAGTGAACTGGGATGGTTGTATGGAGGCTGCTTTGTTTGTGGAATAGCTGTCTCCCTAAAAATAATGAATTTCTGTGGTCAGCATATATTGTTGACTTCGCAGCTTTTATAGATTTCCCATGCTCTAAAGATTAAATCTTTCCAGCTACTAGACAAATCAGTCATTCATTTAATGGATTGCTTATCTTGACAATGACTATTCCTATTTCATGAATATAAAAAAAAAATTAATCTGATAATTGGCTCTATTTACTGGCATTTTTCAAGTGAAGTTTAATATATCTTCTATAGATATTGATTTCAAATGGTGCACATGTATTGACTGAAATTAAAGTTCTCTGTCTTCTGCAGAGGAGCATTCTTCTGACTAGAAATAATAATAGTGAATCTAAGCAAAATATACTATTTTAAATGAAACTACCATTACATAGTTTCAGACAAATGTACTTGCAGCTTCACTTACCGCAGGATGGTATTTGTAGACAGGCTGTCTGAAAAGAGGCAAAAAACTTTGTCCTGTGAGGGTAATATCAGGACAATTTTGTTCATCTTCCTGTAAATGCAGGGAAGTCAGCTATTAATGGACTTAATTATAAAAGGCACTGTTGGTTTGTATTTAGCATTATGCAACAGCAGTAAGAACATTGTATTTTGATGATCCAGAAGCAATTTAGAGTCCGGGTGGTACTGTAACAGAATGATGAAACAAAACTCAGTTTCTTTTTCATGGTAAAATAAAACTGTATAACATAAATGTATCTTGGACACCTTGTCAATATTTATCACAGTCTCTATTGAGAAATGCATTACCAATTTTTGCTAAGTGATTAAGCATGACGCATCTAGCTTAGCAGGGTCTAGTTCTGTTGCCTGCTGTGGGGGCATAGTCTGACTGTGGTTTATGAGTTTGCTAAAGTAAATCAGAATTACCGGTAATTTGTTTCTCCCGATGTGTGTGATCTTATGCTGTGTTTAAATTTGCACGAAAACAAAATGTAATTGCCTCTGTTGGACCATCCACATCGAGGGTGCTCCTCTTCTTCCTTTGACGATTAGTAAACATGATTTTTTGTTAAGCCTGGGCTATGGGGTATGGCCAGACAAGCTTGCTAACCCACTCTGTGCCATGCCTCTCTCCAGGCACATGTTTCTGGAGAAGGCAGCTGCTAGTGGCATTGCTGCCTGTCTGAACCCTGGCATTCCCTTCTCCTACTGAAGGTGAGAGGGGGCCCTCTGGTTTCAGCTGAAAAGTGATATTTTTGGGGCTGCCTTTTGGAGGGGTCAAAACGAGCTGCTTCGGTGTGCCGCCTTTCTTTACTCCTGGCAGGTATTCTTACCAGCTGCAAATGGCTGTTATTAGTTGCCGCCTTCCAGGAGCAGGCAGGAGATGCAGGCCAGCAGGTAGTTCTGGTCTCAGCAGAGATTTATGTGTGGCTGTTAGTATCTGAGAGGCATTAGGAAATAGCTTCATAAGCTGCCTCTAAGCTTTGATTTGGCTTTCATTGAAACAGTGTTAGAGAACTTGATCAGTGGGCTATTTCATCTCTGCTTTGATACAGATTGAAAGGCTTAGCCTAACATAAAGCATATAATTTTTACCAATAAAGTGTTGGTGAGGATTAAAATAAAGATGACATTTTTGACTGTCTCCGGTTTTGTTTAGCATTCTTTTTAGATACTGGGTCATTACTGAAAGCCCGTTGTCATTGAAGAACAGACTCCATTTACTACCTGAATATTAACTCTAACTTGAGTTTGATCTAGCATGAAACCTTGATGGTGAATGTTCTAATAATTCTCATTTGAATTGGTTAACTGAAAGGGAGTAAACACAGCAGCTATAGTTAGCAGAATTTGGCAGCTCATAAAATAATAATTTTTTTTTTCTGGTACATTAGTTCCTCTAATAATTGAATAATCTAATTTGATTCTGCAGCCTTTGATAATAACATTTATTTTTAATAACRATTTTATAAAGTTTGCCATGTTGTGTATCTTGAGTAAGAATAATTAAGAAGAATTAACTCGGGTATGGTTAGCTTACTGTGAATATGTAGCCTGATTTGAAGCAAAGATCTCTATTATGAATTGAATCACAGTAACACTTCTGCAACTCTTGCACTCTTCTGGAGGTGTTTGATTCAAACACTGACCTAGGCTGACCTGGCTTAGTTTGTGTGACCTGGTGGGATCATAGTTGGAGACGGTATGGCTGCAGGCATATTGAACATTATTATTTTACTATCAGAACACTTCACTTAATATTTTGTCCTCCACCAGTTTATAAATTAAGCATTTATTATGGAGAGGCTGTTGTGCTTCAAAAGATTATGGGGGTCAGCTTTGTTCTACCTCAGGCAAGAATCCTATTTATTGCAGTGTAGTTTTACCAATGGACCGTGAATCTGGAGTTTTGTTTTATGTCTGCTGAATAACTAACTGTTTAAACCATAGATCACGCAACAGGTGCTGGCTACTTTCCTTTGTTGGATGCCACCACTTGTAAAATAGGTATCTCAGACATAGAATTTTTGCTATGTTTTTAAAAAACTGATGGCCTGATTTTTTTGTCATAATACAGTCCCTCACATTGTGGTGTTGGTATACACAAGAGTTTCCCTTAAAGCATGTCAATATTCACCCTGCTATCAAAGGTGGTGTTACTATTTCGGATTTTAATGGGGCATAGATCTTTCCCAGAATCTAAGGAATGGAAGACTGCATATACCCTTGCCTGCCTTCATTCTTGGAGGTGGACAAGACATCAGATCAGAATTCGGTAGGTATTGAACTAATAGAAAAGGAGCCTTGGTATAGTGGTTAAAGAAACATTGATTTTTTTTATTGCTAGAAATATTTGTGTATAGGATGGATTTCCACATTTGCCCTTTACTATTGCATTGACAAAAAAATAAATATCCACACCTGTTTGTTTTTCATCAGACAGGATTGTGTAGTACACACAAATATTTGCTGCCTTGTTTGACCTTGTCCCAAGATATTTACATCTTGGAACCCATTTAAATTTTCTTGTTGTGTCGGACTTTGAAGTATTTGGCAGTGAAAGAGATGTTGACATACCAAATACCAAATATTACTTTTAGTTTTAACTGCTTATCATACTGTGCATGCTGCATGGAAATGAGAAACATTTCAACGAGTTGACTTCATCTCCTGCTCTTTTCAAGGCAGAAGTATATTTATTTAAGGGAAGGAATAAATGGCCAAGGTTCAAAATATTGAGCCTAGTATACCTGAGCAAAATAATAACAAACCCTTTCTTAGGTATATTTGAAGGACATCTGTGTTTGTGCCTTAATGCTCCTTGCTTTAAGAAAAAAGAAGAAAACAAACCAGAAAACTGCAAAACCCAACTGACCTGTATGTCAGTCAAGGCATGGCCATTCTGAAAGATGAGGGCACTTTGGTACAGCCGGTCCTAGCCCCTACCAGCCATGGCAAGTATCAGAGACACATATAATGGACCTCTTAGCTTAGGGTAAATGAAAGAATAGCACTTCCCTTTCCTGCTTTTTATAAAGTAACAGAACCACATCTGCTGCCTCTCTGTCTCACCTAGAAGTTCTCTCTGTTTCTCCTGAGATGGAAAACAAATACCCATTTAAAACTCTGGTTAAAAATGAGTCTCATGGGCTCACCTCCCTCACTGTGGCTGCTTGTTTCTTCAAGTGGAGCCAGCTGCCTTTCTGGGTCTTAAGAGGCCCTCATGCCCCATTTTAACTCCCACACGGTACGATATTAAAATAAACCAGTATGAATTCATCTAAAACAATAAGTTGGAATTTCAAGGTAAAGGCACAACATAAAACAAGCCAACTGAAAGTAAAGGTCCCAGATGAAAACTGGGGAAGCGGGGGGAGAGGTTAAGCTGAAAGACAGTAATAATTGCAATAATAAACATCCCAGAGGAAGTGCAACTCAAGTGAGGTTTGCTATAATCCTCTTGAATTCACAACCAGCCATCAGTTATTGCTTACCTGAGTTACAGTGTCTGCTGGAGACCCTAAACAAGGCTGGGACTCCACTGTGCTGGGCAGGGAGCATGCATATACTTAGGGGCAGTTCCTGCCTTCAACAGGTTGTTTTCTAAATAGACCAATCTAAATCAGCCCAGTTTTACTAAAAGAGAATGATGTGTGGAATCCTTAAAGGTGTGGGGTTCATGTCATTAAGGTTTTACCTTCTTTAATCTCTGTGGTAGCTCTTTCTATTTGATATACATCTGGTAAAATGATGAAGAAAAGTGCTGAAGATCGACATGTTTAAATATTGTGGATCCTAGACCTTCATTGATTATAATAGTAATAAAAAAGTATCACTCACCTCACTTCGTAAAGCATATGCATGTTTTTGTATTTCTTTCAGGATATTTTCTAATGAATTTCATGAAGTTCTTGAAGTTGACTGTTGGTTGCTGTTTTGGTGCACATTCTCTCAGCGCTTTAGCATAGTGCTTAAAGTTTTGCATTTCAACATCTAAAAAGTCTTTACCAGAAATTAAACTAAAAGCTAATATTGAACAATAGCAAACAAGAGTAAAGAATCATGTTTGCCTTGTGATGTTTTTCATGGAGGGAATGTTATATTTCAGGTATAAAATGCATATTTTTTTTTTTCTTAGCTGGCTCAGTGCTTTAGTTTCCTGTCTTTAAAATGAGGATAATTTACTTCTTTTTCTTTGCTACCTATTTGGAGTGTATGCTCTGTGGGACAGGAGTGCTCCTCCATGCTGAGCAGAAATACCATCAGCAGCTTTGAGTCCTACTGTGCGGAACCTGTTAGAATGTCACGGGATAGGGATTTCTGAGCAGAATCAAGCTGTTTGATGTTCATATTCTGTTTAGAGGTTCTGCATGATGGTTTGTGTGGGAATAAAGGAAGTATAAATAACAGTTGCTTGAGCATCTGTTTTAATTTCCCCTTTTTCTCTGTCTTTGGGTGAGAAATGTCTTAAAATAGAGGCCGGAGGCAGTGGGAAAGGGATGTGAAGATGAAAGGGACTGTGAGAATGGGGAAAGCAATTAAGAGTTCTGCAGGCTAGGGATAAGGCTTAAAGCAGTTCAGGGACTGGGAAAGGTGAAGAGGTGGGAATAGGTTTAATTTAGATTACAGGACTTCCAGGCAGGAACAAGATTCAAGACAAACCCTTGAGGCTTACTAGCATTTCAGGAAGGGAATGTTAGCAGTGAGCTAAACTGAATATAGATGCTCTTCTAAAGAAGAGCAAAGGAAGTGTGGAGTCCACTAGCAAAGGAGTTGTGGAGTCAGTAATGGAACCACAAAGGTCAGGTGCAGTGCAAACCATCCGGCTTCAAAGGATCTCTGTGTGATCAGTGTTGGGGTAAGAACATGAATAAACCAACAAGAGAGCTGCATACTGTGGTGGCCCTGTCCTTTACACGGTTCCCACAGGACACCTCAAAGGCCATGCATCCTTGCTAAGGGGAAGCTGGCAAGGCTATTATAGGAGCTCTTTGGAGCGAGCTCAGTAGCAATGTGTGAGGACATGAAACTGATAAATAGCTCATTAATAGCTTTCTTACACTGCATTGGAATGGAAAGCTGACGCTCTCTGGCCTCGCCTGGATGTCACTAGATTTATTCACTGTGATGTTGACTCTTCTCTTTAACTTGCCTTCCTTCTTCCCTAAATGTCATCAGTAGGGGCTCAGTAGACATATTGATGCCCAGGAAATAAGAATTGCTTATTTGCTTTGCTGAAACACATAACTTTCAGTGCAGATTCAAAAGAATATTGTTTTGTTCAGGTATGTTAAAGAGGAACGCCATGAGTCCATTTTGAAAGTTAATCCAAGTCACTCACTGCTTTGACAGCTGCTTTCCACATATTGTTTGTGACTGAGGTAGCCATATACCAGTGCTCCTGTCCTGAATACATTGACTTTAGTCCCCAAAATACAATTGGTGTGCTGCAATCACCCAAATCGTAATGTGAAGTTACTTTTCTCATCCTCTTTCTTACTAACAAGAGAAAGAGTTTTTATAATAATGAAAGTGGTCAATGTGGTCATTGTTTTGTAGTTAGGAAGAGGAATGTCTTTTGAAGTTAGGAATCATAGAATCATAGAATGGTTTGGGTTGGAAGGGACCTTGAAGATCATCTAGTTCCATCCCCCTGCCATAGGCAGGGATACCTTCCACTAGACCAGGTTGCTCAAAGCCTCATCCAACCTGGCCTTGAACACTTCCAGGGATGGGGCCATCTGCAACTTCTCTGGGCAACATGTTCCGGTGTCTCACCACCCTCACTGTAAAGAATTTCTTTCTAATATCTAATCTAAATCTACCCTCTTTCAGTTTAAAACCGTTACCCCTCATCCCATCACTACATTCCTTGATAAAGAGTCCCTCCCCACCTTTCCTGTAGGCCCCCTTTAAGTACTGAAAGGCTTCTATAAGGTCTCCCTGGAGCCTTCTCTTCTCTAGGCTAAACAGCCCCAACTCTCTCCAGCCTGTTCTCATACGGGAGGTGTTCCAGCCTCCTGATCATCTTCGTGGTCCTCCTCTGGACCCACTCAAGCAGGTCCATGTCTGTCATGCTGGGGGCCCCAGAGACAAGAAGCAGAGTATCATGCTTAAATTTAAAACTCTTTTGCAGCAGCTTAGCTTGGGAACCAAAAAAACCCAGAAACTCCAGCTAGTATTTCTGAAAACTCACGGATGTTCACAAATGTCCTCCCTCTCTGGTAATAATTAGTCTGTGTGTGGTACTTTCTGCTTCTAAATTCAAGACAAAACGCAACCAACTAAACAAAAAGCAGTTGCCTATTTACACATGCAAAATAAAGATATCAGATGTATGTAGGCGCATACATGCAAATAAGCATTTTATGTAGGTTACTCCTGAGCGGTTTTTAATGGGGCAGCTATGCTGACCTATCTAGTAAACTGAACAGAATTAGCAAATGCTGTGTGGGAAATAGAAATCATGTACTTATACTCTCTCTCAATTGATCAAAACATCTGGGTACAAATTTACAATAATAAATTGAAAATATTACCCAGTTGAATTCATTGTTGTTGAATTGATCTAGGGAAGGCAAACAGCCTGTTAATGAAATTTGGAGATGATACTAAATTAGTGATAGATGCAAGCAGCACTCAGAGTGGAAGAATAATATAAATCACCCTAATGAAAGCAGAATTAGGGGGGGAAGGAGGAGGGAAAACAAGCTATGACAAGAAAGAGGTATGGGAGGAAAACAACATGGGACAAAGATGGGAAGGAAAAACCCTAATATACAGGGGAAAAAAAAGGTTTTTTGAGGGGATGAGAGCCAATAAAAAAAGAATTATCTATGATAGTAAAAGTGGTAGAAATACAAGTAATGGGGTTTAGTGTCTATAAAAATATTAGCATAACAGCTAAGAATTCCTTCCTGTAGCTTGAATCTCTGTGACACCAGAAGAGCTTGCTGAAGAAGAGGCAAAAGCTTCATTGCTGGAGACTCTTCAAAGTAAATTGAAGAAGGGACTATAAGACTGCAGGGAGCAATCTTGCATTGGCAAAGGAACACAGTGTAGGTGACCTAATAGGTCTTTGTCATCTGCAACCTTGGTTGTATATTACATGATTTGATTCATAACAGTCTGGGAAGGAGACATTTATTTGTCATACAAAAAATAACCTTTAAGCATCAAATGAGAAGTTTRTTACTGGAAGTCTATAATAGCTCCTTTGAGAAAGAACACAGAAGTACATTCTGCTGTGCTAACATCATATTTATTGGTAAAAAGGGTAGATCCTCCTTCCTCTCTGCATCCTACCATCTCCTCACATATATTAATTTCTTCTGTATGGTTGTAGTAAAGACCTTGGCCCTGTATGTTGAAAAGTACATGCCAAGTTTAAATCAGCCCATATCAGGTGGGATTTAGGGAGAACTGCCATTCCTTTATCAATGTCTGGAGGCTACTGAATTCGAAATCTTACATACAGTTCAGTGCAATTCTGGTTGAGTGTAGCCAGCCAGCCTTCACGTGTGACGCATTACCATGTTGTATCTTGAAGATAACTCTGAGCAAGGTCCCAAAGAGAGCCACATCTTTGCAATCTTCTGCTATAGAAGTTCAAATGGGACATATAGAAAGAGAGACTACCTCCCCCCTTTTTTTTCCCTGTAGCATGTTACAGAATTTGATCCAGAGGGAAAGGAGTCTCCCCAGTATTTGTACTGTAGAAGTAGTAGAAGTCATGCTAGCTGTGGGTTAAATGTCTGGGGAACTGTCTGTATAACAGAGAATGCAGTAGTACCAAGAAGGAAAATTTAGCAGAGAAAAAATATTAGAAGTAGGAATTAATTATTTAGATAGCTGTGTAGACATTCATTGGCTTTTATTTCAATTTTTAATTATTAACCTTTGTACTTAATAAAAAAGGTAAAAAATTCATCTGCAGAACTGTTGGACCCTATAAATATCATGTAAGTTGGAGGAATAGATAATTATCATGTTTTGATCAAGTAATAAAATTTATATGAAGTAGCTACAGCATGACACCCTATACAATAATATTAGAAAAATATTTACTCTGTGTTTGAAAACCAGTATGCAGAGCTTCTGAATACTTTGATTTAGTCTCTTCTGCTTTGATTTAGTGTCTTCTCAATCAGAGTTTGTAAAAAATAATGTCAAATTATTCATATTCGTTTTCCTCCAGAGGAACTTAGAAAGTCAGTCTCTCTTTAGATTGGGTACAGAAAGAAATAATATATTTTTCCTCATCTGCAACAGAAAATAAGTGCAGTATGACTGTTAGTAAGCTTGCATAAGCACATTATTTATACCATCATGAATTTTCCCAATTTTTACGGTGCATGAGTAACATGCATACTTGTGTTGCATAGATCTATTTGAACCAATTTGATAAGTTCTGTAGTTTCTTATGAAGCAGGAGAACAGATTATACAGCCTTAAAAGCTCACAACTTTTCACTGGTTTTTCTGCTTCTATTCCTGAATGAACTGAGTCATAAGTAGTGGAGTGGTCCACACACACTGTCCAATACAGGACTTCATTCTGTGATTAGTCCTCAAAACCAATATATGCTATGCTTAAATTTGATGCTAATTTTACTTTAAATCCTTTTCATTATACTTTTAATGGATTCTAGTAAGCACTATAACTAGTACGTTTTTCTGACAAAATGTTTTTTCATAGCTGTTGCATTAATTTATTCTTTCCATTGTGTTAAGAAAGTTCTTTGCAGATGTATCTTTAATCATGAGATCCTTGACTACTCAGCCTACAGCTGTTTGCTTTTTGGTATGAGCAGTACTGGTGTGGAGCGACAGACATTAGCCATGGTTTCAAAACCATGTGTACTCATCAGCTTTAGGCTGTCTTTGGCCATGTCTCCCAGTGCTCTTCAGTACCATTGAAACTAATGAGTACCATTGAAACTAATGTACACCAGCTGAATTTTGAGTTTTCTGGCATCTTTTAATGGCATAGGCCTGGTGACAGTCTTATATGTTGATACTTATGGAGGGGATAAAAGGACTTTAGCTGACTTCAAGAGGGCCCAAATGGAATTGGGCCCAAGGGTGACTCCTGCTTCAACTGAGGTCAAACCACAGCCTCTGTGAGGAGACTCAGTTTTGCTAATGAGGTCCTTACTTTCATAGGTGCTTTATACATACAAATAAAAGCACATTTCTTAAAAAATATCTCACTTAGCAGAGGGCAAAGTACCCATGACCTAAAAATATGTAAAGAAGAAAGGTTCTTGAAACATTTCCATTGAGTGGCTTTAATGATCAACTATATTTAATACATTTGGAATATGTAATATGCCGTACCACTAGAGAGCTCTCTTTATATGGGCATATAACCACACAGTGTTCCCCACATACTGGTTTTGTCCTCAGTTTGATAGGCTACTTTAAAATGTTTTTATGTATTTTATATATATATTTGTTTAGGTATTTAATATATGTTTACTATTTATTTACTTTTATTTTTTCATGGAATTAGTAAAGATTCCCATTTGTTTCCCCTTCCTGGCACTGTGTGTATTGCCCTTATATCACTATGGTCTGTATTTACTTCCTTCAGCACCTGCCGTTCCTGTTAGGAGTACTAACTCTTGTTAGTACTAACAACTTGTAAGTGGCATGAATTGGTGCCAGGTCCTTCTGATGCCTGTCTGTAGAAGGATGAAGGATCATAATTTGTCCTGGCTTCTGCGCTTTTTGGGGTTGTTACTTTATATTTGTGTATGTATATAAGTGTGTGTGCTCTGTGCTTCCAAAGTACGGTTTAAATTAAAAGAAAAATCTGGAGCAGTTTAATGTTCCCAGTACAATTTTATATATTTTTTAAGCAAACCTTGAAAGGTTCTGGCCATGCCTCTGGTGGGCTGGCTATTGCTGTTTTGATCCATCTTTCGGCCTCTTGCCTCACATGATGCTCTAGGCATATGCCATATTAACAGTTGTATAAAATATGTCCTGCTATTTTACCTGTACTAGCGGGGTTGCAAACAGCTGTAAGGATCCTCCTGTGACCCAGGGATATGTGAATCAGATTTTTCTGATATGAGATTGGAGACCCAATATTATACTTACGACTTTTCCATAACCACTGGTATTTGTGGTATATAACACTTTTTCAAAACAGCAATCATATTGTGATATCAAAATATGAATCTCATGTGTAGCCAGTAAATAGTATTGTATAACAAAGTCTGTGATGAGTATGGGAATGAAACATTTCATGAGAAATCCATCATTTTAGAAGTCTGTGGAAATGTGTCCACCAACCTCACACAGCTTATTTATACTTTAAAGGCCCAGCAGTAGTGATAGGAATTTGTGCATTAACGTTTTGGTGTATAGAAGTCCTCAGTTTAGGGCACCAGAGAAATACCTGCAAAATTGAGTATTACTTAATGTGGGCAAAGGTACTAGAATCCACTACAGAGGAAGCTGAACAATATTGTTTATTTCTGTAAGGGTTTGAGTGCTCTATACGGTCTAAATGGCATCGCAGCTGTGTGAGTTCCACCAAATCACTCAAAATTAGTACGGAAATGGAGACATCTTCTGAAATTGCATTGTGTGGACCTTTATTTTAAAAAAATGTTTGCAACTTTTCTTTTGAATGTCTATATTTAAATTGTTCTGTATCAACAGAATTGCTGCTTATTCTCTGTATTTGAAAGGTATTCAGATAGTTTTAGTTGTATTTATTGTTTGAATGATCTACTTCAATGGTGCTTGCTGCTTGCCTTGTAATTTGTTGCTGCAGGTGGCTCTGACTTTAAGTTGCATCAGTCTTTTTATTTGAAGGTAATCTTTTAGAGCAATCTGAAACAACATTCAGCCATTCCAGCTATGCCCCCTGTATTTAAAACAACAGATTCCTGAGCCGCTTTTTCTGTTCTTCAGTGTAAGCCTCATCATATGTGTTTCTTTGTATTGTTCCTCTTATAGTTGCTCTGGTATTTTGTATATTGTCTACACGTAGCTGATCCACACAATTCTAGCTATGGTTTTAAGTTTATAATGTATTTATGTTAAGAAAGCCAGAATCTCAGCTGGTGCAAGTTAGTATAGCTCTCCTGAAATCAATAGTGCTCTGCCACTTTCCACCATTTGATGACCTGGCCATAATAATGTAATATTACTAAAGAGATAACACAGTGAAAAGGAAGCATTATACTGATTCAGCTGGGGCGGCTATTAGATTGGAGTACTGCTGAGCACATATTGTCTAATATTCACCTAATGGCTGATATCCATTTCGTGGGACCCAGTTTTTAAATCTCTACTAAGCGGAATTAATGAAGTTAGTTTTTCAGTGTAGAGCGTTGTTTGTTTGTTGTGGGTTTTTTTTGTTTTTTTTGTTTTTTTGTTTTTTTTTTTTAAAAAAACTCCAAATCTTTACCAAAATGCATGGTCTTCTGTTGGAATAAGATTAGCTCATAAGATCAGCACGTAAAAGTAAGTTTTGCCCACTTGTCTGGTGAGGATCTGGCACCAAGGCTCTCGGTTTTATTAGTGCAATTGGAATTGAAAAGCTAATTGTATGAATACCCTTTGAAAAATCCCAGGATGCCTCTATTGCAACTTTTAGCGTGAGTAGTCATTCTCAGGGTGTGACTCAGGGTAAAAAGCAGCTGGATTACATTGTGAAGAAAACATATGCAGCATTTCTTGACTGCTCTGTAAAATAACATACCTTTGTTTCCATTTCTAAATGTAAATATGCTCTCACACATAGTGTAAATTGCAACTGCTTTAAAGAAAAGGTTTTTAGGGATAAAATGGATATGAAAGCAGAATAACAAGTTTCACTTCTAAATGTACAAAGATTTGTAATATATAGGTCTAATTGTACTGCATCCATATTTTTCTCCTATTGTACAGAGAAAATTAACTAAAGTGGCTCTTCTTTCAGGTATCTTTTCATAGCACTGTGATATTAAATGCAGATATTATTATTGTCTCTTCTTTGGTATGATTTTAAATAATTTTTAATCTTCATTTCATCATCAAGTAAATTATTAATTGAACTCAATTTTTTTTTACTCAGTTCACTTCTGTTAATGTCAGTCAAAAAGAAGATTTAATTTTCTTACTTTTATCCTTTAGCACATGCTAATGCTGAAGGCAGTGTTTTAATTTTATGATCTAGTGTCTTAACATGACTACAGTATATGCACAGTGCTATGCGTAAGCAGTTAGGCAAATTGTTGCCAGCAGGAGCACGCATAGTGTCCGGGCTTTCATATAGGGTACTGGACTAAAGTCTTTGGAATACCATCTGTGATTGCTCAGATATATCTTATTTTCAGAATTTATTCCGTAAGCCTTTTCCTAAAGTTATAGTAAACAGTGAAGTGTTGAGTCTCTAAGTTTACTGGATGCCAGTGCTCTGATTTTTTTTTTTTCCTTTTTAAATTGAGAAAGAAAAACCAATATGTAAAATTAAACTTTGGGAAATAATATGACTTTTCTACTGCCTTTTCCTCACTGTTGAAAATGGTACCTTCTCCTGGCCAAATGTATTTGTGATACTTGAAGAAGCATTTCACAAACTTTCAACTGTCTTTGAAATAATTACTTTTTTATTTTTCCTTTTTGTAACTAATTTAAAAATTAAAGATATGCATTTTTTGGTTGCAACTTTGTCTTTTATATTAAAAGAGATTTGTTCTCTATTCATTTCTTTAAGAAAAGCATACAAGGCTGAATGAGCACCTTGCAATGTTCTCATGGAGCAGAGTTACAGTTCACCCATATTTCCCCTTACTCTGTGGAGAAATAAGCTGGATTAGGCTTTTCCTGTCTCAGCTCACTTCTTTTTCTAATTCTTCCTTGCTCAGCTCATATACAGGGAAAACAGCCACAAACTCTCCCTTCTTAACTGCTCACCTGATCAGAATGCTAAATAGTAACAGGGCATCTACTTGCCCTTCAGTTTCCCTGGCCAGCAATGTAAGTCCAGCTGCAGTAAGTTTTTGGGCAGTGTTTCATGCCTAACTTCTTTCAGTAGACTTACAGACTGTAACACAGTTGAGACCAAAGGTCAAAAGTTCCTCTGTGTGCTTTCTTTACCTGTTAAGGTCATTGTCTGTTTTCACGTACCAAAAAGATAGTTGATAGCTTAACTTTTTTTCATTATCCTTGATAGTTATTTCCATATGTAGCATACCTTTCCCCATAGTTACACTAATAATAATGAAGCTTGGATGGACATATGGATGAAATCACAGTGGAATAGGCAAGAAAACGCAACTGAATGCTTTATTGGCCCCTGACACTCACTTTTACTTCATCTGCATAGAGTGTGCTTATGCATATGACCATGAAATTTCACCTTCTACTGACTGTTTTGGACATAAAGTTGTCTAGTTGCTGGACTTTAATCTATCAGAAGTATTCAGGTGCTTTTTTTTCATGTGTCTCAGAAATAGTAAAACGTTAAGTCAGAGTTATCCACACAATCAAAGAACAAAACCATACAAAGGCATTTGTAGTATAAATACTACCTGTTAATGTGTTCTGTCTTGATAAAAAGAGGATGATTTTCTTTTCCAGCACCCTGGGTAGTAGAATGGTAACTACAAAAGAGTCTTCACACTTTATAATACTTCCAAACAATGGTGTATAACAACTGGTGTTACAGCATATCAAACCAAGATGGGGTGATCCCCCTTCCCTTGGTTTGATATACTTTCAGCTTCTTTAAAGGCTCTTGAGATCAGGACCCCTACAGAGTCTTTGAAGCTTGTGTTTTTCTTTCACTAGAAAGTGAAGCCTTGGCTCTTAATGGCAGCTCAGCAAATATCTCATCAATATTTAAAGTGTCAAGTGTACCTCTGTTAGAGGTACCAATTGCAGATCAAAGATACTAGTGCTGAGGTGCAGCATTTCCTTCAAAGGTCTTCACAGTTGAGCTTTTCCTTTTGTTAGAAAGGAACTTATCTTTTTAACATTCATTGCTTGCATGAGTCTTAAACATGTTGTTTGACAACTGTGGGGAACTAAATGTTTTGTTACCATAGCCAGTGAGGATGGTGCAGTAGTTTTGAACAGTCCTTCATGCTGGTTTAAGAAAAGCTTGGAACAGCCTTTTGCTGGCTGTTTCCACCTTTCTTCAGTTGACCAAAGTCTATTACATTTAATGGTGGCAATGACATACCTTTTGAGGAGGTCAAGAAGAATTCAAGATGGATGAAAGTTTAGTGGCAGGTACAAATAAGCTGTAGCAGGATGGTTCTTTTTTGGCCTTTTCTCTTTCGGTGGGGATTTAGGACATTTCTTCTCTCGTTTTTTATATCCTCTGTTGCCTTCCTTCTGCTCATTATGTAAGGCTTATGAATATGGCTGTGAAATCTAATCCCTTTATTACTCTTCCAGCTCTTACTGTGTTTTTCTTTTTTAACATCTGTTAAAACAGTTACAACAATAATCACAGTAATAAGGATTCTGAGTATTTTGTACTTGTGGTTTATCTCTTCCCATGTTGTAATTTTGGTTGGCACATACCCATAGGCACAGTGTAATGTCAAGGTATTAAACAGTTTGAATGGTGAATGGCTGAAGTGATGACTCTTTAAAAAAAGAAGGAAGTTTGGATTAGGCATGCTTCATGATTATGTCAAAACCAGAAAATTACAATTAAGAAGCTTATCAGATGGCTCCTGTAAAACATAGAATATTTTGATTCCATGAGCTGCTATCTGATTGTCTTCAGAGTGCCCTGGGAGTAACAGGTCTAAAATGTGCGTCACTAGAGAGTGTTTTTGCCCTGAAGGCTGACTTAAGCATTACAGTGGGGTAGATGTCAATTTATACTTTTCAAAGCTGCTTGCAGAGCAAAGAGTCTAATACTGGTATTCTACAGTGGCAAAGGGCAGCTACAGTGCTACCATGCACAAGGTTGATCATTTGTCACTCCTCACCAATGAATGTGTCATGATCCAGATTTTAGTATGTTTGGATATTTAGGTGTTTTCTACTGAATAGCTTATAAGTCATGTGGATTTCAGATGGCAAGAGGTATTACCAAGTAACCAATTTGCTTTGAAAAAACCCTGTGAGCATTAAGGTAGTAATGTGTTTTCAAATTCTTGTTCCTTTCACATACGGGTCCTGAATCTGCAACTATCCTTATTCACATCTGTCTGCCCTTCTGGTACACTGATGGGGCTTGCGTCAGTTTGTGTTCTGGGTGACTGTGTATAAACTACTGATTCTCGTTTGTCTGTCTTAGTGACATTTTATCTGGGACCCCTGTTTCAGTGAAGAGCAAGTAGACGTGGCAGGATTTTGCTCTTGACTAGCAGTACCATATACAACATTGCAATGGTTTGAAAATAAACTTTCAGAGCGGTTATCGGCTAACATTTAGTTCTTCTGTCCCTTTTCCTTCTGCCAGAGATGTTCTCTGACTTTGTTTAATGAATGTGGGAAGGCTATAAATAAAACTGGCAGTGGAAATGCTGGCCCAGTGCTGTGAGCTGCACACCATTTATATCCTATCAAGACCATTGCATTGGCTGTATGCCCAGGAATAGCAAGGAGTGTTCCTGCTCATGGCCGCACCTTGCATTTGGAAGAGGATTATATATAAGTTGACAGCACAGCGTAAATGTTCCCTAAATTCATTTTCATTGTGAATAAATTCTATGCCTTAAAGAAAAGTGTCCAGCTGTGATTTGACTAGTTCTAGCAATGGAGAATCCACCACCACTGGTGGAAGGCTGCTACCTTCTTTCCTTTTACCTGGCAGTTGAAATCTGCACTTTATTTTGAATTAGAATTTGCCTCTCAGCTTCCAGCTGTGGATTGTGTCTCAACAGAAGTAGGCAGAGGTATCCTATAATTATTTGTCCCTAGATTTATTGCTCTATGTTTGGCCATGTTGAAATTAATATAATTACTTTGTGCCCCATTCACTACAGTGGTATGCTCTGTATCAGTGAGCTGTTCTCTTCATTATTAACTTGTGCCAAAATCCTCTTTGCATGTCAGCATTATCGGTAAAGATTCTGTGTTTTCCTACAGTGGACTGATAAAAATGCTATATAATAATGCGACCAAAATTTGGTCTCTGTAGGAACTCAGTCGGAGCACACATACAATGAGGATTCTCCACTTGCAATTGTATTTTGAGATCTATCAATTAATAAATCTTGAATCTTCCACTGAACTTTTCTAAATCATTATTAAGTGACACACAAGCAGCTCTAGCATTACTTACGCTTGTGACTGAGGTCATATCCACTCACTCATTTAGGTCATACCACTTTTAACTTTTAAAGATACAAGTACAGTATTAGTTTTCATAATTTTCTCTGGTAAGTTCCCTGAATTTCATGAGCTACCAACAGCAAAAGAAGCTTTTCTCCAGCTCTTGGATTACAGTTTTCTATCTGTGCTGATCTAAAAAAAAGTCTTAGTGTGGTAGCTACTCAGTATTACTTCCTTAAATCACTTTTGGATCGTAGTATATTTTCTTGACAGTATCGACTTGTATTGGAATTCTCCCAAATTCAGAATGAAATTAGTTTGTGAGCCTTTCCATGTTGCTTGGATTTTAATGACCATTCTACTATATTAATCTATTACTGTACTAATACTGCTGTTAGAATGCATTTTGTTGCTAATGTACTTTGAAAAATCCTTATTGTCCTTAATTGTGTTGGCCATTGATTTCTCATTGACGTTAGCCTCAAGCATTCTAGCAATCTCCTGGCTCTTAATTTATATTAATTGCTATCAGTGTTCCCTTTTTTGCTTTCATTATTTATTTTTATACGTGCTTTTACTTTCCCTGTAAGTCTTTTTCCTCTAAGGTTGATTAATTTTTCCTTGATTGTGGATTTTGTGGCAATTAATACAATATTCTTAGCTCTTAGCAGTTATCATAGATCTGATATCATAGATCTTCAGATTTAAAAAGTGGTTTCAACCACAGTATATTCCACTGTCATTTGAATTTCTGTCTCAAGATAATTTTCACTTATAGCATTCAACTCTTGGTCAATGTTATATTATGTATTGTTGTATAATAAGGAAAAATTTTAGAATGAGCAGTCTGTATATCTTTTTCACAAAGGTCTACAGATGTGATGATCAATATTTTGAAATGACAGTAGTTTAAGTCAGATGTGGATGAGTAGCGGTCTTCAGAAAAGCATTATTCTTTCAGGTGGTTTGGACTTCCATTTTTCAGCTTTTCATAGTCAAATACATAAATGGTTCTTTTGGCTAAATGCTGAACCAGATTTGCATTTAAACCCTCCGGATGGAGACATGTTTAAATTCTTTGAAGAATTAGGCTGTCACAAAGAGAGACTAGCATATGTTTTAGTAAAGGCCAAAAAAATTATATTTTCTTACTTTAAATATGAAATTCAGATAGAAATTTTAAAGCCTCTTCTCCTTCTCCTCCTTTTCCAGAAGTGGGCTTTTTTATGAAAAAACAGATACTTGGGCTCTCACTCCCTGGTAAGACACCTCATACCCTTGAGACTTCAGAGCTACATCTTAACTGTGATGGATTGTTGGATAAATCCAGCAATGACACCACACTGTACAGCTGTGCAGCTGCAGTACATGGCACTACAATAAAAAGTAATACAAGATAAGAAAAAAGATTATGGTATTCACTGTAAGCCGCATAAGTATATTGCAGTCTTGAGGAGATACCTGTGTGTGTGTCAGGGATGTATGAATTTGTGCTGAGTCTGTGATACTGCAGCTAAACTGGTGGTTTCCATGAGTGTGTAATTAACTAAAACAAGTAATTTAGTATTGCTACTTGAGTGTGGTAAAAGCAACATATGCCATGAATTGATACAAATGTGCTGAAGATTTTAATCTTTTAGCTATAAGAATGACATATTCTAATCGGTGACTATGGTGGAAACAGCCTGAGCATTTGCCTTCTGTTGAACTTTTGTGTGATCTTCCTGAGGTCAAAGACGCTAAATAAAGCATGTCCATCATAACTGAAGAAAAAGTAAATGCATCATTCAGTAGAAGGAAAAGTTGGTATGTGTAGCTTTCAGAAGAAAGATAGCTTTTAATCAAGAGCCATTAAGAATTCTTCCACAAAGACGTTGCACCTATTTATATAAATAGTTCCTTTTATTAAAGGCGAACTTGGCTAAAACTAACTTCTACCCCAGTAAGGACAGGTCAGTTTGCCAAAGGCAGTGACAATGACAGGACCAGATTCAGCTGTTCCTCACAACAGTTGTGGCTCCAGGACTGAATTTGCATCAGTATACAAACATTTAAGATAATCTTACAGAGGATTAGATTAGATGCTAAGCCTGAATGTGCTCCTTTGCAGTGTCCCTGTGAAACTGATTGTCTGACAGAGAGTACATTATTGAAAAAGAGTTGAAGGTATAGAATGGGAATTTTATGTAAAGGGTAAGTATTGTGAGTAGAAAGTTCTGCTAAAAAATTACAATTTTTTAATACATTGTGGCTGACCCAGAAGCCCCAAGAGCATGGCCATGTTACCCTTGACAGTGTGAAAATCCCAGGTGATTTGAGAAATGAAATAAGCAAAGAAAGATATTCTCATTCTGGGGCAATATTTGAGGCAGGACGTTGACATGACAGACAACATGCAAATCCAAAACCTTGATTAATGTCATTGGAATATTTTGTTTTCCTTTAGAACTTCCTATTTTTTTGCATATTAAAACTTTGTACACATAATTCATTTTTAATTTAAAAATATTTACTTCTAAATACGAAGTTCTTCTGAACTGAAAAAAACAACAAGTTTTCATTGTGAAAATGTTGAAATGGGACAGCTTGTCAAAAAAATTTTTGTAGTAGTAAATTTCTTAAAACTAACTGTATATGCTTTCAGGTTCAACTAATTGATATTCCATAATGGGAAAACCCGCAACATTTAATTAGAAAATTCCAAGCCAACTCAGTTGTAAAGTTTGTTGAATAACAGGGTTCTTACCAAAGGCTTATTTGCCAGCAATTTATTCACCAAACTCAATTTCCTGTATGCCATTTTTATGCTTTTACCTTCTGTGGGCTTTCATAGAGCGAAGTCAGAAATGCTACTGTAGTACTAACCTTGCGCTGTTTTTTCTATCTAAGTAATAAAGCGTCCTTAGCTCCTGGTTCCTTTTGTTCTTCACTCTATGTATCAAATATCCATAAGCAGAACATTTTATTAACACCAAGGTGACTGCTTATTTTAACTGATAAAAGGATAAAAAAGAACTATTGAGAAATCCTTGCAGTGATGTCTTCTTACTATCCATCTGTAGAAAGACATATTTTTCTCAGAAAACTAAAAAAATGTTTCTGCATCTACCATTTTGCTTTGATATTTATTAAAAAAGAAATTTTGTTCACAATGAAGCGCTACAGATTTCTTTTTTTTTTTAATTAAGAGGAAGTAAGGAACATACAAATCCGAGAACTGTTATTAAGGAAGATGCATTTGCGCAAGGGAAGTCTTCTCCCCTCCTTGAAAGCTATTCATTATTTTAGTTCTATGTTATTTCTATACTAGAGTAAAGTTGCATTACCTTAATAACCAGTAACTCAGCAGGAGGTCCTAATAGGTAGAGGTCACTTGAAGCTGACCTCCAGCTGCAGTGGCAGAAGACCACTGATGGCCTGCAGACTGTAATTAGAGTACCGTAAAACTAGGAGGTAAAGGGTGGCAGAATGTATTAGCAATAAAATGCTAACTTGTAAGTAGTAAGTCTGGATTCTACACGAGTGTCACTCATTCAGGAACAAGTAAGATGTTATGTTAAAGAATAAATTTACATATAGAATCCCTAAAGCTTAAGGAGTGGTGAAAGTTAGCATGGTGATGGAAAAACAAGTGCATACAAATCTGCACAGCTTTTAAAATACCTTTCTTTTCCCTCCCCCTCTTCTTTTTTTCCATTCATCCTTTCCCCACTCTGCCTTCAGAGAAAAATATAAGAGAATTTAAACATGGGAAACTAATATAAAAAACCTTTCTTGCAGAGAAACAGTGCATCTGTTTTTACATTGTTTCTATTCATGGCTGGCTAGTTTTACATTTTCTGATCAGCTACTGGCACTGTGACCAGTAAACCAGTTACTTCTAAGAGCATCTGTCTGGAGGCCCTGCATTATTGATTTTCTGCTTGTACATTCTAGTTGCTCTGTCAATCAGTGGGCTGAAATGCAAGATGACAGTCACTAAGCAAAAGGACTGAGCTCCCACAGGTACAACAAAATAATTCAGAAGCTTCAGATGCATGCAGAAAACACCAAAATCCTTAAGAAGAAGCAAATCTGGTAACCTTTCTAAAAGAACAACACAAACTTATGTTGTTCTTAACCCATCTTTTGTTACCATTCATTGAGTCTGCTGGTTACAAGATGCATATGAAAATCTGCCAAATGCTATATGGAAAGCATATGGGGTGAACAAAAAACTTGAAAAGTATTTGGAAAATGTTCTCTGGGGGTGAGGTGTTGGGGTACATTGTCAAAACCACGTTCCGTACAAAGCAGTTACGTGGCTAAATTTTTCCCTAGCATCTCCCTTCACCACTGACTTTCATTCAAGTGGATCATTACCCAAGTTAGGCTACTGCAAGGTATTTCTTCTTCTGTTGTATCATCTTTTCCTTCCACAGGTAACAAGATACACTGGTAAGCATATCTGCTGCCTATGGATTTCATTAATGCAGACCAAAATTAATTCCTAGTGTTACAAAATGAAATTAAAAAACTGTGACTATTATTAATTACGTTACTGAGAAGCTGGGATGTAAAAGTTAAATCTCTCATTACATTGATAACAGCTGAACTATATTATCTGTTCATCTTGCTACACAGCACAATTTAGTATAGAGATACCCAAGTTAATTTTAAACAAGCGAGGCTGGATACCAGAAGCGGTGTGTCTGTGACAGCACTCAGCTTAGCATAGTCTAATCGATTTTTCTAAGAAATAGAATATATTAGCTTATATGGAACTTACACTGTCATGTTTAGACTATTTTTGATGTCCAAGCTAATTTCCACAGATATCCGATACTGGGTCAGGTGTCCTTTTATTACACGGAAGTGTATTGTGCATGTAGCCCTGTTGGTTAATCTCATTCCTGCAGTTTTAGAATATAGATGAGGATTGCTCAGAGAAAATGGAGATGAAATAGTAGTGATGTTAGGAATTTGGTAGCTTCCACTCTTTTCTTTTAGTCAGTAAGTAATCCTGTGCTTGGTTAAAAGCTCCTTGCAGAGCATATGTAGTTTCCCTTTGATATTTGTTAATGAGAATCCCCACTTGATGTGCTTAAGGGCATTCTTCAACAAACTCCCAATTCATTTTTAAAAATTTGTGAAAAACAGCAGGGAATCTTCACTAGGAGGGACTTGAGCTGACTGTTGGTACAGACAGAGGAGCTGCCCTGGGGGTAGAAATGACAGTTGCTATCACATAACTTTATGACCAGTAGTAATATTTATAGTTTGCATGATAAATGCAGGGGCAATCAAGTAACTTGCTTTAGACTGTGTGCCGATCACCCCAGCGACTAAGAGAAAATCTTTTCCCACAGTGTAAACACTGTTTCTTTGGTGTCTCTTTCTCCTTTCAGGCAGTCAGCTCTCTTACTCGGGGTAGTAGGGTCTAGGATACATTGGGATGATGGAAGAATCCGGAGAGTACCAGCGCTGGAAAATAAATCCTAAGAGGCTTCATATGAACCATGTCTCCTTCTGGCGTGCCTGTCACTGATTTGGCCTGATACCTACAGAGCCATTCAGAAACTTCTTCAAAAAGGTTTGTTAACTGGACCTTAGCTGAACCTGAGCTGAATCAGTGCGTTTGGGCTGGCAATTGCCCCCGAACAAAGACAACTGCAGGCTTCTGGGCAGCTCTGCTTGTGTCACACTGAGTTGGGGCTATTTAACTGCAACTCAGTTCTGGTTCCAGTTCTCATTCTTCACACTACTGCTGACTCAGTTCGATTTAGGTAGACGCTGTAATTTCTGAACAAATTTGGTGGCAAGAAGACAATGGTTGAGCTATATATGAAAAACAGTGTTTGCAGTCTGACATAGATGTATATATGGAGTGTCCGTGTTATTATAAGCAGAGTTTTTAAGATTTTTATAGACAGACTCCCTAAATCCGTGACATGAGAATATCTGTTAATTAGCAGGGATTTTCAACGATGGATTGCAACACCTTATGAAACAGAGAGGCTCTAACAGAAACAGAATTCTAATATCAATCTTGCCTTGCCTTTTTATTTGCAACTATTTTTCACTACTTATTTAAAATTTGTAGAGAGAATTAAACTGTATCTGGAGTACCTGAAGTTTAGGAGGCTAAGAGTGTTTCAGTTCAGTCCATTGCTGAAGAGAGAATGTAAAGTACAGGTTTCTGGTCCAAACTGCTGAAACCTTGGATTTTTTTTTTCAGTTCTTTTCTAGTGACAGTAGAGATTTCCATTATATTGTTGAAGCAGAACTCAGTGAGGTTGGAATAGTTCGCCAAGAGAATGATATGTATTTTCTTTGGGTTAGAATAATTTTCATGTTAAAAACATAGAAGCTGAATCTCAGTTGGTTCATTGCCTTCGCTTTGAGTCTCCACATGAGTAAGATGAGCACGTTTGGAGCTGGAGAATCACAGTCAAATCTAGTAGACGATAAATCTTGTTTTTCAGCAGCTTCTCTGTGGTCACAGAAGGTGCAACATAGTTTGTGGACTTCTATTGTTACATACACCATTGCTTCTAAATCTCTTACAGTAAAGCTTAGCATCTGTTTTGTGATTTGATGAATGGCTTTGATCTGTTATTTTAATTGCTTCCTAGTAAGACACTAATGACCTTTTTTGTTCCAGTAAACACTGTTTTGCTTAGTTGTAAATTAAATTTAACTAAACACTTGGAGCTTTATTACTTGTTTCTGTTTGATGACTCGTCAGGCAATGTGTTAACTCCATATGCAAACGTTTCTGGAATCATCATATCTTTGGTTGCGTTAGGGGAAAAAAATCCTGATAATATCCTAAATAAATAATATAAAATATGGATAGACTTCACTTTCACATAATTACCAGGTACATAACTGGGATGCAGATATATCCATATTCTATCATTTATTAATTCCTTTAAAAATAAAGAATGTGAACATTTCTTATAAACTTAAAGAAGAGTTTAGGGAAGAGCTAATCCAAAAACTTTCACATTATCTTTGTCTGACTAGAGCCCAAATAGCAAATAGACTGAAGCTTTTTTACTGCATTGACTTTGTTTCCTGGTAAAATAAGAAAAAAAATGATATGAAGCAAAAAGAAGAGGACATGTCCAAATGAATAAAGAAAACTAAAAAACAGATTCTG
The DNA here is from genome assembly GCA_035582835.1 of Phoebastria nigripes. Classification (NCBI taxonomy): domain Eukaryota; kingdom Metazoa; phylum Chordata; class Aves; order Procellariiformes; family Diomedeidae; genus Phoebastria; species Phoebastria nigripes. The sequence continues at coordinate 360,741 of JAYKAV010003123.1, read as the reverse complement.
AACAGCTGAACTTTTGAGTACCATTTGTTGTGATTTGTAGCGTGATTGTGTACTGTGGGCAGAGATTGTCTCAGGGCTGTCATGGAAGAGAGATTCTTAAAACATTTTGCATACTGACCTAAGAAGCATATAATGAAAGCCAGTTCTGCATTGTCAGCTCATAATACTACCGTTTTGCTCAAAGCTGCTATGAAATCGTTAAGGATCCTTTGGGGATGAAGGCGCACAGATTTTACTGTTTATAATATGTTTTGTTCCATCTCATATTAATAATCCACCCAGATGTCCAGTGTAGGGTGCTGTTTGATAGGAAACTCAGGCAGATCCAAGTCTGGGCTGCATGTGCTGACCTTATTGCCAGCTGTACATTTCTGCCTCTTCTCTAGTGCCATTCTGTTTGTTGTCATGCCACAGCTTGGACTGGGAGATGATCGGACTAAAAACTATCCCAGCAAACAAGAGATGCTCCGTTATGCTAACTCATTGCATAGCCTGATAGGCACAGTTATGGGATTGTCTGTCTGGCAGTGGTCCACAGTTAGATCAATTTAAATTGATCATCAAACCACACCCTTAGAGCCTGAAAGGCCAAAAGTAATGTGAGCTATGCAGAGAGAGGATCTGCTATTTGAGATTTCAAGCTGATAATAGGTCTCTTGAAAGAGTGCATTAACAGAGTTTGTTGCCCTTGAGGTGCAAGTGCTGACTGTAGTTTTGCTCAAAAAAGATTAATCAGAGGTTCAGAAGGCATTAGCAGCAGCTAAGAAATGCTGTTCATCCAAGAACAGTTTCAAAGCTTTGTGTTTGGCCTACCAGGTTCTTGTAGAGTGAAACAGGATCCCTACCAATGTGCCTGGGAGCATAAAAGCCTACTCTGCTTACAGAGGAAAATGGAGCAAGCTGGAAGACTATAGAAGGTGCTGTGTTAGCAAGCATGAGGATATCCTGTGGCTTCCTCTGTGATGGTGGGGAAAAAGAGATCTTGAGCAGTAACTTTAGCATTCACCTGCCATGGCTGCTTTTCATAGTAAATCTTGTGTGAAACTGCCCAGTTTTGCCATTTTCATTAGTCTCAAGGAGAGGAGACTTTTTCGGTAGATTAATTTCTGTTGCAGTTTTTCTCCGACAGGACTGGCTATATTGTAGCTTGCTTTAAAATTTTCTTCTTAACTGTTATAAGCTCTGGTACCAGTTTGTTGCCACTCTTGAATCTTTGACTATTCATATACCCTCTTGCTTCCCCAAAATGACAGGAACCCATTTTATTGAAGAAAAAATGGTTAACATTTCTCCTTCTTGCAAAATGAGTCATGTTTATCCTTCTGTTGGTCTTCTGATGCAGAATATGTACTATCATTCCTAATGTCTGTCTGTGATAGCTTCTGAAATACTCATAGAGGACTATGAAAATTGCCAGTCTCAACTCAGCTTAATTCTCATACCTTATTCTTCAGCTGTATTAGACAAACAAGCTAAACTATATATCTCTCTAGTAACTCAAAAAACTGCCTTTTCCTCTGGGCTGCTTATTTTGGGCTTCATAAGAGTTTTTCTGTAGGCTGAAAAGTGAGTGGCCTGGTTTTCTCTGGGACTTGCAGGTCCACGATTTCAGTGACTTCTCCAACATACCTAATTAGGAACCTCAGGAAGTTGTTCACAGAGCAAATTTCTGAATTAGCGTTCTCCAGAGAACTCCAGTGTTTCTTTTGCCAAGGAGGAAAAATAGGTTAATGCTGCAGTGTTGCAGAAGGCACAGTGTGAGCTGTTGCCTGAGAAGGAGGTGCTGAGAATTCAGGAGCGGGCTGGTTGGGAAATGGAGACAATGCTAATGTTGCTTCAGGGAGAAAATAAGAGCAAAGTACAAATCTGTACAAGCTGAAAGTGAGAAAACATTCAGGTCCATTCAGCAGCAAGTAGAATACATGCACGTTATAGACATTCTGACTATGTTACAATTTAGGGGAAGGAGTTTTTTTTTAAAGCAAAAAAAGGGAGGGTTAAAGAAAAACATGGCTAAATATTTCAGCTATAATGATCTGTTTCAAGATCTCTCCCAGCTCGTAATGATAAGCAGGAAGAGTAAAGGCTTGAAGCACAGTAGAGATCTATTGATATTCTTGCAGTTTATTATTACACGGCTGGTAAAGTTTAAAGAGCAAGTTACTTGGTGACACTATGAATCCATTTTAATTAAAAAGAAATTTTATCTTCTCTCTTTTTGCTGTTTTTCAGATTTACTATCCCTTTGCCTATTGTTACCTTCATTGCCATTTAATTAYAGTTGACACAATGTGTACTTTTTTTTTTAATATTCTGGCTGTAACTAGTCTGTATATTTTATGTTGATGGCAGATGTGAAGCATTTCTGCAGTGGTTTTTCTTCCACCTTACTGTGAATTTTGAGATTTCTCTGTTTTTAATTTATTCATTCATTTATAGTTCCTATTCCAGCCATAGATTGCATTCAGGCTTACCTTCTGATCTCTCTTACCTCAGTCTTGCTTAGCCTTCTTGCTTTACTTTGGCTTATTCCCTGTCATAAAGTAGGCACAGCCTGCTCTCTTGCATTCATTAAGTAAAACCCCTTCTATCTTCCCAATTATCCTGCTGTTTCTCTTTTATGTTACACATCCAAACTCACTGAGCATGATGTTCACAACTATTGCCACAAGCTCCTCTCTGGTAATTCAACCTCGGTCCATCCTGGGTCACCACCAGCTTGGCGGCCAGCCCTTTTGCTTGACTGAAATTGCTTCTGCTAAAATCTCAGTTGAGTTTTCCTAGTGGTATCTTGGGGTTTTTGCTCTCACCTTGGTCTTATAGCTGCTTATGATATTTAGAGTTACTCATCTTAAAATCTTGTATTGGGTTTGCTTTCAGACACTCTCCTCCCTGGCCGCTCCTTCAGTGTAACTGTAGGTGGGTGGTCTCTTTTCCCTGAATCCGTGGAATTTTCATCAGTTGAAAGTTTTTGTCAATTGAAGTTTTGCACTGAATGTGGAATGGGAACAGTCTCAGGATCTGCTGTGATGTGCAGTATGGAATTACTCACTAAATGCTGCCCTGATATGCCTCTCTTTCCTTTTCTTCCAGATCTTATGGATCTGATCTGTCATTTGGACATCAGTGACTTATAGATTTAATACCTTGTTGCTGGTGCATGCCCTGCCATGCCCTGCCAGCCTGGCATTTTGTCTCATTCCACTGACAATCCTACAGTCTTGTGTGTGGTGCTGGTTTTCTGAAACATTATGTGTGACGGTCAAAATAGGAGGTACATCATTGGTGTGGGAGAAGCAGAATTGGAGCCTAGTTAGAGCACATGAGGACTCCTGCAATGCAAAAGTGAAATAATTACCACAAAAAAGGGAGCGGAGTATACCCAGATGTGGCTGACTCACGACTAGCTCTGGTGCCTCATTATTTCAAGCAGCTTTTGTCTCGCCTCTGCTCTCGTGTTCAGAGGGAGGTGCCTGTGCAGTTGGCAGCTGGTCACGCAGCAGCTGAGGTAAATCCTGTTCATCTTCCCACAGAAGAGCTTTCCCGAGTAGGTACGCAGCTAGGCAGAGCTCCCTGAGGCTGCTGGTGCTGCTCCAAGGACAGTTTTTCCTCCGCTTTTCCTGACTTGTTCTTTTCTGGTCAGGGAGTGTAAAACCCTAAGTAAAAGCTGCTCTTTCTCTCATGTTTGTGTGGAGAGAAGGATTCATAATCGTGCTAACTGATACTGACTCCTGCTTGTGCCAGCTGCTGCTGGGCTGGTGCACTGGTTGTGGGCAGAGGCCAGGCTGGTCCTCTCGTAGCGGGCAGGCACCTGCCCAGTGCTGGGGTGTTACTGAGCTGCCTGAGGGATGTGGGGCCAGGAGTGGTGGGGGCCGGGACCAGTCCCACCACCCCAGCCAGGGTGCAGGGCAGGCTGGGGCAGCCCAGAGTCCATCAGGTAAGTTCATGGTGATGAGGCAGGTCTGAAGGCAAGCTGGGAAGCCATTCTGCAGACCAGGGTCAGGGCTGGGCCTCAGCCAGGTAACCAGGGTCAGGCACAGCCCCACGATCATGGGGCAGGTCTATGGTGATGGGACAGGTCCAAGGTCAAGGTGGGATGCCAGCCCATGGGTGGGGATCAACGGGGTCCATGGACAGGCAGGGGCACCACTGGAGCTGAAGGCCCCGGGCTGAGCTGAAATGGGGTCCCAGATCCATGGGCAGGGGTCGTGGCAGGGAGGCCYGGTGAGGCTGGTCAGGGCCATTAAGGCCTATGAGTGCCTCAGGGCCCTGAATACAAAGGGCAGCTGGACAGAGAAGCCCAGCGGCTGTCGGTGTGGGAAGAGGGGCTCTCCTCAGCCCCTGCTGAAAGCAGGACAGTTTTGGTGGCACTGTTCGGGTGGGCTGGAGGAAGAACAGCACCGAAGTAGAGCAAGCGGGTTAATTTGCTCCCCTCTGCTTATTCTTAAGCAGATGGGGAAACATGCTGGCCAATAAAATTAATGAATGCAATGAGAAGTTGGCACATATGGATGCATAGAGAGGAATGGTTTGGAGAATTTTCTTCCAGTCTTTGAAAAAAATTCATCATGTCTTTTTTTTAGAAAATCAGACTCTGCCCCTCGTTCCCACCACTAATACTTTAGCCTTAATTATGTGATGTAACAAGTACTACTTTCTGCCCTGTTATGAATTACATGAATTTCTTTTCTAAGCCCACATATTTACTTAACCTTAATTTACTTCCCGTTTGAGGAATGGGAAAAGGAAATGTCTTTGATCACATATTGCACAAATGACAAAAGGTTCAAAAAAACCCGCTCCAGCTTAAAACTTCTTAATGACCATTCGTTTTTGAAAGTTTTTCTTGTAATTTGTCAGCTTTTGCTATGAATATATTTAGCTATTTTGTAAATAAAGTAAGGTGAAGCCTTTCCTAAGTACTGGGCTACAAGGGTCTTTATTGTCTTGTTTTTCTCTTGCCTCTATGTTACTATAGAGGATTACAAAGCGTATCGCCCTCCTCCTGCCTTTTTTCTCAAATCCTGAGCAAAGCACCCAGGTCACTGGTGCTTTGACTTCTGTGAAGCTGTATTTTGTTTTTTTTTTAATGCCAATAATGTGGTTTCTTCTATTTCTTGATTAAAAGTTCTTTGCTCATCTTCCTTTTGTGATGGAGGAAAATTTCCTTTCTCGTCACTCTCAATGCCTTTATTTCTAACATGCATGTTACATTACCTGGAAGAAAAATTAATTCTTTGCTAAATTGCTGTAGTGCAGAAGGGCATTAAAGAAGTATTTAAAACAAGAGTGGTGGAAATTCATAGCTGTTGAAAAGTTTCCATTGAAAACCTTTGGTTTTCTTAGGGTACCATGTAGATGCCTTAATAGGTGCCTTTCTGACCGTTGGACCATTTGAAGAGGTAGTGAAGCCTGTTTGCAACAGTTGCAAATTGGACAGTTGAATGCCAGTATGTTTCTCGGATGCCTTCATGCTGTTGTTCTTAATAGTCTCAAAGCAGGTCTCTAAATGGATGGGAGTGTAGGCTGATATACCCCACAAATTGTGCTCTAGACGTGGGATAAATCATGGTAAAACAGCATCAAAATGAACACTGCATTCCCTATATTTTTCRTGTCCTATTTTTGTCCCGAGTTCAAGGAAATAGTTACCTGAAGCATACAAAATAGTGTTTGCTCTCAGTATCAGCCCTACTGACTTCAATGCAATTAGCTATGTGAATTTCTCTTGCAGAATAAGGGGAAGTGTCTCAAGAACAGAGCTGAATCAAGTTGTTTTCAGTATTACACAGTGTAAGAAAAATCCTGGCATTGTCCTTCTGGATCACTGTATGTTGAATATCACTTTTTCTTCAATTATCCTCAGGTTAATTGGTCAATTGTGGAATCAGCTGTACTGTAATGGCCCAGTGTTAAGGAATCCTGTGATTTTAAAGGAAAGCATAACTGAGTTTTCATGCCTTTTAGCATCTGCGGTGCTCTGACGACTAGAGCACTAGTGAGAACAGTGAGGTCATAAGCATCCTAGAAGGGCCAAGAAAACTAAAAATCTAAGTTCCAGGATTATAGATTTTGGTTTTTGTTGTTGTTGTTAAATGTAAAAAATGAAAGACAGGGATCTGGATTACAGAGTTACAGAGGAATAATGTTAACTATGTTTAAAGACAGTGTTGATCAGTTGTCAAATGAAATCCTCATTTCTTGGTATGGATCTTATTACACCATGGTTATTACATTGACATGGTACTGATTCCTCAAGAAGAACAAAAGAACTACAGAAACCACCAAAAATCTGTTTTTGTTTGTCTTCCTTAGCCAAACCCTCTGACACTCCAAAAAGGCAGCTGAACTGATTTTTCTCTAATTAAAATATAAATCCCTTTTGGAACAAGCTTGTTTGCTACATTTTCGCCAAGAAGACATTTTTATAATGGAGTTTTAATTGTAAATCTCTGAAAACAGGACTGTATAATAAGGTTGCTGCCAGTACTCTCACAACAGAGTAGCCAGTGTGATACTGTGATAAATGCTGTATGATTCGGTCTGCTCTCCCCTCTCCCTGTTTCCACCCAAGTCTGGCAGGCCAAAACAGAAATAGCCCTTCATTGCATTTTGCTGTAGGGCTGACTATATTAAGAAAACTGCCTTATGCAAAGCCTTGAGACTTTGCAGAGCTATTGGACTATAGCATGGTATATTGTTTGAAAAAAATGGGTTTAGTGTGTCTGGATACTAAGCTAATCAATCCAGTATGGCTGTTTCATATGGTTAAGCCCATTACAACTTTGTTTGACCTCTTTCATCTTTGTTGAGGATATAGGGTATCATTAACGTTACCAGCTGCATTGTTTTCTCCTAATATCAACAACAGAGAAAAAAAAAATGGTTCTCTTGTTTTCCACTTAGATAGCTCTAGTATTGCCAAACAAATGTGAAACAGGCTTTTACAATAATAGTATTTTCCCAAATGCCCTGTTAATTTTCAGTAAACCAAAATAAAATGTGTTATTGTTTATTAAGACAGTGTGACCCATATGGATTCCAGATGATAAAAGTTTCAATAAAATGCTGCAATTAGATGCAAGTAACTTTGAGTTTCTTTCAGTTCACATGTTTGTATGTAGCTCAGGACAAGAATGGTCACTTAAGTTGTATCAGCAATTGGATTTTACTTAAAATGATGATAGTTCTTTTCACTTGCATGCCACTTTTCACTTGAAATTACCCAAGGAGTCTTGAGCCATCTGGGAATAACTTTAATGCAAGCGTGTTGTAGGCACATTGATCTAACTGTATGTTGCAACCTACGCATTCTGGCTTTGAATAAGGATTTAGGGGCTTTATGGGCTATGACTTCTGGGGAAGTTGCATGTGTAAGATGGCTCCTAATGCCCATTTTATATTGGCTCTACCACAATATATTGATGATTTGGGCTGCAATAACTAGATTTTTCTGGTAAAATGAGTATGAAAAATCCACACAACTTTCTGCTAATCAACATCTAAATAAACATTTCCTCTTCCTGTATTTGCTATGTTATATCACAATGTTGTAGGTTTTTTTGTTCAAGAATTGTCATTTTCAGAAATGGTGAAAATGATTCAGGTGTCTTACATATAGGAGGAGGACATCTCAGATTCATAACTGAACTTTAAATACTTGTTTTCGTATGGAGTGTACCATCATCGTATGCAAACTCATTGGCAATACTGACCTGGAAAGATGGAGAGGAAACAACGGTAGATGAATTGGCTGGCCAACTCTGGCGATACAAAGAATATCTCTCTTCCTCCCTCATCTCGGCTGTGGAGAAACTGTCCTGGGAGGTCCAGCAACTCAAAGAGGGTAGGTCTTACTCCCCACTTGTACAGACCAGTATCTCAGCTATTAGGAGTAAGCGTTCTTCTGCTCGAGAGAGGTTATAGAGGGTACATACAACAGGCCATCCTCTGGTTTTACCTGTGTGACCACGAAGAGGACATGAGGAAGTGGGATGGAAAATCTACCTTGACCCTAGAGGCACAGGTACGTGAGTTGCAAGGAAAAACAATCACAAAAGGGGGTTCTTCCAGGAAAACGGCTGCTCCAGCTTCCAGCGGGCAGTTCCCCAGACAGAGTAGAAGGGCTGATCTCACTTCTGATCTTAATGAAGGGACTTCTGACTCGTGTTTACAAGAAATGAGTAACAAATATTCTGACCAGGACTAGAGGGGCTCTGCCTCCAGCCAGGTGGAGGAAAAGGACAACCGGGTTTATTGGACTGTGTGGATTTGATGGCCTGGCACATCAGACCCACAGGAGTATAAGGGTCTCGTAGACACCGGTGCACAGTGTACCCTGATGCCATCAAGCTATAAAGGGGCAGAACCCATTTGTATTTCTGGAGTGATGGGGGGACCCAAGAGCTGACTGTATTGGAGGCCGAAGTGAGCCTAACCGGGAATGAGTGGCAAAAGCACCCCATTGTGACTGGCCCAGAGGCTCCGTGCATCCTTGGCATAGGCTACCTCAGGAGAGTGTATTTCAAGGACCCAAAAGGGTACCGCTGGGCTTTTGGTGTAGCTGCCTTGGAGACAGAAGAAATTAAACAGCTGTCCACCTTRCCCRGTCTYTCAGAGGACCCTTCTGTTGTGGGGTTGCTGARGGTYGAAGAACAACAGGTGCCGATYGCTACCACAACGGTGCACCGGCRGCAATATCGCACCAACCGAGACTCCCTGATTCCCATCCATAAGCTGATTCGTCAACTGGAGAGCCAGGGAGTGATCAGCAAGACTCACTCACCCTTTAACAGTCCCATATGGCCAGTGCRAAAGTCTAATGGAGAGTGGAGACTAACAGTAGACTACTGTGGCCTGAATGAAGTCATGCCGCCGATGAGTGCTGCCACGCCGGACGTCCTAGAACTTCAGTACAAGCTGGAGTCAAAGGCAGCCAAGTGGTATGCCATAGCTGGTATCACTAATGCTTTTTTCTCAATCCCTTTGGCAGCAGAGTGCAGGCCACAGTTTGCTTTCACTTGGAGGGGCGTCCAGTACACCTGGAATTGACTGTCCCAGGCGTGGAAACACAGCCCTACCATTTGGAGTGATCCAGACTGCACTGGAACAGGGTGAGACTCCAGAACACCTGCAATACACTGATGACATCGTCGTATGGGGCAACACAGCAGAAGTAGTCTGTGAGAAAGGGAAGAAAATAGTCCAAATCCTTCTGAAGGCCGGTTTTGCCATAAAAAAAAGTAAGGTCAAGGGACCTGCACAGGACATGCAGTTTTCAGGAACGAAATGGCAAGATGGGTGTTGTCAGATCCCAATGGATGTGATAAACAAAATAACAGCCATGTCCCCACCAACTAGCAAAAAGGAAACACAAGCTTTCTTAGGTGTTGTGGGTTTTTGGAGAATGCATATTCCGGATTACAGCCTGATTGTAAGCCCTCTCTATCAAGTGACCCGGAAGAAGAACAATTTCAAGTGGGGCCCTGAGCAGTGACAAGCCTTTGAACAAATTAAGAGATTGTTCATGCAGTAGCCCTTGGGCCAGTCCAGGCAGGACAAGATGTAAAAAATGTGCTCTACACTGCAGCCGGGGAGATTGGCCCTACCTGGAGCCTCTGGCAGAAAGCAGCGGGAGAGACTCGAGGTCGACCCCTGGGGTTTTGGAATCGGAGGATCTGAGGCCCGCTATACTCCAACTGAGAAAGAGATATCGGCAGCATATGAAGGGGCTTGAGCTGCTTCAGAAGTAGTTGGTACTGAAGCACAGCTCCTGCTGGCACCCCGACTGCCGGTGCTGGGCTGGATGTTCAAAGGGAGGGACCCCTCTACACATCATGCAGCTGATGCGATGTGGAGTAAGTGGGTCTCACTGATCACACAATGGACTCGAATAGGAAACTCTGGTAGTCCAGGAATCTTGGAAGTGATCGTGGACTAGCCAGAAGGCAAAGATTTTGGAATATTGGCAGGGAAGGAGGTGACGCATGCTGAAGAGGCCCCACTGTATAATAAACTACCAGAGAATGAGAAGCAATATGCCCTGTTCACTGATGGGTCCTGTCATATTGTAGGAAAGCATCGGAGGTGGAAGGCTGCTGTGTGGAGTCCTAGACGACAAGTCGCAGAAACTGCTGAAGGAGAAGGTGAATCGAGTCAGTTTGCAGAGGTGAAAGCCATCCAGCTGGCTTTGGATATCGCTGAATGAGAAAAGTGGCCAGTGCTCTATCTCTACACTGACTCATGGATGGTGGCAAATGCCCTGTGGGGGTGGTTACAGCAATGGAAGCAGAACAACTGGCAGCGCAGAGGTAAACCCATCTGGGCTGCTGCATTGTGGCAAGATATTGCTGCCCAGGTAGAGAACCTGGTTGTAAAAGTGCGTCACGTAGATGCTCACGTACCCAAGAGTTGGGCCACTGAAGAACATCAAAACAACCAGCAGGTGGACCAGGCTGCTAAGATCGAAGTGGCTCAGGTGGGTCTGGACTGGCATTATTATTTATAGCTCGGTGGGCGCATGACACCTCAGGCCATCAAGGAAGAGATGCAACATAGAGATGGGCTTGTGATCGAGGGGTGGACTTGACCATGGATGCTATTGCACAGGTTATCCATGAATGTGAAACATGCGCTGCAATCAAACAGGCCAAGTGGTTAAAACCTCTTTGGTATGGAGGACGATGGTTGAAATACAAATATGGGGAGGCCTGGCAGATTGATTATATCACACTCCCACAAACCCGCCAAGGCAAGCGCCATGTGCTTACAATGGTGGAAGCAACCACCAGGTGGCTGGAAACATATCCCGTGCCCCATGCCACCACCTGGAAGACTATCCTGGGCCTTGAAAAGCAAGTCCTATGGCAACAGAGCACCCCAGAAAGAACTGAGTCAGACAATGGGACCCATTTCCGAAACACCCTCATAGACACCTGGGCCAAAGAGCATGGCATTGAGTGGGTGTATCACATCCCCTATCATGCACCAGCCTCTGGGAAAATTGAATGATACAATGGATTGTTAAAGACTACACTGAGAGCAGTGGGTGGTGGGACATTCAAGCATTGGGATACACATTTAGCAAAAGCCACCTGGTTAGTCAACACTAGGGGATCTGCAAATTGGGCTGGCCCTGCCCAGTCAAAACTTTTACGTACTGTAGAYGGGGATAAAGTCCCTGTAGTGCACATAAAAAATATGCTGGGGAAGACAGTCTGGGTTAGTCCTGCCTCGGGCAAGGGAAAACCCATTCGTGGGATTGCTKTTGCTCAAGGACCTGGGTGCACTTGGTGGGTAATGCGAAAGGATGGGGAAGTCCGATGTGTACCTCAAGGGGATTTGATTTGGGGTGAGAATAGCCAACGATTTGAATTGTATGATGTTAATTGCTATATAACATTGTATATCATCAGTTCTATAGTGACTATATGCCATATCAATGGTATTACAGTAAGAATCACCCAAATTGATGAAGAATGAACTTTGATGAAAACCGAACAAAGCACAGTGATAATGGAACCAGAACTGGCTTCAGCATGCAGTAATCCAACACCAGACACCATCTCTCCTGCCCTGAAAGACTGTTATGACAGATGGACCCCAAAGTCATGGACTAAACGAACTCAACGGACACTTTAGAGGGATGGCCCATAGACTAAGGGAATGATATCTGTGTGTATATACCAAAAGACAGGAAAGGTGGTGGTGATTAATTGGGATGTATTGGAAATTGTGGGACCTAGCCATGATGTAGATGGTATAGAATAAGGGGTGGATAYTGTCCTGGTTCCGGCTGGGATAGAGTTAATTTTCTTCCTAGTAGCTGGTATAGTACCGTGTTTTGGATTTAGTATGAGAATAATGTTGATAACACACTGATGTTTTAGTTGTTGCTAAGTAGTGCTTACACTAAGTCAAGGACTTTTCAGCTTCTCATGCTCTATCGACTGAGAAGGCTGGAGGTGCACAAGAAGCTGGGAGGGGGCACAGCCAGGACAGCTGACCCAAACTGGCCAAAGGGATATTCCATACCATATGACGTCATGCTCAGTATATAAACTAGGGGAAAGCTGGCCGGAGGGCCGCTGCTCGGGAACTGGCTGGGCATCGGTCAGTGGGTGGTAGGCAATTGCATCGTGCATTGCTTGCTTTGTATATTCTTTATTATTAATATTATTATTATTATTACTGCTACTACTACTATTTTATTCTATTTCAATTATTAAACTGTTCTTATCTCGACCCACACGAGTTTTGTCACTTTTACCCTTCTGATTCTCTCCCCCATCCCACTGGGTGGGGGGTAGTGAGCGAGTCTCTGCGTGGTGCTCAGTTGCTGGCTGGGGTTAAACCACAACAAACAGTATACTATAATCATGACATGATCTGTATTCTATCTTTGTATTAACTGCCTGAAACAACCATAGATTCTTAACATTGTGAAAAAGTTGCATCTCAGAGACAAACCAGGAGCTGAAAAAATACATTATTTTTCCCTGAGAATATTAAGTTACTAACAGTTGTGAATATCCATAAGATTTTTCCATTCACATGTATTACAGGAAGGTTATTCCTGAATATTTGTATATCTGCACAGTAATTGCAGATAAATAATTCACTTACAGTGTCATGAAAGAGTATGCATTTGAAGTGAACTATATGGTCTCTGTAATGCAAATCTGATAGAACGTACATCATCTGATGGTCTTTCAGTGTAACTAATGAATAATAATTCTCTTCTGGACAGTATACATCTGAAGATGTTATTCAAAGAAAAATTCTTTCTGTTTTTCCGATGGCAGTTTGGGCAAATTTTACACCAGATCTTATTACATACCATACGAACTTGCAAATATCGGCTACTGCCGTTAAAGAACTTAGCTGCATGCCACAAGTATTACAGTGCCATATTTGCACTAACTGTTGTGCTCTGTACAAACCTTCCCTAACATTTTTGTGGTATCTTTGCTTTCTCCTTTCTGTTTTTATTTTAGTACGGTGATAATTTGAGTAATTTTGAAATTGATAACTCAGTTGTAAGTTGCCACACTGCACTCATTCTTAGCTGTTTTCCTGTATGATCACAGGAATGATCATTCCTGTGAATGCCAGTAAGGCATTCTAATATTATGTTCTCTGCAGTCTTATCTGCATAGCCGAAGAAGAATTGTATGGTCAATATCTACCTTGAATTTATCAAGAACTTGTTTGTCATTTATATTGCTGTATTGTCTCCTAGGTATTATTTCATGCTATCTGATATTCATAAATGATGTCTTTCACATTCAGTGACTTCCAGAAATTAACTACATTATCCTCTGTACCTTTCTTTAGCAGTGCTTTCCTGTAGTCCTTTAAAATATCTGAGTGAGATATTTGATGGAACATAACTAATTTTGTTGAAAACATAACTAAAACACCAAGAGCCAAAAGTCTGTTGACAGTAGGTCATTATTTGGATAAAGGTGAACATTGTAATGAAGAAAATCATGTTTTACTGAATTCTTTGCATGAAAAAATGATCTGGCATGATTGACGTATTGTGCCTGAGAGGCGGTTAATCAACTGTGCTATGTCACAGGTTAACTATGCTGATTTCTTGTAATGCCGACCCACTGTAGTTAATAAAGTTGCCTGTTAAAAATAAGTAGGTATTTTATACTTCTCTACCATTGCAGCTTGGTTTGTCTTAGCAATGACATAACTTGTGTTGTGATCCTTGTGTTGCTTGTTCTATACATGGCATTTTAGATTCATATTCTGCAACGAGTGTGTTGTGTAGGCTGCTTACAAAAAGAATTAATAAAATTAGCCCTATAAACTTGAGCAAGATATGGTTTGTGCATGTTGACAATGTGACAAGGTTATGCTTGAAATGTTCTGGTTGCATCACAGACAGTTTCATGCTGGATTTCCAAGCTAGAGATTTTACAGCAAGATCTGAAATGCTTAAGCTTGCCTTTCTTTGCACCAGTTTATTCACTGTTTGCTAAGGTAACTATCACTTCCACTGTTAGCATTAAAAATGAAAATAAATGAAGTTTTGCTCAAAGAAGCTAGAACACCTAAGGTTCAGATATATCATGCACCATGTTAGAATTTCTGCATTTTACTTATGCATTTGTAGGCTTCCTCACAGACCTGCTGAGATCCTACTTTTGCACAACACAGACTTACTAATTCTCTGCTTTGGTTCCCTAATCTGTTTGTTCATCCATTGCTGATGCTGTTTGGCAAGTTAATGTTTAGAGGCTAGTAGAGTCTGGGGAAGATTGTTTTCACAGTGTGATCTTTATGCAGTTCTTGCATGTTTTGTGATTTTCTGTCTAAATTTCAGTATGTTTTGTGACAACCAGGTGTTTTAGATAAGTCAGGGATAGTTCTACTTTTACTGCAGAAAGGGCACGTGTCACCTTTGGATTGGTGAAGGTGGTGTGACTGGTACTTTCTTCAGGGAAGATCTGTTCTCTGAGTACTTGCTTATGTATCGTGTTTTTTTTTTTCTTTTCTCTCGCTTCTTGTTTGAAGAAATGAGTTAATTAGACTGTGATATGTATTAGGTTGGCATTATGTCCTTTGTTTTGTTTTGTTTCTTAGAGACTGTTGATGTAAAAGTAGCCATGAGCTATTTTGATGGAGGGGACTGAACACTAGTTACTAATTTGTGATACAGATCAGTGAAGGAGTCTTCATTTTAGTCCCAATGATAAAGATCCACATGTCCTAGGTACACAAGAGGCTGTTTGGTGCAATTGTCTAGATTTTTTTTCTTGCAAGACTCATGGGTGGAATTGGGTTTTGATGCTTATGCTTGTTTGTAAGGTTTAGAGGAAACACAGGCAGCTGAAGGTGATGTTTTGGATGAAGGTAAGGTGTATGGTTTTGATGATGGATTGAGGCTAGAAGTCAGTATTGGCTTTGTTCTTGTAGGTACTTAAGGCTGGCTGTCATGTGGGATGACACTGTGCAGAATGGTGACCATGGGGACAGGGACAGTGTTGTTCGAAGGTGGATTATGTTGTTTAGTTTGTAAAGTGAGTACGTCTTTCTTCATATCTTACTTATACAGTGCATTGCTTGGAGGAAATTCTTCTTGGTGGAACGTATTAGTTTTTATAGCCTCTTTCATTTGGAGTCCACAAGGGGGTTTAATGAAAATTAATCTTTCTTCTTGAAACTCACCTGCATTTTTGTTATGCAGGAGATAGCTTTGCTGTTCCCTTTAAAAAATAGGTAATTTTTTACTTCCTTACAAATGCAGTGTCACAGTAAGCTTTAGCTTACCTATTGACTTGAGACTGCACTGCCAAGGGGTGATCACTCATTTTCCAAGCTAGATGCTCCTGCTGCTCCCCTGCATTTGCTGTACTGGTCATGTTACTGCTGAGTGGGCTAGATCACAACCCACTGATCCTTCAGAGAAATTACTGTGCCAAAAAGAAGGAAAAATGATTTTCAGCAGATTTCACTGATGTCATGGCCATATGCAGTGGAGCTTATACAAGGCAAGGGGCAGGAAAAGGTAGGGGTGGCAGATTGGCTCATTGGGAGCCCATACGTAGATTGATTTATGTGTCTTGTGAAATTGCAGGGTTGATGTGCATTATTTCTAGCCATTGAACAATATATTTCGTATTAATTTTTGTATTAACAAACACACATTTTGCATAAATCTAAATGGTGTAAATTCCTGTATGTCATTATTTGCTCTTTATTTAAATGAGACATAAGAGTTTTAGAATGACAGTGGCCTTGACGTCCCCCAATTCTCTTTTAATTTTACCCTAACTACCTCAGAAAGGAATTTCACAATTAAGTTATTGTTACAGGTTATTTAGTTGCATATTGTCTTTCAAACATTTAGTTTAAATAAAGAAATAATCTGCATATATCAGAAACTCAGGGCATGAATAGAAATATTGCTATTCTTCTCATATGTGCCCAAAGAACTTTACTGGTGAAAATTTCTGTTTCAGTCAAGCAAAACTGCTTTTTCTGCAGAACTTAGAGAAGAAAGTGATTATTATGTGCTCAGAGGGACTTCAGGGCACTGGGGTGATTGGTTGAAGGATCAGGAGCACAGGTAGTGTTTTCCTCAATCCCTTCAGTGGCAGGGAAGAATACTGACAGGGACAGGAAAACATGCCTGRTCAACACGTGGCTCAGGGGCTGGTGCCACCRGCAGAATTTTGGCTTTTTTGATCACGGGGAGGTTTACGCGGCACCGGGCCTGCTGGCGCCAGATGGAGGTCAGCTGTCTCACAGGGGGAAAAGGATTCTGGCTCATGAGCTGGCGGGGCTCATCGAGAGGGCTTTAAACTAGGTTCGCAGGGGG
>JAYKAV010003123.1:262913-341700 GCA_035582835.1 Phoebastria nigripes | reverse complement strand
AGGGGAGACCTTATCGCTCTCTACAACTACCTGAAAGGAGGTTGCAGCGAGGTGGGTGTTGGTCTCTTCTGCCAAGCAACTAGCGATAGGACGAGAGGAAATGGCCTCAAGTTTCGCCAGGGGAGGTTTAGGTTGGACATTAGGAGAAATTTCTTTACTGAAAGAGTGGTCAAGCATTGGAGCAGGCCGCCCAGGGAAGTGGTTGAGTCACCATCCCTGGAGGTATTTAAAAGACGTGTAGATGAGGCGCTTAGGGACATGGTTTAGTGGGGCATGGTGGTGTTGGGTTGACGGTTGGACTTGATGATCTTAGAGGTCTTTTCCAACCTTTATGATTCTATGAAAAGTGAAATAAATACACTGTCAAAATGAGCGATGTGTACCAGATACTGAAGGAGAGGCCTAGTGGACTCCCAAATTAAAGAATTTTATTAATGTGACTATGCACAAGAACCACAAAACCAATAGGTGGTTGTGTTCCTCACCTGGTAATTAAGAGTGAAAAAATGAGAGTTCACAGCTGCCAGTACTTTATTTCCAATCTTAATGACTAATTTAATATGACTTTACTAAGATTTAACTAACAAAAGCATGTTAGTATGCATATAGACAGGTTTTCATATACATTATTTGGGCATTCTGACAGTGGTGGAATAAGTGACAAAATCACAAGCCATGTCTGCATCTCAGTGCTGTAACTGCTGATGAAACACATGATGGCAAAAAGACTGACAAATTGGGAGATAAGCTTGACAAGAGGGTAATCATATGGAGTCATCTGTATCATTTGCTGGTGAATCCTCTAAAACAAAATGTGCGTTAATCCCAACTGATGCTGTTTATAGGTAGGAGCAAGGTGAGAGAATGGAGAATGCTGGTCTGAAAACTGGGGCTTCTGGCGGAGGAGATTGTTACTGTGGACGAGCATCTGATTGTGAGCCCCCAGATCAGTATTGAGGTAAAGAGGCTAGTGTCATCCATAGAAATACAAGCTGGAAATACAGAGGTTTTTTTAATCTCTCTAGGATGGCATTAGTAGACTACTGTATACAGTTTTGATATCACTTATTTAAAAGATGTATAAAGGTAGGAGATGATACAGAAGAGAACTACCAAGATTATACCAGTAGTGAAGAAAATGCCTACGGTAAGAGCTGTAGAAAGCCTAATGTGTATAATTTTTTAAAAAAGGGGATTTAGAAGTGACTCACTGTGCAGAAGAAAGTAGAACATTGTAAAGGTGTAGCTAGGATGATGGACTGGAAGCTGAAGTGAGACAAACGTAAATGGCGCTTACTGTACCATGAAACAACTTACTAAGTGGAGTGGTATCTCTGTATGCTTCATGTGTTCAAATCATGATCAGATGCTTTCTTGGGAAAATGTTGTCTAGAAAAACATAAATTATTCTGCTCAATATAAAACTTACTGGGCAAAATTGAAATGCCTATTATAATAATACAACTCAAAGTGATATAATAGGAAATAGATAACTAGGTGCCCCCTCTGGATGTTTACTCTGTGACTTTCAGATCCTGGATCACATACTCCTTTGCCTTGCATCACACACAGTTATCTTCACCACTGTGAAGTAGAATGAATTCACTATTCTTATTTCCTGAGTAACCCGTCAAGCCTTCCTGCTAGTGGCCAGCTGATGCATTAACTGTGTGGCAGAGATGACATCCTGCTGATGGATCCCAGTCTCAAAGATACATGAAGATTAAATTTAGTTAAACTTCACCAGTTGTCCTATAATGTAGAGTGAGAATGTTTAGAAATAGTAACCTGTCTTGGGAAGGAAGAGGGTTATCTCCATAGAGACTATGAACAGTGATTTCACAGGATGTTCTGACCCCCTTTTTCTGTCTGACAGGGTAGATGGATAGTGTTTCCAGGCGAGGGCACAAGACTAAAGATTTCCTTTGCATCTGTGTTATTTGGTCAGTTGTGTATGGATCTGTTTCTCTGGATGGGATGAATTTTTATTTGCATGTCACTTCTATTCATTGTGGTTCACTTTGTATTCCTAGAGGCCGTGGATTCCTGAGGAGTGTGTTAGTACATCTTGCGAATAGATGTTTATAACAATACTACTAATAAAGAATTTACTGCTCATTGTTTTTTATCTATACACTGAAAAGTGATACGTGGAGAGAACAAATATATTGGAGAAAATACTTCACTTTGTAATGTCAGCAAATCAACCTTCGAAGGTCTGGTAGCATTTCCAGTGGAAGTCCCTTGAGTACTTTCAGAGATTCTCCCAGTGGTTGGAAGAATCACTTAGAGACTTAATAAAAGGAACCTTTGCAAACAATGTATAAAATTTGGAAATTAATTTCCTCTGAATACCGACTTTGACTTCTTTAGTACTTGTGAGTTTTCAGAATTAAACAAAAACAAAATAAATAAAGTTCCCTTTCATCCTGCATCCTTCCAGTAGTTTGGGGGTTTTCCTTTTAAAGATTTGTAGTTTTTAAACTCTTAAATTTGTGACAAGCCAATATTTGTTATTTAACCAAATTCCATGGGAAGAATCCACCAACGTGAGATGGATATTCATTTGCTTAATAAGACAATTTTTCTACTGTTACAGGAGTCAAGCTTGACTTTATTTTTTCAATATAAGACCATACTGATTTAAATAGAAGTAGAAAATTGATAAATAATAATGCTGAATTTTTGGTACACGGATCTTTTGCAATTCAGTGGATGTCTTTACAGTTAACAAGTTATTCTTCTATTTAAAAAAATCTTTAGCTAGATTTTGACAAAACAGATGGGGTCTGAAAAGCCAATTATATGCTTTTAGATTAATAGGACATAGAGTTGTCTGGTCAAGTGTCATGGTTAAGAGTGAAGGAGCTATTACACTTTATTGTATTATTGATTGTAAAGCCTAAGAACTTGTGTAGCAGAGTATGTCTTGCTGTGCTAACTCTTTGTGTAAGTCTGTAACAACTGCTTTAGTTACATTTCCTGACTGTGGGCCTGATGATGCACCGTTCTAGTGTTTGGAATGGCTTTGGGAAGTATATGCATGATGCGAAACCTCTTGAAAGCGTTTCTAGTCTTTTGGTGGGTTTCAGATTTCAGGTGCCCACAAAATCCCCTGCGTACTCAAATTCCTTCAACTTCTGTTTTTTTATTTATTTTTGTTTTTCAGAGAATAACAGAAGTATGGTCCTCATCTACTCTCAATGCAGCTGAGTTTTGCACAACAGCACACCCAGGAGCAATGGATGAGCCTCACCCTGGCAAAACTACCCTTCAGATCAGGGTATCTCCCTGCCACATGCAGCTTAAAAGGTAACTTGTTATCTGAAAACTTCAACTGAAATCTATGGTTCTATCTATCCCTCTTTGATTGTTACTGCCTACCATATGACGTCCCCCTATTTTTTTTTTTTTGGTGGTGTTGCATCATGCTTGATAGTCATTCATGATGTGCAGCCCAGATTCTGCTTTCCCTGAAGTTACAGTGTTGTTAAAACTTGAATATGTTAAACTTTTTATCAAATTTGCCATAAAAGAAAACATTATCCAAGATTAAAACTATTCTCCAAGTATGGATATAGCATGTATGTAACTGTTTACACTAGACATACCAGTTGACTTGCTTGTTTTAGTTGTACTAATTCAATGTCAAAGTTTTGCTAGTTTGCTATTTAAAGAAGTCCTTCAGGAAGTTTTTGTTGTTATTCATTATCAAGTTAATATAAAATATTAGACAAAGCTGGCAATAGCAAGATACTTGGAATATTTGATGCCTGCATTGTTGCACTTGCTATCAGTTTCCCTTCCCAAACTGTGCTACTAATTACTGACAACAGTGATCGATGATAAATTTCAGCTTTATATTAGATTTAAATGTAGTGACTAAGAACTTTGTGGAAGCATTTTGTTATGTTCTATATAATGTTTTCCATTATATATTGAGTTAAAATCTTTTTTTTCCTTTATTCTTGTCATTACCTTATTTCTTTGGCTTTGTGTTGAGTGTGCCACCCTAGAACAGTGCAATTTTTAGATTTTGATCCAACAATTGATTCATCACTGAAGATTGATTCTCAAACTTGCACAAAAACAGTGCAGGTTATTGCAAAGGACGCCTTTTGTGGCTTTGGCTCACTTAGGTTACTCCTATGTCTTTTTTATTTCGCCAGATACAAAAAATGACTTAAAAAAAATCAAGTGGGGGTAATTTTATTTTAAAATAAAATTGGGAGTTACAAATTAAAAATGGTTTAGTTATTCTTGTTCCTGTTTGTTCATAGATTTGGCCTAAATAGTCACTCTCTCCATCTTAGAATGTGTGAGGATGTGATAGTGTCCATAACAGTGAGTTTCAGAAATGGTGTAATAGTTGAAATATGGACAGAAGAGATCATTTTAACAAATATTCTTTTTCTTTTTCATTATTTGTATCATTAAAATGTCCTGAGTTGTCATGAAAAGAAACATCGAATTTAATGGTCATATTATTGCAAAAAATAGAGAGGGAAGACATTGCAAAATGTCTAAATATCTTTTTTTTTTCTTTCAGATTCTTTCAGAATTTGAAAAATAGTGTTAATGTTTGCTTTCCTTACCCACTTTAAAGGAAAGCTTCTCCTTCAAGTAGCTATAAATTTCACTGGTACTATTTACAAAGACCAGAGGCAGCAAAGTTGATGTATGTTGCTATTCTTTTGCCCGCCTCCAAAACTAATGTTAAATTATATGCTGCTTCCAAAATTAATTAAATATTTCTTAGAGACATAGGAGATAATCTTGCATTATGCCATACCTTCTGATGCTTTTATTAGAGCATAGGTGCTTGGTTGCATGCTTAGACTTAGCAAAACTAATAAATATGAAATGTCTTAAAACATAATATTTCCCTCTAGAACCTTTGAATGAAATCTCCTTGTTATTGCTTAAATGCATTGCTAGTATAAAGCTATGCATTTCATGGAATTCTTTTTCAAATACCTGTAGGTTTTTTTAGCCAAAAATTATCTTCAAGGTCATCTTCTTTTATGAAGTATTCTGTCCACTGAGTGAGTTTCCTTGCACAGTCCATTGAGAGATGTTCTGATCTGCTTTTTGTATCCAGATGTAGCTTAATTATTTAAACATAAAGACATATGCTGAGATTTAGGAAGGACTCCCTTCAGAACTCAGTATTATCATTATGGGCCAATTTAAAAACATCAATGATCAACTGGAGATCTTTGCTGCCCTTCAGTTAAAACATGCGAGATGTGTGGGATACAGTAAACCAGATGTAGTAATTAGGAGAATAGTTCAACTGTTCATACTGCTATTTGCTACCGCATGACCATTGAAGAAAAAGTAAAGCCAACTAGGATTGCATAGTCTCATAGAAATTCTAGTTGGCTTGAAAATACAGTACCATTCACATTAATGTTAAACACTTCAATGAGAAAATTACATAGGCATGGGTAAACTGCGTCAACAATTAAGCAGAGGAAACAGATTCAAACAATTTAATAGAGTAAATGGAACACGGTCAAAGAAAAGATTTTTCACCCTGAAGACGAAGGAAAGGAAAATGCACCCTCCACCCTGAATAGTTTTGTTTGGAATCTCTAATTAATAGCAGTTACAGTAAAGATGAGAAGAAAAAGGTATTTAATGATTATAATATATAATGGCAAGAAAAAAATCTTGGAAAGATAAATATTTGATGTATAGACTGGTTTAATGGTGATGTACTGTCAGTTAAAATGTTTTATCATATTCTCAGATACCCCATCATGGACTTTCTTTCAGCTTCTTAGGAAACCAGCTGCAAGGATTTTCCCTGAAAATGTGAAAACGAGTCTTTCTGCACACTCAGCTAAATCCTAATGATATTACAAAGTTCTAGGTATATCCTGCTTGTATGCAGGACACACAGAGTGGCTGCAGTTCAAGTCAGCGTTACTGTTGTGATGATTTGCTATGGTTTAAGATGCCTACCGTTCTTTAAGATTTCTGTAGCCTGTTTTGGCTACAGCACATGGGGACCTGTGAGTGCGTATGGTTGTTTCTGTTTATGTTTAGCAAAACTCTTCAGAACATTCAGTCTTGCTCTGCTCTGGTTCTGGACTAAGAAGAAAAGCATGACTGCAAAGGGGCTTTTACCTCTGAGCCCCCAAGTCAGCCTGGCACTGGGGAATACAGTTGTTTATTTCCTGCCCTTCTGTATGACGTCTAGAGGGTTGCCATGTTGGGCAGTGAATGAAGGAAGTTCCTCTGGAAGAGTGTGGTTGGAGAGTGGTCAAGTATATTCTTGACTGGATTAGAGTCTACCATGACTTCAGGAGAGTATGTTGTCTGACTGTAATGCACTTTTCTATATTGATTTGTAGAGATTTGTTTTTCATGAATCTTCAGGCTAAAAATGTACATGTGTGCCTAAGAGAACAGGTGGCTATGAGAACAGTAGGATGTTATGAGAGGGTAACTTTGCCAGTGAATAGTAATTTTATCATACAATCAGAATTACTTTCTTTTTAAAAGAAGGCTTGTCAGGTTGCCAAGTTTGCTTTTCTCCTGTGGCCCCTCTTTATACTACAGTGCTTAGCTTCAGGTTATGTGCTTAGCAACAATAGACATACCTGTGAAATGATTGTACTTGCTATCTTTCTTTGTATCTAAACACATTTCCCTTCTTCTTTCTACAGTTATCTACCTGCTTTGTATGTTGAACTTCTTAGTTTCTTTCCTGTGATCTAACTGTACAACATGACACTTGGACAGATTTGAAATCCAGTCCTCTGTTTTGCATTCACATTGATGTGGTGATGATTTGAGGGTGCTCACAAGGCATGTGCAGGACAACCAGGGGATCAGGCCCAGCCAGCATGGGTTCATGAAAGGCAGGTCCTGCTTGACCAACCCAATCGCCTTCCATGACCAGGTGACTTGCCTAGTGGATGAGGGAAAGGCTGTGGATGTCTGCCTGGACTTCAGTAAAGCCTTCGACACTGTCTCCCACAGCATTCTCCTAGAGAAGCTGGCGGCTCATGGCCTAGACAGGTGTACTCTGCGCTGGGTAAAAAACTGGCTGGGCAGCCGGGCCCAGAGAGTTGTGGTGAATGGAGYGAAGTCCACTTGGCGGCCGGTCACGAGCGGTGTCCCCCAGGGCTCCGTTTTGGGGCCGGTCTTGTTCAATATCTTTATCAACGATCTGGACGAGGGGATTGAGTGCTCCCTCAGTAAGTTTGCAGATGACACCAAGCTGGGCGGGAGTGTCGATCTGCTCGAGGGTAGGAAGGCTCTGCAGAGGGACCTGGACAGGCTGGATCGATGGGCTGAGGCCAACTGCATGAGGTTCAACAAGGCCAAGTGCCGGGTCCTGCACTTGGGTCACAACAACCCCATGCAACGCTACAGGCTTGGGGAAGAGTGGCTGGAAAGCTGCCTGGCGGAAAAAGACCTGGGGGTGCTGGTTGACAGCCGGCAGAACAGGAGCCAGCAGTGTGCCCAGGTGGCCAAGAAGGCCAATGGCATCCTGGCCTGTATCAGAAATAGTGTGGCCAGCAGGAGTAGGGAAGTGATTGTCCCCCTGTACTCGGCACTGGTGAGGCCGCACCTTGAATACTGTGTTCAGTTTTGGGCCCCTCACTACAAGAAGGATGTTGAGGTGCTGKAGCGTGTCCAGAGAAGGGCAACGAAGCTGGTGAAGGGTCTGGAGCACAAGTCTTATGAGGAGCAGCTGAGGGAACTGGGACTGTTTAGTCTGGAGAAGAGGAGGCTCAGGGGAGACCTTATCGCTCTCTACAACTACCTGAAAGGAGGTTGTAGCGAGGTGGGTGTYGGTSTCTTCTCCCAAGYAACAAGYGATAGGACGAGAGGAAATGGCCTCAAGTTGTGCCAAGGGAGGTTTAGGTTGGATATTAGGAGAAATTTCTTTACTGAAAGAGTGGTCAAGCATTGGAGCAGGCTGCCCAGGGAAGTGGTTGAGTCACCATCCCTGGAGGTATTTAAAAGAYGTGTAGATGAGGCACTTAGGGACATGGTTTAGTGGGCATGGAGGTGTTGGGTTGATGGTTGGACTCGATGATCTTAGAGATCTTTTCCAAACTTAATGATTCTATGTTTCTATGTATGCCCATCTGCACAAGTGCCCTTAGTTGTAGTCATGAGCAATGACAGAAGTGACTTGTGTGCTTAGAACTTCACAATTAGCCATTTACCAAAGTTATTTGCAAGCACTAAATGGAGGCTTGAGTTGAGGTCGCACAAGCGTGGCATGGCAATTAATCCTATATTCTTAGACATCTTTTGCATGAGTTTTGAGAATAAAGTCACAGGTTCCCCAGGAAATAATTATCTGATCACTTCTGTACTGGATCAGAACTCCATAACAATTATTGAAGGTGTTAGTGACTCTCACACTGTGATTCATGAAATGTTTGTTGGTGGTCTCTCAGAAGCTTAATGTTGATGGGACGTTGCTATGTTCTAAGTGCTAATTCAAAGCAAAAGAAAATAATTTGTGTTTTTAATATTGCTTCTCTTCATATACGTTTCATTTAAAGATATCATGGAAGAAGAGGAAAATGGAGGGGGAAGTAGGGGAGCACAAAAATGTCCCTTGTAAATGGTAAATAGTGTGCAAAAGAATACTTTTCAGGGTATAGAAAAGACAGGTGGCTGACCAAAAAGCTGTGGCTGGCCTTAAGGGTCGGAAAAGTCAATAATTTAGTGCACTGCTAATTCTAGATTAGTTTTCTGTAGTCAACTTCCAAGTAGGTGATGTCTGGGAAGCTTTTCTTCTCCAGGTTATCTGATTCTTCCCAGGGATCTTTGTAAAGTATTCCTTCAAGACTGGTGGCCTCTATTTCCTTATTGGATCCATTAAGAGATCCTCTAAAATAGGCCTGTCTGGTCTTTCGAAAAGTGATTATGGCAAAAAAAGGAAGTATTAGATTTTGTTAGAGTAAAGCCTGTTTTCCTAAGCTCTGGATAGGGGAATTTTGGCCTGGCTCAGTTGGTATTAATTATTGTCTTTGTTAATGATGTAGATAATTTATTTTCATTCAAGTTTTTGTTCCAGGAGAACTCATTGTCAAAAATAACATAAATATCAATGGTTAATCAAAGACATCTGTTCTAGCAGAGAAAATTGTGTGTACTTATGCACATGCATGTGCATGCATGCTCATGCCCTGTGTAGGTAGAGGGCAGGTGATGGGGAGAGATTCTGTCCGCAAGCAGTGGATTCTATCTGTGGATGCAGACAAATATCTGGAAAACAAACTTTGTGTAAAAGTAGAACATGTAGTGGGTCTCCTGTACTTTTTGTTGTTTCTTTTCATCCTGCTCTAAAGCTGCAGATATATTGTTTCCTGACTTTCTGCCAGAGCCCAGCATAAAGTCTCTGGCTACAAAGTGTGAGAGATTAAAAAAAGAATGACTTTTGAATGAGGAGGCTGCTTTAAATTATTCAGAGATCCTCCCTCTTCCTCTGTTCCTTTTCTTGATGTTTTGGATCAGCAGCACATTTCTAGCTGTAAATGTCTTTAGAAAATATGTTTTAAAGGAACAACTTCAGTGTGTAAGAGACGTTGAAACTAAAGTGTAAAGAAGTAATTTTTGCTTCATTGCATGTAGTATAATAGACAACTGTCTCTGTCTCATTTGGAAATACGAAGAATCACTAAATATACAAGTTCTGCATAATGTCTTAAAATCCTTTTTCAGGAAAAAATCCTTTTTAAGGAACAAACATGCGAGTGAGACTTGCCACAGTAACTGGTTTAACTTCAAACTTTAGGCATCAGGGTCCATTTGCTGATCCTTTTGTCAGTGAAAAAAAATGTTTTTCTAAGAGCTCCCTAGGAACAGAATACTCCCTGAGGGTGCTCAGGCATTTTGAAGAAAATAAAAACTGAGTTAAATCTTCACCCAAAACTTGAACTGGACCCAAACTTAACATTTCTTGAGGCTTGACAAGTTTGGAATGTTTCCTTCCTCTCCACCCTCTTTACTTTTCATTTTCACGCTCCTCTGCATTTCCAGGATCTGGCCAAGATGTGAGCTATGTGTTGCCGGAATTCTGTACCAAAAAGCAGCAATATTTCTGTGGTATATTTTGGCCTGCTTATAAGAAAAAATTTCCCACAGAACTTAAGGGGGAACTTATCCTTGTCAGAATGCTGCACAACTTTTTACAAAAATCAAAAGGTTTAGGTAATACTTTAGTAATAATAGCAATTGTTTATAATTTAAGAAAATAGTTTACAACAATTTCCCCTCCTTTCCTGTGCCAGCTCTAATGCTGTTAATGTAATTACCTAAATATAATAGTAACATTATTGTGTATATTTAGAATTTATATAAATAACTGCAGTGCACTATAACAAGAAATGAAGATTTGAAATAAACAGGATGTGAAAAACACCCATACTGAAAAAGAAAAAAAAGTTACTTTCTCAAACCTTTTACATTTGGTCATTCCTGAATTGAAAGTTAAGAATTCTGCATACTTCACTGAGATGTCTAAGTACTGTTCTTGTAACCTTAAATGAACTAAGAATCTGACAACACACTCTCCACTTGCTTCTTGCACATTTTTCTCAGTATGTGCTCTGCCGGTTTCTGAAGGCAATAAAATCTTCAACATGTCAGACACTGAGTGTAAACTTGCATGGCTCTGGCTTGCAGATATCAAACCAGTGAACTAAGCTCTTGAGAAATTCACCCTATAAAACTTGCCTTGATACCTGGAGGTTTTTGCTTCTGAGATTCAGTAATATGAGTTATTACTGCTAAGGACTTATGCAGTTATGTTGTGATGTTCTAATGAAAGATAAAAAATAATAATTAAAAAAGCATTTCTTTCTCAAATTTAAATAATTTTGGAAACATGGCTTCCTTAGGGACCAGCAACCTTCATGCCAGAAGGTATATTTACTTTCTGACAGCCTGTCTGACTCTTCTTGACAGCAGCTACCCTGAAATTGCTGTGGGCCTTTGGAAAAATTAACTGGTTTTCTTTTATTTGTTTTTAAATAGTATTTCAAAGAGCTAACTCATTTTCTCCCTTCTGATTAGAGATGGTTGCCAGCATTTTTGTTGCTTATCTGTAATATACCTCCAGAAATTGTTTTTTATTAGGAATGGAAATATACTTCCAAAAGGCAAGAATTTAACTAAAAAAAACCCCAAAACCATGGAAATTAGAGGTGGAAAATAACCTTCTAGGTTACTTAGTTTGATTCTATGCCATTGCATTGTTGTGGGGAGTGGATGAGGATTTGGGAGAGGGGAGCAAGTCCTTTGTGTTAGCTAATGATACCTGACTAATAGATTTTACTTACTGAGATTTTTTTCCTTCTCTGATGAAGTTTGCTTGGGCCATCCTGTACAGGAACTTTGTGTCTTTGCACTGTTAGGTACAGTACTTAAACAAGGTCTGCAAAAATAAAGGCAAGGGTGCATTCCCATTTTGCTCATTTTCTGGTTCTGATGCTTTGCTGTGGGTGGGATTGAGCCCATAAGAAAATTTTCTTTTGCAGCCTTATTTGCTTAGGCATAGATGCAGAATGGCAGCCTATGAAGTCCAACAGCCAAATGCCCTTCTTGTGACTGAACATGCACATTGAACATATCTAGAAAAGTGAAATGGAAGGACAGTCCCAGAACCGCTGCCTGGTCCTCAGTGCTAGAAATGTTGAATTCATTTATCTTAAAGATGAACAATTTAGAATTTATCTTAAGTGGATCTGCCTTCTCTACAGACACTTCCTCTTCCAGATAGCTATTTTCCCAGATTAACTGTTAATAATAGTTTTTCCTAGCTGTGTATATAGTCAGATTCTTAGCTTTCACAAGTCTGCAGAGCTCTGTGAAAGAGTAAGTGCTATGTTGATTTAGATGAGCTGACATTTGATGCCTGCAGTGTCAAAATTGCTTTTCCCAGGCCATTGCSATTAACCATTTTTCTTGCCTTCCTCCTGATCTCTAAAAAAATAGGCAGCTCCTCTTTAAATGAAATTCTATACATTTTTGTATGTAGAGGGGAAATTCACACAACCCAATGTGAGCCATCTAATTAAGCTGGCTAACCTGTGCCCTAGGTTCCTTTTAGCATCAGCTGAAAGCAATGGACTGTCTCCAAGGGGCAAGCCAGAGTCTTTACGTTGACTGTACAGAAACCAAGGAGTCTTTTTTTGCTAAAGCAGGTGCCTAATCATTAATGATGTGCAGTAACTCTGACTGTCATCATTCCAGTTTATGATATGATGCTTCTGTCACTTGCATTTAACAAATTTCACTTGATTTGAGGGTTTATACTGARTCATCTCAGAGCCCTTAAATGAAGCCCCAAAGCTCTTCGGAATTCTGGCGGTTTGACTAGAGGACCCTTGAAGGAAAGTCCTTGTCCACTTTTTTAATGAAAAACAACTTGGACTTGCTGGTTTATGAATAGGTGACCAGAGGGGTTTTTTCATTTGTTATTTTTGCAGTGTGTTGTAGGCTTTGGCATGTTGATTTGGTACCCTTTGGCTACTTGGATCTTTACCACACCAGGGCTCGTTATTCTTGGGCCAGGTCCTGTCCTGTGAGAAGTGACGAGCTCTGAAAGGGGGGAGTGGCACAGAGTGGAGCTGGTGGAGAATTCTTGTGCATATCATGCATTGAAGACAGATACAGTGTTTGCTTTATGTTGAAATATTTTAGAACTTGAAATCAAAATTATTATATTGCCAGTTATAAAATTTAATAAGGAATTAAGATTGTATAATACACTTTATTTTTAACAGTTCACAGATGCAGTTGCTGCAGGTGACTAATGACTGTTATACCTGTGCAATTTGCTGAAGCAGGGTACATAGAACGCCTGCTTGCTGTATATATGAACCAGGCTGGATATATGTTCTATATCATTTAATGAATGATAATAAAGTATTTCTAAATATAAGAACAATAAAAAATGTTACCATATGCTCAAAGTAATGATCAGGCATTTACCCTCACTCATGAGAAAATGTTTTGGATCCAAGCTTGTCATACCATATGGACATGGATGAGAAAAGAAAACAGTTATGTGTATTTCATGGAATTGTAAAATTTTCACTTCGTTATGGACAAGAAGAAAGGAAAAATTAATCAAATAATCAAGTTTCTTAAAAATCTTTCTCAAACTGAAAAGCCTCATTGCATTTATTACAATGCAAATTTTTCACCTCTGACATYGATACCTTGCCAGTAATGTATCTCAGGTGCAGTTACTGGTAAATAAGTATACTTTATCACATGCTTTTAAAATTATTTGGATAGGAGACTTTTGTTTTCTTTGAGGCTGCATTATTTAGGGAGAGAGAATTTGCAATTTATTTCTTTCTAATTTTATGATGTAAGTTTAAGGTCCAAATTCTCAGCCAATGTGGAAATTGGCAGAACTCCACTGGAGTCAGAAGAGCTCTGCCAGTTCACACCACCTGAGGTGTCACCATTTATTTTATTTTTTGCTAATGATGTATAAAAATGTCATGATTGAATGCAGATAAATTATTTGTAATATAATCCCAAAGTTTGGTGCAGAAAATGTTTCTTTTATATCACACAAAGTCTGTCTTAAATTGCTCAAGTTAAGCTGAAAATGAAAAAACATGAAATGGAAAACCCTAGAAATAGAATTATTCTGTTTTACTATCTGAGTGCTTAGCACTTTGCCTGGATGATAATGTTTTTCTTAATATATAAGGCATAGTTTCTGCGTGATTTCAGTTGTCTTTTTCTTCTTAAAAGAGAAATGAATATTTGGATAAGTTAGTGAAGCGATAAGGGGAACAAAAGAGGTATTTTTTTCCTCTTCAGAGATAATGAGGGAAAGCAAGTGCCCAGAACCAAGTGTCTCTGTCAAGCAGTCAGTCTTTTAGGGTCCCAGGAAATAATAAAGGCGAAGAACAAACAAAACAACTCAATGAAACAGAACCAACCCCCAAACCTTGCCTGCCTAAAATAATAAAATAAACTTGAATCCCAGACAGTATTATAGTGCTCCCAACTTTCCTATCTGAATGAGATGTGAAGTTTTATATTGCTATAATGATTCAAATATATGATTTTTGGAAAATGTATGGAAGTAGCATGGGCCAATTAGGAAATTCCATTTGATATTTATGCAACAACATCCTTTTTCCAAAGATGAATTAATGGAAGTTTTTGGGAATTTCTCTATGCCTGTCTTTTGTCTCACTGATAAAGACTAAGTTCAAGTCCTAAGCAAGACCTGTAAATTGGTCTACTAGGAAACCAGGAAGTACTTATGGCATTAGCATTGGTCCCACAGAACATAATCATAAGGCTGTCAACTCTCTTCTTTACAATAAATAAGTTGGTAGAGCAGGGGCATCTTTACATATTAATTTGAAGTTTGAATTTAACCAAACCTTACAGCAACCAGGGATTTCCTTATGGATTCAACAGATACTACGATAGCCACTCCTTAAACTGCAAATTGCTTAGTACTGTGAATACATATATTCTTTTATACGTGCAGGCATGCATTCTTCACACTTTGCCATGTGTTGACACATCATATATATTTTCTCTGCACTGAGTAGTGCAGCTACCATTCATTTCCCCTCACACCTGCCTGTAAATTCCATGCTTTTTTCCATGTGTATTTTTATTCTGGCAAGAAAAAAATAGCCTTACCTTTATACATCAAGGTTTTGCCTGGGAAGTGTGGTGTATTCTTGATTTAGCCATCCTGAGTTAATTAGCAAGAGATAGAAATCTAGTCAAGATGAAGCGGTTTGTGGTTTTCTTATCAGTTAGCTGGTCAAATCAGTGTTAGTACTTCATGGTTATGCAGCAGAATAAATTGCATCCAGGAAGATGGTAGTTCACTGGATGGTCAGCTAGTGGTACCATAGCTGTATTGCTAGCAATTCCTGAGCTAGGTAGTTTAAACCTAGTTCAAATACACTTAGACTATGCTATAGAGTCATGACGTATTCACAGACATGACTTATGTTTTTAAACATAACTCAAAAAAAGCCATGCCTGTCATAAAGAAATTTCCCAGTGAATTTCTGTGTCTGTGCAGCCTGGGTTACAAGCATACCCAGAAAGCCAAGGCTTCCAGCGTTAGCACATGAAATCTGAAAGCTCTGACAGCAATGAATTCAGCTGAGGCTCTTGGGGCCACACTGTGCATTGCTTCAGGTACAGGAGCTCTGTTGGTGTTGGGGCTGGCATGTCCTACTGTCTAGGCTCCTGGCTCCACCATATTGAGTCTGGAGTCTCTGAGAGCTTCAGGCTAGCTCCAGTTCAAGGTTTTGGCACTTCCCTGTAGGAAGCACTCTTGTGACACAGGGCTCTGAGGACTTTCAGTCCCCTGGCTCTTAGAAAACCCCACGTAGCATGGCTGGCCAGAGCTGCAGGAACCTTGGTCCCAGCCAGGAACCAGCCAGGCCCTGGTGGGTACTCTCCCAGTGCACTGATGAAAGTTTGTTGAATCAGTGACATTTCTGCAAAACATTTCAACTTTGACAAATTGTCATTTTCAGTTTAGTCAGAAAATTCCTCAACAGTTCCATTTATGAATGTCTTGTGAGTATATTTAGGTTTCTTTTGGTATATGATTCAAATGGAAGTTTTGTTGAATAATTTTACTTATTGAAAGGAAAGATGAGTTAAGTGCTTTCGACTTTTGCTTCATTACCATAGTCCTGAATGTGCACATCTGCTGAAGGAATGCCTAGCATTAAATTTTCAGCTACCCTTATTAACACCAACTTGGATCAATCGCTGTCTTAACAGGAATGTTTACTTAATACATTGGAAGAAATCAAATTTCTGATTCTTTCTGATTGAAATAACCTTATTTGATTTTTTTTTTTTTTAAATCCTTGTTTTAGAGCCTCACTAAAAAAATGAATATATACAGAAGAAACAGCAGGAACACTAGGGATGTTTTTAACTCAAGAGATATCAAGCCTGTAACTTTTGATTACTCAGAAATACACAAAAAATAAATCCAGATAAGATTAAAGAAGACCCAGAGGAAGTGAGAGAATATTGTCTGGACTAATATGTTGGCTGAGTAATGAATAACATTAGCTTTGAATCACAATAAACATATTTTTAAACTTAGTTCAAAAATCTTAGTTTCTGTAGTCTCTCTTGTACTGTGCGCTTTGCAAACACATTCATGAGAGTAGCTCACTGTGAATGTGTGTGATCTGTAAATCACTCTTAAGTACCCACTGTGCAAGTTTGTACTCTTTTATCTTAGTTTCTAAATGGAAGCACTTTACATTATTTGACCATTCATATCTCAGTATGGATTTTAAAATTTGAATTACTTTAAAATTCTTTAGTCTGATATCTGTATCATACTTCAAGGTTGATCAGAAGTAATTGTATCTACATTTTGCTCTTAACAGCAATTTCCTAGTTTTTGGTGCACCTCATTAGTACTTCCTTGGGTACTTGAAGTTGTCCAGATTCTGCTCAGTGGTCACTGTTTTAGCTTTCTTATGTAGTTTATTCTTAATAGATCTCTTGAGGATATATTTTCCTCTTTGGGCTTTGCTTATTTTCTTCTTGAATACTGTTGAAAGAATAATTGTATATTCCAACAGTTTAATAGGTTATTGCAGACAAAGTTCCCAAAATTCAGATATTTCTTGTAAGTTCAGCTGAACTGCTGGTGTGAATGCTTTTTTGTCTGATACCAGCCAGTGGCCCATGTCCATCTCTGTTCTATCAGGTGAATTTCTCACTTTAGCTTTATAATGACCTTCTATTCCCTTCATATCCTGTTATCACGTAAGTTCAGGTAATGCAGTCATTGGGGATCCAAAAGCACGATGAGCTCAAAGTTACCTTGCTATATGTGTATGCTACCTTCCTCTTGTCCATCCCTGTTGCATTTATATCTGTTTCTGGAAAGCAGACATGATATAAATCAGCTTCTTTACTGAAAGATCCATTGGGGAAGAAAAAGGTACCTTCATCTGTCCTTCCTGTGGCTGCAGGGAGCTCTGTTGTTTCAGAGAAATACATTGTGCAAGTCACCGCTGCCTTTTTCCATTGTAGATTACTGTGACAAAATTATTTTTCATACGGTTTTATCCCACTGATGTTTCTTTTGTTAGGTTTGACTTTGGTCTCACATCTTAACCTTTCTGGGCTGTATCTATGCATTTCATATTCTTTGTTCTTGTATAAAGAGTTTTTTCTGCACAAAGAATCCTTGGTATTTTGTGACTCATTCCCTCAGAATATTGTAATTTATAGAAGACCTAATGATAGTTACTTTTACACCACCTCAATTATAATTATTGTGAAAGGCAGAGCAGTGCAATTTTGTTCCAGTGTAATAATTTCCATGCTGTTTTCTGGCTCTAAATCTTCAGCTAGGTGAACCCCCCAAAAAACAGAGGAAAGATTCAGAATTCTGTTTCATTTAAAGAATCTCTGAATAGATAAGATTTTCATTTTTTTAAGAAACTCAGTCTCTGTATAGTTCTGGCATGAGCTTTGCTTTTTCAGACTAACACAAGAGCATGCTATGCAAACACAGGCAGACATATGCATACCAAATGGTAAAGGATTTGTGTTGTATACTATACCACAAACGTTTGTTCCAGGTTCTTCGAGGTGAATACCACATGCTTGTTTCCATTGAAGTTATGAAAAGGTTCACATATTTTATTAAATTACATTCAGTTGAAAAAGAATACTCACAGCTTTACTTTTTGCCCACAGTTACGCCTCTTTCGATAGCAGCACCCTTTGCATGTACATGCGTGTTACAAGAAGGTATATGGCCTCATGGGTAGAGCGTTACACAAGTCATCAAAGAACTTGGAGTTCCCTTGGGAGAACTTAGGACTTCCCTAAAAGAAAGAAATTACCCTATCTTCATCAGTTTCTCCACTGGTAACTCTGTTGTCAGTTTATACTGGCCTGAAGAACTGCACTACTGTCAAGCCTTTCCTGGTCTTTATATATAAACTTAAGTTATTTTATGTCTCTAGCTGCTGTTTCTTCTCCCATCTTTTCTGTGTCATCCTTTCCAATAAACTGTGTTCTAAGGGAATGGTGGTAGATATCAAGCACTTAGATCTTCATCTATCCAGATTCACTTGTACAGAACCGGCTTGGTGACCATCCGAACTATGTAGGTTTTGTCCCTGAAAATAGCATTTAAGATCCATGATTTGAAATTATTCTTTCAGAATAATTGTGATAGAAAATTACTAGAAATTGGTTCAGAAATTGTGATAGATCAGCAAAATATTTGCTGAACTTGGAAAGAATTCATGGTATGGGTAGATCATGCATAGCCTAGGATTTTTGAAAGTCTTAATTTTGAAGAGGCTTGTATATTAATTAAATTTGAAATAGACTAACCTCATGTTAAGCAGTTTTAAGGCCTACATCATAATAGCTTAAATGTATCAATTTCTTTTAGAGGCTTGTGTTCATTTGTTTCTTGCTTTATGATATTGAAGCTTCTTGGAAGGCTATTTCATGTTTAATCATCAGCAAAACATTGAGCTTGTTTGGGATCTTCTTAGTTCTCTTAAGTCACAGAGTATCCCTTTAAACTCTTAATGTGCCTGAAAATGTCTGTTCAATAGTTTCAGACTGTCCATTGTCAAGACCCCTGGTATTGGTTATATTCCATTGTAATAAGATGACTTGTCTGTGTTCAGAAACTTCCTCTGGCACAGAGAGAGGAATTGCACACACTAGAAGTATACAAGACTGCCTTGGTAATCAGTTAGCTTCTCTTCCCTTCCCCCTCTTCCCTCATGTCAAGTCTAGTCTAAGCAGAATTATGAAAATAAATCTGTCTTCCCTCTAAGATTTCCAAAATGGGTAGCACCATATCTCCACTGTGTTATGAGCTTGCCGGTAGACTTTTCTAGCTTAGTCTGCCAGAACATAACCAACGTTTTCTGCCTAATGGATTAGTCCCTAAGGAGAGTTTATTTAGCTAAGATTAGTTCTGCTTCTTTCAGATACTGTGTTTGCTGTGGTACCCATGATATGTTGTTTTTGTTCTTGTTTTTGGAGTCCTCAGACACTTGAGCCTTTGCATTGTGGACGAACTGAGGAAAAGTTCCTGCTTCTTCCTATTGTATGTTCTTGTTTGGGAACACTAGGAAGCATAAGACAAAAGGCATGGTCTTAAAGAGGAGTCTTACTGAAAATAAGCTGGCTTTATGTATATCTGGAGGTACATCTGGATTTACAGTACAAGTCATAGTGAAGACTGAAAGAATTCCAGACTTTAGATAATTAATTGCGTTTTGGATTTTTGTGGGTTTTTTTCCTTTTGTTTTTGGTTTTGGTTTTGTTTTTTAATTAATGGCTGGTATATTAAAAACAGATTATGAATATTGACAGTGAATTTTAATTTGTCTAAGAAACAGGCTAGTACCATTTTGAAGAAATTATATCTGCTTTAAAACTATAGTAATATGTTATTAATTTTGTGGCTATCCTGTTTGAAAATAAGTACATTTCCATGCTGATACCAATTCAGAAAATGGAGGCAAATCCTTTATTGTGATGAGTGGTTCTACTGACTGCTTGCCCAAGAGAGGTAAGTAACATTTTGTTTGTGTGTAAGTAATGAGCTGTTGGAGCCAAGTTCTGAGACTTGTTGAGAGTGACAGATGTACTGTAAATATACCACAGGTTTTAGGATTTTGTTTGAAGTCTCAAAATATGCTTTAAGACCATGATAACAATAGCATTGTTATGGCAATGCCTGTATAGCAATATATGTAAGAAGATGTGCTATGTATTTGTGAAAGAAAGCCAAGTCATCATACCATTAATAATTACTATAATGAAAGCTGTGCAGAAACCAAGAATTAGTATTTGTACACAGAATTAAACCACGTTCTGATTCAAAACTTTTGGGTTCAGGTCTTAGGAATGGGCATGCGGACAACGTTATGTTTGTGTTTACTTTCCTAGAAACTAAGTTGTGGACTTGTGGCCAAGACCTACCAAACTACTGAAGAAACTTCACATTTCTTTAGTTTTGAGTATTTAACAATGCTCCCTTGATTTGTCTTAGCATGTTTTAGCATGGAATCAGTCATAACTAGAGATATTACCATTTTACTTTTAAGTAAATCCTATTTCCTTTATGTTTGTCTGTGTGGATGTCAAAAAGTGAATTCTGTGGGTGTTGATAGTTGTGAAGAGATTATTACTATGATTCTGAAAATCCTTCCTTATGTTATATATATTATACTGGCAACTGGAGCTGTCAGATCTGCTGGCAGATGTAGAAAGGGTCACTTCTAGCACAGAAACAACTTGGACTGTTTTGCAGAGATTTGGTCCTCTTTTTCAAATTGTGATTCGTTTATATCCTTCTTGACATATATTTACAACATCCATTTCAGTGTGTTTCTTTTCTGGTATAGATTGCTTGTCACCATTAGTTTTGTGTTATGACAGCAGAGATTATACATCTTCTGACCAAGCTCTCTGTCTGGTTTTCAGTTCTGATAGGAACATCTTTTTTTGTCTTACTGTATATATTTTCACTGCAAATTCTGTGAGCTTTATGCTCTTTTCATCTTTAAAAAAAATAATCAAGCAACGATATTAAGTTTAGTATTTCTTAATGCCTACCATTGTGATTTTTGTCTGTAATTTCCATTTTGTATTTGGTAGTACTGTGCATTCCATGATAGTGCCACATATACAGCATGTCAAAGTAGAAAGGAATTTAAATCCACTAAAATTCTTTCATATTTTAAATACAGCATTTAAAGACCCTTATCCGTAATCCTTATTTTACTATAATATAAATATCACACCATAGGTGTGCTTGCTGACCTTTTAAACCCATCAACACTACTGAGGTCGAAATAAAGGTGTCTTGTATTTCCTTGCCATTATATGAGATTTAGATTTCAGTTTCCTCTTTTATTATAGTTAACGAGCACCCAGGAGGCAGTGTAGTCTACTGGGCCAGAGTCGGTGTGCGCTGCGTGTTCTGCTTGGTGCACTGTCTACAGAGGCTTTGCATTATTTATTTATTTACAGCCCCAGCCTGCAGAGCTGCATCTTTTCAGTCAAGCTTTAGAGTCTGCTGCTTTTAGCACTCTGTAAGGCTCTATCTAGATCCTTGATGTGTCTCTAAAGACGTAATGTTTACTAACTTCCTAATTTGCCAGCTCATGAGACTTTTGTGGCCATGGAAAATACAGAGCACACGGAGCTCAGAGACTTAACATAGTGGTTAAAACAGTCATTTTTGTATTAGCACCATGTCATTAGCATGGACACTCCCTTTTGTAACAGACTTCTTAAAACTGCTGCTGCCAAAAGCTGCTGCATTATCTAAGAGTGACTGAAGATCCATTCTCTTGAGACCTATCAGCAATTCAGGAAGCCAGAAGGCTGAAGATGCCATTTCACATATGTCGTTCTCAAAGCTCAAAGAGACAGTACCCTTCTGACATCCGTGGGCTGTTAACACATTTAAGAAAAAGTTACATTTTATTGAGGGTTTGAAAACTTTTGTTAAGTAACAGACAAATAATCAACAGGGAACTGTTAAATTTTTCATATGGTGTAGGTGATCATTCTTGTAATGTACATTAGAAGATACATCTATCAGTCCATTAAAGTCAGTGTTGTTATCCAAATGGATTTATAAACATTAAATACATCTTTCCATAAAACATAAATAATGTAGCTCCATTTTGACCTTTCTGAAAGTCCCCATGAAACTGAAGAATGTTCATTAATAGTATTTTTGGCCAGCTTCCACATGTAGGGTGAAGGATTTTAAACAAGATTAGTTTCTGTTTGCAAGATTATGGATTCTCACCAAACACTGTTGCTTTGCCATTGTCTGAGTTTCTAAATTTAGAAACTCTGTAACCAAGAGGGGGTGAGGCCTACCTGTCAAGTGAAAGCAACTCTCAGAGTTGGGATGTGGTGCTCAGTGTGCAAGCATGAAAACTGATGGCGGTGGTGATCTGGAGAGACTCTCTGAGTAGCTGTGTGAATCTGGTAGTACAGAGGGTGACAGTCTACTTCCAGCCAAATTTTAAAAAATAATTTGGTGGACAGATTGTGGAAATATCCAATGTAAGAGATGATCTATTTCCTGCCAAGCCATTTCTAGTTCCTCAGAAAATGCCTCCAGCTTCTCTGTGTGTGCTAATCTCACACAGAAAGAAAAATGAGAAGAAAAAAACTTGTCATTTTTGAAAGATTGTTCCACTTATGAAAATGAATATAAAAGGAGTATTCTAAATGTACTGTTCTTTGTAGAGCAGAAAATAAAAAGGCAAAATACTAATGTTCAGCAAAGAATGAAATGGTGCGGTGGTATTGTTATGGTTGTGTTAGGGATGGGAAGAAATGTTGGTGTAGCTGCTAAATGTAACAGCCACCTTCTCTTCAAGCTGAATGAGGGAACAGTTAAATGCATCTGTGTTTAGAGATAGTTGAAAATACTGAAACAACCCCTAAAAATTCAATTCATGTATAATGCTGTTCATTATTCTGTTGGAGCAGTTTCTTGGTGGGCTGGAAGTTAAATGCAGAGGTAGGGGAAGGGCTTTGGCTGCAGCTGGGTGTCAGTATGTGTGAGAAAAAGGGCAGACACACTACAGGAGCACACAGAAAAGGAACAGGGAAGCTCCAGGTGCAACCAAAGAAGCAGTTATACTGCGAGCTAAGAGAGTTTTACGCAAAGTACTTCCTAAAAAGAGGCATGAAGCTGTGAGCAAGGAAGCTATCTCCTGCTGCTTGATTCCTGTTGTGTTCAAGAAAATTGGGCTTTAACATACAATTTACTGTAGATTGCATTGAAGAAATTCTGGACTCCATCATCAGTTCCTCCTCTTGAGAGAAACAATGACTTAGAGCCTGAATTTTGGATAGATGCTTAGGTCAAAAGGGTGACAGCATTTTGTTTTAATAATGATGTTTGCTTATTGGATATTGATAAAGGAATAAGCAGGACA
This sequence comes from Phoebastria nigripes, assembly GCA_035582835.1. NCBI lineage: Eukaryota > Metazoa > Chordata > Aves > Procellariiformes > Diomedeidae > Phoebastria > Phoebastria nigripes. Next base: position 318,718 of record JAYKAV010003123.1, on the reverse strand, counting down.
CTAACTTTTATTAGGCGCTCTAACTATCAAGAGATGGGCCCTGTTCCAAAACACGGTTTTACGTGGGCAAGACAAACAGAAGGTATAAGGAGGTATATGGTGTACAAGCAGAGTGAGCATTGAAGCTTTTGCAGCATTTCTGACTCTCCAGGGTCTCTGCTGCCATTCTTTTTCCTCACAACCTCTCCTCCTTCCACCCTTTTTTTTCCTCAAAGACCATTTGTTGACTGAGGTGTCACTACCTGGCTCCTGATGTCCAGAAAACAATCATCAGCTGTGCTTGCTGTGTTTGAAGTTTGAATTTATGAAAATAATTGAACTGATAACATTACTACAGTGCTGCATCTTTCTACTGATACTACACTTTTAATTATTTAATATATTCCAAACTAATTTATTAGCTATTCTCTATATAATTAAAAATGAAACAAAAGCCCTTTTTAATAGCAATATATTTTAGATACTGGGAAAGTTGTAAACCTCTAGGTGGAAGTGGTTCAGCCCCTCCTTATAGGTGATTTCAAATGCACAAAAATGTGAAGCTTGCTTGTTGCCAGTGTGGGAAGTGAACATAATTATGACTTTGCAGCTGCTTCTCCTAAAGAAAACAAACAAACAATAAGACTCACACTTTTTATTGCAACTAAAAAGGAATATGCTCAAAGGGAATATATTTATGCCAGAAAGAAGAAGCCATAACCAAGGTAATGCTGTCCTATCAAACTCATGCCAAGCAGATTCACAACTATGGTACAAAATCGCGAGAGGAAAAAACACTTCCTCAGTATCCATTGCCAGTATAGATTAAGCCGGAAAAAAAACCAGTAGAAAGAGTTTTGGCTATGACAAGTCTGTGTAGGTATTTAGGTGTCTAGGTACATGTAATAGTGGCCTTTGTACTATACTAGGCCGGAGGTAGAATGCTTACATCAAAAAAACCCACCCCAAAACGCCCGACCCCAAAATTCCCAAACAAGTCTTTCCACTCATTAAAAAGAGCTCAGCTTTTTTTGTTGTTGTTTGTTTTGTTTTTTAAATGCTCAACAGTTTATCATCTGTCCATCTTCTTTTATCCTCTACTGTTACTTGTTTTTATTGCCTAACCTCTGGATCATTAAGAACGTGTGTTCACTTGATTATTTCTCAAAGAAAATTTCTTGGAGGAGACATTAACACCTTGCTGATACAAAACTGTCAGTATGTCATTTTTTTATGTGCCTTTGACGTACAGCAGTAAAATATTAATATCACAGGTCTAAATAGTTGGGACAAATACTAAGCCACAGTATAGTTTGTGCTAAGTGTCATGGAGAGGCTCCTCTGGTGAATAAAGGCTTGCTGGATTGGTTTCAGATGACCTGGGTTAATCTTTCAATCAGAATAATTCACTATTTTGAATTGAAGTATGCAATGTACATACATAAATTCCTTATTCTTCCTTCTTTATATGCTTGTTGTTCAGCATAACTGCAGCCAAAATATCTGGTCAGCCTGTGTATAATTTGGTGTCAAGAGGTACATAGAAGTCAGAAAAAATTATGAGGAATATTAATTTGCATGATTCATTCATAAAATATGTATTTTGTTATGCTTTTAATGAAGCACTTACCAGAGAAGTAGTAGGAACAAATATTTATGTCTCCTGATGAAGATCTTTTTTCCCCTTATTATAGTCACCTGCAGTTCATACACTGTTATCATTAAGTACCCAGAAACAAAACATGTACAGTACAACAACAATACATTCTTTATTTGTAAAATGAGTCACATTGCTTCTATCCTGCTTCCCACAGATCAGAGCTTTAATAGGGATATAAATAAGAAACTTAACATATGTGACCTTCTGACCACAGAGTGTTAAATTCCAGGGACTATATTGCTCCACCACTTTTTTCTTTTATTTGAATGTGTATTCATCATAGTTCTGTCGGAAATTGCATGATTTACAATTGATATTAGGTTATGATATAAATTACATTCAGATACAGGGAGAGGAAAATTGTGGAGGAGCAATTCTTGCTAAGGATGTTGAAAACAGTTTCCACTTAACCTTCAAATGTAGTGGAAATGACACAATTGTATTTAGGTAAAGTTTTATCTTTGGGAAACATCTGCTTCTGTACAAAACCCTTATCTTTTTCTGTCCAGTGCAATAGTTTGTGTTAACATTTGGATCTTGAAATATGCAATTCCACAAATGTATGACCATTGTGACTTGATTAATGAAATTTGCCAATGCAAATATTGTTTATTCTGGGCAAAAAGACTTGAAATAAACCCACAGAAGGTGCTACTGCGATGCAGATCCAAATAGGTTTTTGTGGCTTGGAAATGTTCAGATATTTATTATAAAATTTTATTATTAGCTTGATAATATCTGCATTTGAAACACAGGCAAACTGTCAAGAGTATAGTTTGCTCTCCTTCACTGTTTGTAAAATAGTGATTTTATCTCATTTTTATTAAAACATTTCAAAGAAAATGAACAAATAGAATGCATTTCTGTTTCAAGCCTACAATCAAGATGTACTAAGAATCCTTTAAGAGAAACAATCATCTGAGACCTCCAGTTCAATCCTGCAATGCTGTGAGTCCCAGCTCTTCAAAGAGAAGTTTATTGTGTTTTACGAGCTGCTTCTTGAGCCTATAGATTTTTGATATTTCATGCAGAGTATCTCCAGACACAAAAAAACCTTCCAAATTTCACAAGCTTTTTCTATTTTGACGCAACTACCGTGATCATCACAAAACACACTGGCCATAAGACTCTTTAGAATATAGTTCAACATCCCTATTCAATAATTACTGTTAAGTAAGCCTAGGACCAACAGAAAAACTGATTTAGTGTAGGAGATATCTTTCAGACAGTTCACTTTCTACTCTTAGACAGTCATGAGATCATATTTGGGATGCACTTGTTTGCACAATTTAGAATACATTTTCTTTTGAGAACAACCATGGTGTTTTCAGAGGTCCGTTCAGGACAGTGTGTTAAACATCACTTCAAAAAAGACTAATGACATGAACCAGAACCATGAACCTTATGACTATGTTCTCTGTGTGTGGGGGGGGGGGGAAGAAGACCTAAGGAAAGGTAACAAAGTGATATAAATTGACTGAAAAGGGAGCATAAGGTACTGCTGTCAGCTAGGAGAGATTTCAAGTGCAGAGGATGAAGGATTTGCTATTATGTCTGCTTGCAAAATGAAAGCTTACGTTAGGGCCTATGTTTTAGAATCAAAATCATGAGGCTCAAAGTCTGCTTACCAGATGACTTTTAATTCTTCTAATAATTGTGCCTGCGGTATATAAAATGTGTTCAGGAAGACAAAACTACATGAACAGTTAGCATTAAGTAAAGTGGCTTATCAACAGATATTTTAAGTGTTTACAGAACTGTTGGGAAAGGAGGTATTGAGGTTTTTTTTTTTTAATTTCTGAAAAACCTATCGGACAAACTATACAATGGTGTTCTCTGAAAAAATACAGCAAGAGACAGCAATTTTTATAATTGAATTGAATGTAGTGTTGAGGAAGAAATCCTTATTGGGAGTAAGTCGACCTAGAGAGGTTGGGAATGAATGCTTCAAAATGCGTATTTACCAGTTAAATTTTATCTATCTCTATTATTGTGTAAGCATATACCTTTTTCTGCCATATGAAGAGAGGATAGAATTTTTGTTTGTTAGGTTTTTTTTAATATTTCATGGTTAGGTTGACTGAATTTTGTCGTGAAAAAACTTACAACAGGCTATATAGTATGCCTGGAGAACTCTATTGCCTTTATTATACTTAGTATTTAAAAGAGGCGTGAAGCACTTGGAGGATTTTCCTTTGTGCCAAAATTTATTTCTGGGTGAAACTAAATTTAGTGTTCTGCTGTTGCATAGTAAAGTGGTTCAGGAGCACCCCTGGTTTCTGGTGTGCTGAGGGTGTAGTACAACTGAAAAGTGGACTCAAGTTGTGCTGGTCTCTGGTCTGCTATAAAGCAGAATAATGGTGCGGGGCTTTGTGATATATCATGGTCATTAGAAAGTGGTACCTGGGGAGAGAGGAAGAAATACATATTTGTCAATGCAGTCTGGGCTTCAGCTTTTGGAGTCAGAGGGACTGGCTCAGTCTTACTCAGGCTCCCTTCTTAACATATCCATAATATTTCTGTCCTGTGAGGATCCCAAAGGTTTATTGGGAATTCTGTGGTTCAATCCATAATCTTAAAACTGCCTTTTGCTCCTGATCTATCCTGACATCAATTTGACGAACCAAGAAGTAATCCCAATGACATTGCTTAAAACAATATAATAATGCTTTCATTTAAGCAGAGAAAGGTCTTTGACATTATTCAGGAGTATCTTTCTCTGGGACATTGTGTAGGCACATCTTTCCATGCAGTAACAACATTTTTTTTTAACTCTCGGTGTCTAAATATGCAGCTTAATAGCTCAAATGGGTCTGACTTTGCTTTTTCCGAAGACCAAGAACTTGTCCTTCAATGTTGCCACCAATATTTGCACATGCACTTTCTATTCGTTGGAGGCTGGGTTTGTATACCTTTTGYACGGGTTGCTATTGCTAGGTTGGCATTCCCATTTTTTATGGATGCAGTCTGTCCAGTTAAGGTGAGCAGTTCAGAGTCAATTCCTCCTCTAGCTCCCAGTTTAAGGCAGCAAACCCTGCTCTTCCCACGTGGACCAAACACTTCATGTTGTTGAAGCATATTCTTCAGTCTTTTTTGGGATACGTGACTAGCCCGGCATCATCAAGATGATATCCTAATACAAGCTCTTCTCTAGGTATTGGCATGGCATTGAAGCTTAAATCACCACTTGGCACCATTTGTATCTTGTTGAGATTGACATTTCCTAATGAAATTTCACTGCTATTAGACATTCTGAGTCTGTCCTATCACATAAAAATTCTGTGGGCGTAGGAGTTGCTTTCTCTTATTCTAACTTCTCTAATTCTAATCATTTTATTGGGAGGGGGAGAAGATGGGAGGGGTGACTAAAGTTCACCTTGAAGTTTACCTTAGTTAAAATGGAAAAGAAATTGGAGGAAAAAGGTGGTCTTTAAAAATTGGCCAAATGCTGAGTTTCTGAAAAGAAATTTTCATGTTACCTAGTATTGCTAAACTCAACAAATGAAAAATTACCTATTTAAAATTGTTTGATTTCATTACTTTCTTTGAATGGTCTTTTTCTTGAGCTTCCCTTGCTCATCTCCAGTGTATGTATTTGGCAGTTAATGCTGCCCACACCACCTTTTTTGAGAAAGGTGACTTTAAGTCTTGTCTGCTGAAGATGTTGTCGCTGATCATTCTCTTGACTATCTTTACCTTTTTGCTATCTGTGCTTGCCTCCAGTTATTCCCATTTTCTTCTTTATCAATTTTTCTTATCTATTGAACAGCTGCTATATAAATAATTTATGAAAGCTTTCTGATCTTTGAGGATACATTCAATTATATATGAATAAATGAAGTGTTACTATATTCAATTAATGATTAATGATTTTATATAGTTATATATTTGTATAGATATACCAGTATTTTCTGGATGTTATCACTTTTCATCTGATTTGGAAAGACCTTTAAAATGGAAAATTATTCTTTACAGTATTCTTTTATAAATAAGTTATAGAAATCCTTCCAATGATGTATCAGACTCTTTTACAGATGCTTTGGCTATTATTGGTGATGAGATACTATTCATGAGCAGCTGACATTAGAAAAAAATGGGTAGAAGTACACTTGAGCAGTTTTTAATCCTCCCATTTAGAGAGATTATAAGAGATCATTAAAAGTGATTGGTTGTTTACCTTGAAGATTCTCCAGTGGAGGATTTTGAAAATTTCTAACCTGTTGTCTCTATTCTACAGAGGAAGAAATGTAACTAAGCTTCTGGGTATCCAGGTAATAGCATTGGTAGCTATTACCCTTTCCAGCCTCTCCTCTTAGTAAAATGTTTGGAACATTTTTGTCAGGATTTCACTTTCCTAATAAACACCTGCATTTTTGTCATCTGAAAGCTGGACATCAACAACACATGATGTCTGAATACTGATTGAGAATTTGAATTAATATTCAGTTGGAGAGATTAGTTGTCTCCATCTGAGTGCATGCGCTCATGTGACTGTTCAGTGCAGTCACAGGCATGGAGCAGTGTGGGAGGGCTGGGCTAAGGAGAGAGCATCTGCTCCCCATCTCTTTTCTCCCAGTAATTTCTGTCCCTACATCCATGTAGAAGCTGTGTGCTTATTGGTGCTACTTGGCACAGATGCATTACCTCTATACTCAATAGTCTGTATTGGTTTCTTGTGTTGGAATACATTAACAGGTGTTAATTTTGGCACAGAAACTCTAATTTTTTGATCAACCTTTTGTTCCACCAAAATGCTTAGGCAGAGAGCCTTCTAGCTTAGATATGTAGGAACTGAGGACAAAAAGGAATTTAGCAGGAGCTGCTGACTTGAAAATACATAGTTTGTCAGAACCCTAAGACAGTGTATTTCCAAACTCACTGTGGAGCTCAACATGGTAGGTAGAAGGAGGCTGAGGATTCAGAACTGGTGGTGGAAATTACTAGCTTTGACAGGCTAGGGTGAGGGAGAATCATAATTAATATGTAGCTATTAAATGTTGCTATTCAAAAATTTTACATACTTGCAGTGGACAACTGAAACCAGGCAGAACTGTAAAAAAACCCCAGGAATTTAAATTATAGTGGACCATTATCCTTAGAAGTTTAAAGACAGCAAACTGTTTTTGAAGAAGAGACATGATAAATTTAAATGGCACATAGCTCAGATCCAAGGAGGAGCAGAGTTATGCATTGAAGGTAATTGAAAGCACCCTTCGAAATGGGTAGAGAGGAGATGGCTCTTGACCCTGGATCTTTTGGAGCTCGCAGCAATGCACAGGGACTTCGCCATCATGATAAATGATTTGAGTTTTCACTAAGTGAGTGTCTGAGTATCATTTATGCTGACTCCCTGATATTTCACTGCCAAGAGGTCAGCTGCTGTATTTGAGCACAGATGAGAGTCACTTGAAGACGAATCCAGGTCTGGACACCTTGCAGAGAGCAGCACTTAAGGACTGTGTTAGTAGCAGAACTGGGTGTTTTTTGCTGGATATTAGATGGATGCCTGTGATTGAAACTGCCACAGAATTGGACATCATTGATGTCTGAGTAGAACCAATCCTGCCTGAAAATCAGAGCATGAATCAGTGATTTCTTGGCTCTTGACAAAGGATGTGATAATGACCAGACGGGATAACAACCATCAGCTTCTGACTTGTTAGGATTCCAATCCACAAATGTTACCTGGGGGGCTGATGATTGAATAAAAAAATACTTTTATGACTAAGAGAGGCTGGAATTCAGCAGTGTCTAGTGCTGTGAAGGCACAGCATCTTGAAAACCCAACAAACTGGTCAGCAGAGAACAAAATCATGATCTTCTGTAATGCGGACAGTATTATAATTGACTATAAACAACTTAGATGTCTAATACTGGGGATTACTGCAACAAATTAATGCACTGCAAAAGACTGCTTGTGAGGAGAACATAGGAAACCTTGGCATTTTGTGAGCTGCTGCTTAACCCAGTAACACAGAATGCTGTAAAGTGTATGAATGCCAAGCGTTCACAGAATCTGCGCACATCTTGTTTTAACTAGTTGCCACTTAATTGTTCATTGAAATTAGAGATGAAACCAAACCCCTGCGTTTCATTGCAAAGTTAGATCTTGTTCCCAGTGATTCAAGGATGTTTTGGCCATGCATACAAACCTGGGCCAAATTTAAATGTGAGAATAAATTTGAGATAAATCAGTACACAGGGATTTAGGGTTCAGCTCTGTTTCTGTGCATTTGCATTGTTACTGAGCTCTCCCAAACTTTCTGCCCCAGTTTCTCAACTGAAAAATGGACATGATAATGAGTCTTTCTTTTCCCCACCCTTTGGGTGTTTTTTTTTATATTTATTTTACTCAAAACAGATCTAAGTAACTTAAGGCAGTAAATAGTAAAGTACTTGCTGTCAAAAACTGAAAAGCTTGCATGAACTGTGAACTGAAACTGCTAAAATTTTCTTTTGCCTTGTCCTTTTTGTTTCTATCACAAGGGATTTCATAGGGAGATATCAGTTTCCTACACATGATAATTAAGATTCATATGACTAACTTGACTTAAAATTCAGTAGAATGCTCATATAACCCTCTAGCGGTCCCCAAATCCTGGGTTATTAGTCTGAAACTGGCAAGTACAGAATAGTAGAGAGAAAACTGGGACAGATATGTTCAATATTAATGCAAAAAGATACAGAAGAACTATAGTGAAAAATAAAAATAAACTTTCTTTTCCTATGCAGTGGAAGTACCGCAGGCAAAAAAAATTATTATAATACACATTGAACTTAACTGAAATATAGATCTAAACCTTTAACCATATTCCCCTGTTTTTAATGTTATAAAATATTCACTGTAGTCAGTAAATTAGGCAATGATTGAAGAAGTAGTGGGCTATGAAAATTATTTTGTAGTATTTCTATATAAGTACAGGAAAAGAACTCTCTGTCTTTTTATCTCTTCTACTAGGTTAAAATATTTAATAAATGTCCACCAGGAATAATTTGTATTTACAATTGAAAGATAAGACAGACACCTTCAATGAATGAACTTTTAATGTAAGTAATTGTACTGTTTTAATTATCTTGGTTTTTTGTGTTACTTCTGAAAAGAAAAATATTTCAGTGCTTCCATTCTAGAATCAGCTGTCCAACTGTGAACATTATATCTGTCTTAATTCCTTGCTTATAGATATTATACAGCAAAATAGTAAAAGTATTTATCTGGATTTTATTTACGTTTGAAGGCAATTGTTGACATTGGTAAAATTGGCATCCTCTTCATTTCTTTCTGCTTTTACTCCCAACATTCAGACCTTTATAAGCATTTTTGTTGTTACTAACCACTTATTGATGGATAAATGTTGTCAGTTCCTGAATCTCTTTTTTTTTTTTTGCTTGTTATTTTGCATTGTTGACTTATATATAAAGAAAAAAATAATTCAGTAACTTTGTGGRAAAAAAAAAAACCTTTGTCAGAAAAAGAATTTCAGTGCTTTTACCAGTGAACTGTTTTTTTTGTTTGTTTTGTTTGTTTTTGCTGGTTTCTTTTTCTTCTCTTAGATGTCCTATCTTTTTGAAAATTTTTCCACTTAACATATGGTCCCTGTAAGAAACACAACCTCTAGCATTTTAAAAATTTGGGCTGCACAGTGATTATAAAATCATGCAAAAGAGGAAGATATTTCTGAGGAGGAAGAGGAAATGTTTGGTGGAAGCATATAATATTTTCATGTTTAATTCGAATTATTCTCTGAATTCAATTTATTATTTTCAAATTTGTAAATTGTGATATGAATGACTTTGAGGAATTCTGAAAAAGAATTATCTCTGCTTTTACTTCTAATGCTGAGACAGGAATCAGAGTGCCTGAATATCGCCCACAGAATTTTTCCTTGTGGTATTTCTAAATCTTGCCTTGGGTATTTTCTTTGTTTTGTGATCTCTCCCCTCATCCACCTTCTGAGTTGTATATAGATCAAAGATGGTTGAAAAATTCAGTTAAGCATTTCATCTGTATTTTGATGACCAAGACTCTGAACCTTTCGGTAGAATGCTGGGGAGTGGTTCAATGTTCTTTGAACCTAGGTTATAAAACAATGTTTTCTCTTTGATTACAACTTCTCATTGCGTAATAGCCAGTTCTCCCTTTTTTTATCTGAAATATCTGAGATAGTCTGGCTTAGGATATCCAGAATAAAAAACCATTAATGAAGGAATTCTGAGCATGTCTCTAATAAACACAAGTTAGAGGACAGTGTTTTCTGTGCTGAATAGATGCATATGGCAAGTGCTTTGAATTAAGTCAGGACTAAGAGGAAATGATCTGCAGTCCTCTGCTTAAGCACATGTTTAGATGAGATTAAAAAAAAAAAAAAAAGAAAGGAAAAACAGATTTAAAGGCTTTATTAGACCTCAAAGTGGGAAGCAGATGTAAAGTTTAAGGGTAGTAATGCTTAAATTCTCATGTAACTGCTCAGGAACAGACATGTAATATAAGACAAACAGTCATCTTTGAAATTAAAAGCCATTAAGATTTCAGTGTTGCCACAAAATCAATATCCTAGCCTAATTCACCAAAGCCACAGTAAAGAAAATAAAAAGAAATAACTAAAATCTCTTCCTGAGGTCAACCTGTCAAAGAAACTTATACTACAATACGATTTTACGTTGTTCAGTGGCTTACTGAACAATAGGTTTCTTTTATCTTTTGAAGTCTACAATATGTCCCAAGACAAATGAAGCACTGAAAGTACGAAGCCCCTGTATCAGCACGTCACCAATGAAAAGTAAAATGAACTCTTAACAATGGATTGAATTTTTTTTCTTGACTAAATTCTCTCGTCTTAATTTAAAAAGTTGAAACTATGGTAACCTCTTAAACTCTGTTCTGTCCCTTTTTGAAGAAGGAGAAATTCTGATTTCAAGTGTGTCAATATCTTGTCTTCTTTTAGAAGAAAGGCACTTCGAAAAGGAGCCATCTTCTTCGTCTTGTCTCCTACACATCACAGGGAAAGAGTTGAGTGTTGTTTAGCAAAGATGCACTTATGTACATATACCCATACCGTGTGAGTCATTTGCCAGAGAGTCACGGTGGCATGGCTACAGAAGATGGTCCTTCATGCCATAGAAATGTTAAGATTTTATTTAGAAGGATGATGGTCTGCCTGGGTCAATGCACATGTGCTGGGTTGTAGAAAATCCATAATGGTCTCTTTAATACAGGGCTTTAAATAGTCTCCTCAGTAAAAATAGTTTTMTAGTAGTTAATTCAGGACAAATCTGAATTGTAATTTTAGGACTGATTTAGCTATCAAGGATTGATTGCACTTAATTACTTAGTGACTTAACATAGGCACCCAGAGATTTAGGAAGTAGCTATTACAGTATTGCTACTGTGTACCTTTCTAAAAGTGTGGGATTTGATTACTAAATTCTGCTTTCAGTTGCACTACAGAAATAGTTTGAGTAAAAACTCTGAAACAAACAAACAAAATCATTAGCTCAACACCTCGTTTCTCACTCTCAGCAGATCAGAAGTTGTCCCTCAAAATATGTCTACACTGAGCAATGCAATGTTACAATAGCAGCTCTCGTCTCTTTTTCAGTTGACTAAATTAGCTTCAGTGGAACACTGCACTAATCTAGCTGTACTACTTATAAAAAAGCTAGCTTGAGCATCTTTACATGGCCGTGCATTGTGCTTACAGTTGTCTATTGTCAGGATTTCAATTTGTCAAACACTTTCAGCCACGTAATGCTGCTTTTACTTCTTGGCAATTCTGTGCTGGATTTGGAGCTTGATAATGCTGTTAAATAATTCTTTAGTATCCCTGCAAGAATGCCATCAGCAATTGCCTAGAAGTGCAATATTGATAGTCCTGACTATAGTTGATTAAAAGGTGTAGGGCATTTTCTTCTGTTACATATTCATAAATAAAAAGGAAATGTACAGCCGTTTATATTTAAAGGCCTCACYTAAAGTCTGCTATCATCAGTGAAAGTTCTTCTGTTGATTTTAGTGGCAGGTGACTTACTGGATTGTATTTCACAGGTAGTTCTGGCTGAAGAAAAGAAGTTGCAAGATTTAGCAAGCGTTAGAAAATACAGTCTGATTAGAAATCAGACATTTCTAGCTAATAGTACAGGATGAAAAAAGGAAAAAAGTTAGGTTTTGTGTAATCATGAAGATAGCTTTCCCAAATCAAGATAGGGAACATTGTGAAAAAGGTTGTCCATACATACATCCAACTGACAGGGAGACATTTCTAGGTGATTTGTGGCATCCAGTGCGTTAGTACAATAAGTGGATGAATAGAAAAGAAATCTACTTTAGAAAAAGAACAGAAATTCCCATGTGCTACCACTTCTTGGAAACACCTATTTTCTAAGTAAATGTAAGGTAAGGAGAAGTATATCTTGTATTATTTCTTTCTGACTGGGAATATGTCTCAAGGTGGAGAAGCATTTTGTGTTGGCTGGCATACATGATCAAGTCTGACTGAGATACAGATATTCCATTGTTTTCTTCTTCTGAAGCAAACGAATGGCAGAGGGTACAGGCACTAGGATGCTACAGAAGCAGTTTCATATAATCCCTGACTAAAGGGACAAACAGACCCAGTCACTTTGCGAGATCTAAGAAGGAGCAGAAAGAACTTTAAAAATTCAGCAGTAATGGAGAGGTGATTTGACAAGTCACAGTTAGAACCACAAAGATCATTCCTGTAACATTTGAGAAAATGAAACCTACTTGGTACTCCTTCATCACCATGCACGCACCCTCAATTAAAGCAGTGGCCCTGATAGCAGGCAGTATAATCTGCATTTTATTTCACTCATGAGCAAAATAACAAGTTACTCAGGCCTGCGGCACTCATGAGTGATATGGGCCGTGTAATATCCTCTCCATTGAGTTTCCTATTATTAAGCTTGAAATAAAGAGTTCAAAATTAACTGTGACAATGATTTTATCTAGCGTTGGCATCACCATTAGCTTCTGCAGTTTACTGCTAATAAAACTTTAAATTTGCTATTACTTGTAATAACCTTTTTGCCACCTTAGCTGTAGAAATTAGACAAAGAACCCTGCCAGAACATGGCTAATGACATTTTCTAGATGCATGGAAGAATTGACTAGAAATAGTGGCTGTTATTTATAAAGTGTTAATACCATAAAGTACAATATTTGGGATTTCAGCTGATTAATTTGAAGCACATGCTTCTTTTAACAGGCATCCGTGTTTCACGGTTCACATATTTAGCTGCCCAACTTTACATGCAGTGTGTCAAATGGATAAGGATTCTCTCTGCAGCTGGCAGGCTGTTTTGAAAAACAGACACACAAGTGAGTACAGGTAATTTCATATTTCTGAAGCACTGCCAAGATCTTCTGTTTAGAATGGATGTTAATGAGGCAAAATCCTGAAAAACTTTCAGATCCTAAAAGTATCAACCCAAAAGAATTTTATAAGGTGCTATCCTGATCTTTCCTATACTGGTATAAATCAAGAACAACTGCACTCAAGTCATTGGACTTGTACCGCAGTATAAGTTGTGGAACTGAAATCTGCAGCTCAAAATCCACTTTGTTATCCTTACAGTATTTATTTATCCTTTTGACATCTTTTCTAAGCTATTAGTTTTCAAGCTTCCTAGGTGCATTTTTCATTGATTTCATTGAGGCAAGGATTTCAGCATCTTTCATCTGACATAATGCCATCCAGAGTACAGATTGTTAAATATCAGTAAAAAGCACAAAAGAATTAAGGATAGGCATACCAATGAAGAGGCAAAAGCAAAACACTCAAGCTGAAATGCAAAAAACCATTTAGATTCCCTTAGCTAGAGTCTTCTAAGTAGGTACACAAATTCTGTATGACTGTGGAGTCAGACAGGTCCTAATAGGATGCAGGGGGAACAAGACACCAAGTAAAGTAACCAGTAGGGGAATTGATTGATGGTGACTATATATCAAATACCTCTTTTCACATAGTTTTCACAGTTGGAATACTGACTTTAAGATAAATGCCTATGCATTTCTTTTAAGATGTCTTTTCCTTTTTAAAAATGGGTGGTCACTTATTCCCTTTTAAATAATATGTCATTGGTTAGTGCACTTATGCAGGATGTGAATCTGAGTTCACAGCCAAGTCTTTTTACATGCCTGGAATTTGATGGCTTTTAGACTGCACACTGTTCTAGAGACAGATATCTAGTAAGGCTGTTACAGTAAAAAAAAAAAAAAAAAAAAAAAAAAGGGGGGGGTTAAAAGACTGACTGAATAGAAGGGAGCCTAGGAGATAATAGCTCTGTAACCTGGGGATTTGGATGTTTCCAGGAAGAGGGGAAGCTCTTGGATTCAGTCACTGCTTCATGGCAGTGACAGTTCTATGTGACAGTTGTTAAATATATATAATTTTTGGAGCATAGACTGCTAGGTAGCATCTCACCACCTAGAGTTGAGAGTATTAAATGAATATTCTAAACACAAGAAGGCCCTGCTCTTTCTTGTGGCCCTGCTCTGGCATAAGTGATCTTTAATTCTTCATTTTGTATGTGGAACAACTGTAGAAGAGGTACAGATCATTCTTTCCCTTTCCTCTCCCCATTTCTTCCCTTCTTCCCTTTCCCTGGGAAACTCTGCAGGGAGATGGGTGAAATGAATATGAATTCCATGAAGGACCGAAATGCATGGAGCCACGGTTTTCCAGGACTACAGTGGCCTGAGTGCTAGCCAGATGTGTGTCTTTTTGATCATCCAGTGAAATTAGAACATGAGAAAGTATCAGAGAGTTGTCGGGAAAGCAAGAGGAAGAAGAGAGGTCTTGTTGATGCTCATCATGTGCCTGCAGTTCTAATTTTGATTGTTTATTTTCTCTTTCCCCACTATCTCATCATTACTTCATAGGAACCAGGAAGAAAGTAATGGACCATGGGAATAGCAAAAAGAAGTTAATTTAGTGGAGCTAAGGCTGAAGAATGATCACATGAGTCAGGAAGGAGAATTCAGGTGACTGCATGAAAGCTGGTAGAGAGAGAGGAGTGAAAGGACTGAGGAAGGGATAGGCAGTACAGGGCTGAGATATTCTTTCCCTGATAATTTGTTCTATTATCATTTAGTCTAGACTTGGGCTACCAGGGCAGTTCAAGAGAGAAAAATTACAGCTAGATGAGAAAAATCAGTTTTATTTTGAAGGAAAAAAAAAAAAGAATTTTTGGGTAGTATTTTTTCTTCTTTCATTTTTTCCTCTGTTTCTCTCTGTCTGTCTGTCTCTGTTTCCTGCCTCCCCCCACCTTAGGCTTCCAGCTTAGATTTTGTATATCATGTAAAGCTTCTTTCATTAATCGCAGCTCAAATTACCCTGTTATAGTACCAGCTCTTTAGAGTGCTCGGCCAGCAAAGAAATTTTTTTAATAATGATGCGCTACACATCATACAAATATGCAGTTTCAGTTCTTTAAGCAGCATTCATAGTTCTTAGTCTGTTTCTTTCTCCTACATTTTAAATTAGTTTTTAAATTTAAATAATTTAACTAACTTGCTTGAAAACATGGCTGTGTGGAGACATAGGCTCATTACCTTGAGGCATCATCTGAGAGAAATCCCAGCAGTGAGGATGACGATGAAAGGTGTAATATATTACCTTACAAAAGGTCATTCTGATGTTGCTCTTCTCAGAGCTGCCGTCAAGAAGTCAGTGCTCCCAGCAATATGCTGATAGCCTGTGGTTGTAGGTGTTGATAGGCTTGGGTGCTTCTTAAGACTTTTAGAGCAGTGAAGAAATATTTTTGAATTGGAGGGGCACCAACTCTAGCCTTCAAGCTCTGTTGACACTAATTCTCATAGTAATAATATGTTGAATATATTGTGAATCATTTCTAACTGGTGCTAGGCAATGCACTTCCCAAACTTCCAAGTTCAAGGAAC
The DNA here is from genome assembly GCA_035582835.1 of Phoebastria nigripes. Lineage (NCBI taxonomy): Eukaryota > Metazoa > Chordata > Aves > Procellariiformes > Diomedeidae > Phoebastria > Phoebastria nigripes. The sequence continues at coordinate 303,161 of JAYKAV010003123.1, read as the reverse complement.
TGTTCTGAATTTCCATGTGAAAATGCTGTAGGTATACTTGCATGTGATGTGTGTGAAAGTACCGAAGAGAGGATAAAATGCTCTATGCCTAAGTAGCTTGAACATGCAAAATATGTTTTATTCTGTGAACTCTGCTTCCTCCCTAGAGGAGAAGAATGCTGGGAAGGAGAGGGAGGGACGTTAACAATATTTTATCACCAAAATGATGGATTTCCAATAGCTTGCCTTTGTGCATATCTTGCTACTTTACTACTCTATTTTTTTTAGATGTATCAAAATTAAGCAATATTTTAGACCCCATTCCTGAAAAGATTGTTCTTAGCTCTGTTTATGTGCTGAACTCTCAAGTCAGTGGTACCGCTGTCATGAATGAAATGCTAAACTTAAATGTTTGTGTAGTTATTCACAGAAGTAGGGGTAGGCAACACCAACAATTTCCTGAGTTGTTCTGCAACCACAGTGAAGCCAGTGTATATATCAGTCAGATATTTTCTTTTCATGGAGAGATTTTTTTTTTTTTTAGACCTGGTAAGAGAAGCAATGAAAATTATATCTATGCCACTTTTGATCTTTCAGGGTATATCAGATGTTTTCCAGCAATTTTTGCAAAATACATCTTGACCTTTACAAGCTTTATCTGAATGACATAGATCAAGTAGTGGTCCTGCCTGTGTGATTAAATACAGATGTTGCTAATATATTATGATCTGATGTGCTTTGGCCATGGTTTCATCACCTTCACGGCTATGCCTTCAGAAGCGGTAACTTCAGCGAATCACCTTTTAATTAAAAATGTAATTTAAATTTTCTTCTTTCCCTGCACAAGTGAAATTCCTATCCTAAAATTACAGTCCCTTCCCCTCTCCCCTCCTGCCCCGTTTTTTGCATTTTGGGTGTACATTTCAACCAGGTCAGCATGCGTTACCTTAGGTGGAATGAGCATACTTAAAGACTGTACATGATCCTCTCATGATACAGCTGTTAAAAAAGGATTCTGGGTTTTAAGTTGAAAGACCATGGCCAGCTTAGCTTGATGACAAACATACTAGAGAGTTAATGTCAACATTAGGACATTTTTTGACTGAGATGCACTGTAGAGAGAACTGGATATAGAGCAGCTTGAAATTCAAATTGAGTGGATATGCAAAATAAACTTTAATCAAAATTTACGAAAGTTTCTCTTTTAAAGATAAGGCATTGCTTAAAGTATCCAAGTCTGTCAAACAGTCCTTCTCAGTGGGTACTTGTGTCATTTATTTCTGAGTCAGCACAGTGGGGAAAGCAGCAGAGGAAGGCAGTGTGGGTTGTGGATATCCACAGCAAACGGAGTGGCTGCTGGGCAGTGGGAGCGCTGCAGTGCCGTGGTGGTCACCAGTTCTCTTGCTTTGAACTTTGTTTCCTTTCCCTGGCTTAAGGTACTCTCTAGCTGGCCTGACCAGCTGTCTGGTTTCCACATGTCCTTCTCAGGCCAGATGGGGCTATTGTGAACTGTCTCTTCTTCTTGTGTCTCTTTTATCCAGAGCAATTAAATTTTGTGGAAAGAGAAGAAATTGAGGAGGAGGAGAAAAAATATGAAAAAGCTCCTTTCAGTGCAGCATTCATTTTGGCTAAAGTAGCTGTGGAAGTATGGTTGTAGAAGCAGTAAAATTCCAGCTAATGACAGAAACAATTGTTTTTAGTGTAACTTAATTATGTTAATTGATTTGACAACTTGAGGGAAAGGGGTTTTTGTATGGATGAGTGTTAGCTGGAGAGAATTCCTGTGGAGTGGAGACAGAAACTGTGGTTTAGCACCAGTGAGTGGAGAAAGATCAGTAGGCTGTACAGTAAGAAGACTGTAATGGGCCATAAAACTAATATCTTTATTGAGTCCATGATTTTTAGTATCCATTAGTTACTGAGTTCCTGGATTAGCTCTGGAAGGTATTCTGTAAATCTTGTGTGTGGGTGAAGGCTGAAAGGTCATTGGGGAGGGGCCATTTTGTGAAAATGTTTTCCTGCTAATAGCTGTATTCCTTCTTTTTATTGGTCATATGAATTTAGTTTGGCACAAAATATGTGAATTGTTTTTTAAATGGTTGCTATGAGGACACTGTCCTCCTCAGTATAGAGTTCACTAGATGGTAAAATAACATCCCATACCATCACAGCTTGCCTTAAAAATGTATAAACCCAAAAATTACTCCAAGAGGCTTTTGGCATGGGCTTATACTTCCTCATCCTGCTCTCAGATGCTGAATTTGCTCTAATAGCTAAAGTCTCCAGGATATCCAACAATCGCATGCTATTAGAAAAGGAGGAGAGTTTTGGAGTACTCCAGAGAAATAAAAGTTCTAAAGAAAGTGAGTAGGTTTTATTTGGACCTTTTATCAAGTCTGAAAGAGAAGAAATAAACTCCCTAGTGAAGTCTCATTAGACACAACTGTTGGCAATCAGTGTAACAGCTCTGGCATTGACAGGTCCCGCTCTCCCCCGCTGGCTTGTGGCCTTACCTCTTTCCTTGTCCCAGCTCCTCTGAATCCCTTAGTGAGCTGAAGCAGCTTACTGTAATGACAGAAAACTCTTTAGATAGTTTACTGGATTAGTTTTCTTCTAACTTGTTGAGCTGATTTGGCTCCCTGCATGGTTGGGTGAACACTGCAGGCAGTGAGAGGAAGGGGAAGGACAACAAGAGGGGGCAGTGAGGCAGGAGCAGGGCACCAGCAGAGCAGGGCACCTTCAGCAGTGGCCAGGTGTCGGATCAGCTCAGGCATTTCATCTRTCTCTGCAACTGGGTGGGTTAGCCCGTGGCATCAACACCTTGATACATGGGCCAGCTGGACAGCTTGAGAGAGAAGGAAAATAGGCAGCTGAGGAACATGGGAGTGACAGGCTGTCAGCAGGAGGAGGTGTGTGAGAGGAAGACTATGGTGGGCCATAACCAGTGTCTCAGCTGGATCTGTGATTATTTTTTCTAATTCAGTAGAGTTACGAGTTTCAATTTCTGTGAACGTCTTTTGAAGGTATTTTGTAGATCTCTGTGGTGAGCAGAAGTGAGAGTAACGGGTTGAATGTTTATGAATGCTGAAGAGTGATTAAGCCATCAGAAAAAGAAGAGCTGTAAAAATGTTAGCCTGCGAAGACTACAAGGAGCTTAACATATAGTCCTCTGCCATTGCTAGCAGGAACTGAGGGAAAACCCACACTTTTTTACCTTAAAACACAATTTGTCGTTAACGCTATTCCTTAGCAGCTTCAAGAGAAATTGCACTTTCACTCTTCTGGAGCTTTTAGTTTGTTCTTTAAGGTCCACAAGGCAAAAACTGCTGGCAGACCAACCACACTGAACAATCCTTCAAGAACTACTAGGAGAAATTGTCCTCAAACATTTCATCTTTTGAAAAGCCAGTTTTCCTCTCAGAGAGGACAGCCAGTCTATTAGCTATAAAATATAACCAGCTCCATTATTGCAACAAATCAGGCGTCTGGTGGTAGGCACAGGAAACACAAGCTTGTATATAGAGTCTCAGCTCTTGGAGTAATTCTTGTTCTTGTAAGCGTTTAAGGGAGGCTGCAGTGCTGTCACAGTATGAGATGTTATTCTGCTGGCTGGTGACATCCACAGTATGTTTTATCTTTTTATTTAAAGAAACCCACCAAAAAACCCGTAAGTACAATTAAATACAAATAAAGTAAGTGTCATGAGAATGAAGGAATGCTTGAAACCGTAAAGCAACTGTAACAAATTAGGTTATATTTGCCTGACTCTTGAGATAGCCTGAAATAGTAATCCTGAATAACAGTGTTTTTACCAGGCAGCTCAATTACCAGCAGATTTAATTCCCAAGTCCCATTACTTGAGTGCTTCTGTCCAACGCAGAGCTTCAGAGACTTCATTGCGGAGAGGCAGAGGCAGACAGAACTTCTTGACACATGTAGGCATTTCACAGTAACTGCTGTGCCCCTTCCGTTATCATAATTTCCATTTTTAAAGAGAGAAGGAAAACTAAGTGTTCAAAATAGATGTATGGTCCTGGAAGCATAATGCTGCAGGAGAAGGGTGTTTGCATTTATATCACTTAAGCAAGGCCTTTGGTCGTAATCCTGGAAAATCAGAAAATCGTAAAATCATGGTTTTATTATGCACAGGAAAACTATTTTGGTAGGCTTCAGGAGCTTGTTGGTTACTGGGAGCATAGACCATAAGAAGCCAATGTTACCATGTTCGTAATAAGAGGATCTTCATAACATATTTTCCTCTTCATATTGCTGCTAGATTTATATTATAAGCTACCAGAACAACCAGTGTGACTGTGTTTAAAATACAAACTTTGTTGTGTAATGACTTACCACTAAATCCTAATGCATTTTTGTTTTGCTTCATTTCATTTTGTGGCTCATTTCTTGCTCTGCACTCCCAAAGATCTTCAACTCTGTGCTTTCTTTCTGAGTCACGAATGAGTTTTTAAAATAAGCACTTGTACTGTGAACCATAAAGCACAATACAGATATGGAATCAAAAGAACAAGGTAAATTACTTTTAGTGTTCTGCAAAGAAACTTTCACTTGGCTTTTTCTCTGAAACTGTGAAAATCAATATAGAAACATATATTCTGAAGGCAGGTCATCTATGCACTGGGTGTTTGTAACAGTGAGCTTTGAAGGGGATACTTATACCCCGCCTGACATGAATCTACAGTTCTTTGCACTAAGTGTCCCGATGAAACTACATTTTAGCTGCGGCTATCCATCTCAATGGCTATTACTTTTTACTGTTTCAGACTGCTATCTTTTATTATGGATTCACTGATAGATCAATATGACATAAGCAAGGTAAAAGTCAGTTAGCTGTACATGTCTGTTATAAGCTTGAGACGTCAGAAAGCATTTTTTCAGGATAGAAAGGATATGCCATCCACCAGAAGCCTCACAAATGCTACTTTCCTGTTAAGTAAACCTAAGTTTCCTTTTAGTTTCCCTCCAATCAATCCATGCCTGAACATCTTTATTTTGAGATCCTCTTGGCCGTTCAACATCATTGAATTGAGGAAAACAGATTTGAAAAGTGAGAGCAGAAGTTGTTTGCCTTGAGAAAGAGGCAGTAGACGGGAGTGCTGACATGTCCATATCCTAACAAGAGAAAATCGTGATATGCGTGCTTTATTATAAACTTTATTATAAGCCAGGGTAAAACTTGCCAGTTTTAAACTGACAGCATGAAAATAAAGAAGAGAAGTATGGGTTCTGTGAGGAGACTTCAAAACTTCTGAGGACAGGTGGAAACTGCCATTATAAAATCTCTGTTATGAAGCTGTCCAGCAGAATAAAGAAATACCCTGGGGCCACTTTCTGATCTGGATAGGCGAGAAAGCTAGCAGGTCTGTGAGACCTGGTGCTGGGTGCACCACAGACTGCACCTGCCCGGGGCTGCAAGCGCAGCCCATGAAGCCAGCTCTCCTAGAGCCTTTTGATTGTCTTCAGGGCCAAAAAAGTGTAGGAGCAGTTTTGAAGCTTTTCCTGAAATTAGGTTGTATATGAAGGTTTCCCTTAATATCAATTCCTTCACAGGACTACTTTTCAGTGCTTAACAACCTGGCTTCATGAAATATTTAGAAAATCTCTTGGAGACTCTTTGTCAATTTCTTGAAATTGGCAACAGTTAGAAAAATGATTAACAGGGAACACAGATACACACCTACTATGATAAAATTCTTGTGCTAATATGTATGGTATTGGCCCTCATCAAACCAAGTTTCCAGTTTTTCACAGGTTTGTCACCAATGTTTAACTTGGACTTTTTCCCCTATATTTTACCTCTCAATTTGTGATGAACCCCATTAAACTGTTTGTGGACTCACAGATGAAGAAAGGCTGAGGAACTGGATGTTTATATATTTTATTTTCATTTATAGCTGTGCTTTCCTGGAATTGTAACCATAAAAAAAGGCATCAGTAATAGAGCAATAAATGTATGCTGAATATTCTTGCTGAAAATACTTTGCTGTGGAAAAAAAYGTACCTAGTAGTTTGTTGGATAGTACAGCATAGCGTTCATTTTGAGTGAGTTCAAAGAAGGATTGTGCATGAAAAGAGTTTAAAATATTTTTTGTTTTTTTCTGAGGTGTCCTCCTTTCATGAGATTTTTTCTTAAATACCTGTCATCAAATGCAATCTGATATATTCCCAAAGCAAAGCAACAGTATTTTTAAAGGTCAAAGTGTAACTTTTCTGATTTGAGGAACATCTCGGAAGGGACCAAACTTTATCAGGAAGGAAGTACCCCAATCTTCTGTCACTTAACTGATTTCTTAAAAAATGATGTCCTACAGAATCATCTTTGCCTCCAGAGGCAGCGATGCAGAGGTGTGCCTACCTTCTTGCTTCATCAGTTCTTCCAATGTGCTTTACTGGAAGCGGTAATGCTTTTGCAAGAAGGATGTATAAAAGGAAAGACCTATTATGTTTATTCATGTAACAGAAAGGAGTCTGTACAGGTACCCTGAAATAACGTGGGAGAGATTCCTTTGTCTCTATTAAACCTTTTTTCAATGACTGGTACTATGAGTGCAACAGTAGTGGTAATAGCAATGCAGAAGTCTTATCCCAGAAGGACTTTCAGAAGTGTTCAAAGTGTCAGTTCTTATAGGTGCTGTTAATTGCTTTGTCCCAGGAGATTATCTGCAGCTGAAATTTAAGGTAAGTTTGTGTACATGCTGGGTAGTTTGAAGTGACTCTTCCAAGGAGAAGAGCTCACGGAGCCTGCTCTCACAGGATACAACATATTTCAGTTGATGTTAGTTGATATGGTTGCTTTATAAAATGTCTGGGTTTTTTTGTCTGTGTGTTGGGGTTTTTTTTGTTCGTTTGTTTTCTCTTTTTTTTTTTTAGTCAGGTGGAGGATCTTCCAACTTGTCTTTGAGAAAAGTCATATTTCTGAAATGACCCTTAATGCAGAATTTTGTTGGTGGCAATTTCCTGTACTGGAACTGTACATGCATTGGGTAGCCTGGAAAGGTGGTGTTAATTTCAAACTGTGAGCTCAGTCTTAGCTTGATATTTCTGAATTGCATGCCAGCATTTATATGGAAGTGTACTATAGTATAGGCAAATATGCAGATGAGGGCAAACAAGTAGCAATTACTTGAATAAGAAGGGTGAGAAATTGAAGTGATAGAGCACTGGATTCTTCTTCAGTGACTCACAATACCAATGTCATATACGTTCCCAAGGGTTAGCAACACTCTGAGTGGAGTCATCAACATCTTTTTTATATTCAGTCCCTCATATTAATGGTCATTGCTGCTGCATCTTTTTTTTTTTTTTTTTTTTGTTACGGAAACCATTTTTTTTTTTTTTTTTTTTAAGAAAAATAAAATATCTTTTGTCTGAATATTTTTAAGATGGCAAAAGAAAAGTGGCATTGTTTGAAAATCCCGGTGGTGTCGTAATGAGACTTCACATAAACATTAGATCAAGCAACCACAAGCAGTCTGTGAATTATTCTGGGAAGTTTTTAAACGTGGGATATATGACATTATTTAAGTATTTATAAATGTCATCTCATCTGTTATAAGGAAAGCTAATAGACTGTTTTGCAGACATTTCAGCTCCAAAAAGCAATTGCTTCTGTAATCTATTTCTATAAAATCGGCAAAAGTGGAAGCAGACGTACTATGGGTCAATACCAGTGAAAGGCCTCTCTGCAGACAAAAGATTCACAGTCCATTAAGTTTCAGGTCTGCCCTGATATGGATTCCTCTGATGTATTACTATTATATCCTATTTTTGTTGACTCAGTTACTATGTCAGCAAAACCAAACATTTTGGCTTGTGTCCCAGCATCAAGCTGTCTATGGAGGATATGTGTTTGCCTCCACCACCATGACAGTAATGAGAAACTGGCATTAGTTTGATTTGCATAATTGTACGCTTCTAACTTAGACTCTGTGTCAGTAGGAGCCAACTTATTGTGATGATACTCAACTGCACATTATTCGTTTTGTGCAATCAGCATTTATTTATGCAAATGTCATCATTTCAAGAGGTCATTTTCCAACCTTCTACCATGAAATCACTTTCTCTGACAATGAACAGTAAGAAAACACCATAGGAGAGTGGCCAGGTATATTTGTCATTCACACTCATTGGCCAAGACACTGCAAAGGGTTTATTGTGTGTGTGCATATGTTTTTAAAATTATGTTTTATGAAAGACTGACAGCTCTGATGACAAAACTAAAATTTGATAGACCACATGTGATTATTTTAGACAAATGCTGTCAAAAAAGGCACACACAAAATCCAAAACAAAACTAACTCAGTGTCTCACTAGTTCTGAGAGTTTCTTTAAGAATAATTTATAGACTGAAAAAAATATTTTGTGTTCCCCAGATGATCAGTGGAATGTTTTCTGTGATAAGAAGCAGAACCCTGTAATTTATTCATGTGAGAGATAAAAAGACAGAATAACAAACTAGGATGTCCCACTTGTAACAGCAACCTGAAATAGCAATAAATGTTGAAAAAGCTTATCAGAATCATTTGGATCTTAAGGATTCATGAACTAACCTTCAAGACTCTCTTGACAAAAATGTTTCCAAGGTCACATTGTTTATCTTATCATTAATGGTAGAGGAGCCTCTTAAGGTTTAGTTTGCAAGTAGCTGAAACGACACCAGACATTACACTTTTCCCTAGACAATCACTTCTAAGTTTAAAAAGAGGTAGAATACATCAGTGCTTAAAAGGTAGCAGGAAATTACACAGAACAGGTAATTTGGGGGCTAGTTGACTCTGACAGAGCGATGAGTTTTTAACAGGTTGTATCTTCACAAGAGGCACAGAGAGTTCACTGGACTTGCTAGCATGCAAACTATTGCTGAAAGGAAAAGAATGAGAGCCCAAATATGGCTTTACCTTTTATCTTCCCCAAAATAGTCAATAGGAATCCTGGAATTCTGAGCAGAAAAAATCAGATGTACTACATTAGATGTACTATATCAGATGTACTATATCAGCAGTTAGACTAAAATCATATTATAAGTATTATAACTATATACAAACCAGAACCCACAGGTGGGCCACATTTACAAGGAATGGTTGAGTTTCTAATGGTCTTTTGTATGCCAAAAGAATCTATAAGTCAGATGATGTATGTTGTGGTTTAACCCTGGCAGCACCTAAACACCACTCAGCCGCTCGCTCACCCCCCCCGCTCCGGTGGGATGGGGGAGAGAATCGGGAGGGCACGAGTAGGAAAACTCGTGGGTTGAGATAAAAACAGTTTAATAATTGAAATAAAACAAAGTAGAACAGTAATAATAACAGTGATAACAACAACAACAATAGGATATACAAAGCAGGCGATGCACAATGCAACTGCTCACCACCCACCAAACCGACGCGTTGCCGAGCCGACGCGTGCGCGAAAAACGCGCGAGCCCGTCCCGGAACCCAGAGTCCCCCCACACCCTTAGTTTTTATACTGAGCATGACATCGCATGGCATGGAATACCCCATTGGCCAGCTGGGTCAACCACCCCGGCTATGCTCCCCCCGCCAGCTTCCCATGCACCTGGCAGGGCATGGGAGGCCGAAAAGTGCCCAGTGCAAGCACCACCCAGCAACACCCAAAACATCAATGGGCCATCAACGCTCCTATTATACCAAACCCAAAACACAGCACACCCTCCCCAGCTACTGGGAAGAAAGTTAACTCTGTCCCAGCTGGAACCAGGACAATGTACCACACAGGTAAAAAAAAGTACATTTTGAAAGAATGAATGTAGTTTAAATCTGTTTATATGCTCACTAAGAAAGAAGCATTCTAGTAGACAAGCACATGCATCTGGGAGAAAAATTTCTATCCGCAGGTGTGCATCAGATGATTAGTTCCTAAATATTTTTAAAGTCCTGACTTCATGTGGGAATATAATCCTCTGTCCCGAGATACGCTGTTCCATACTACTTGAGTGAAAAGGTTCTTAAAGAAAACTCAGCTGGGCAGCCAATGCTGTATGAGCCCCAAGTGGTAAATGAAGCTATGTGAGCTCAGAGTTTAATAAGAATATACTGCTCTTTGTATCGTTTACCCACAGTCAGTCGACATGCTGGATTAAGATTAGAAACTGTATAGTTAGGACTTCCTGATATTTTTCTGTTTGGCGTTTTTTTGCCTTTTTTTTTTTTAGTTATGAGCTGATTGAGAAAGAAGTAAGGGGAGCTAAATTGAAAGAACTGTAGTAAGACTAAATTCAAGAACAGAATGAGAAAAGGGAGTCCTAAAAGAAGAAAAATCTATAGAAGAAAAGTGAAGAAAAAGGCTAGAAAAAAGTGCTGTAGAATACAAAATTCTCAGTGAGGTAAAAAGATAAAAAATTAGTTTCACAATAAAAGCCAATGCCCTTAGAAGAAAGGACGAAAATCCCAAATTACCCAGAGTAAAAGAAGGCCAAATGAGATGAAACTATTGGACACAGATAAGAGGCAGAAATACTCAAAGTGGAAGTAAAGCAGATACTCATCTACAATGTTTACAGAATCTTTGTGCTAGCCAAAACACAGGAGATGTAGCCTTGAACTAGCAACAAGGTGAACTCCAAGTAAGTACCATGAACGGATGATTAAGAATGGACAACATAGATGTATGATAATGGAAAGACAACTATTTGGGGACTGAAAAATGTACAGTGTATTGAATATTTTTGAGAAAGTATTAGGAGAACCTGACACATGGAATGAAATACTCTAAGAGGCATATTTGCAAGACTTGAGAGACCCCAACTGGGTAGCTGAAAGGCAGAGGCAGGAAAAATTGACAATAGCAGCCTGAGGAGCAAACAGTTGCATCTGGAAGAAATGAAGGGTAGATTTTGCTCTAAAACTTGACTTTGAAAATTGCTTTCAAACAGAACAAACCCCCTAACAACAGTATTCTTTCTAATTTCACTTTTATGTTACAGAACCGGTTTAAGTAACAAACAAGAACTTCCGCTCTTTGTTAATTAGATGGATATATCATATGCAAAAACATTCCTTATGGACACTTTGATTTCATGAGGTCTTCACTTATGAGCTGCCCCAGGCATGGCAGTGATGCCTAATGAATGCTTTTTCTACATTCCCTGTGAATAGTTATTTTATCTGTTCACCCTTCCTGGACAGAGGGAATCATGATGGAATGAACTGGACAAACTCAGGTGTGCCCTTTGCTAGTAGGTGACAAAGACAATTCTTGCCATTTACTCTGAAACGAATAGATACTCCTTAACTCTCAGATTTTAATCTCATGTCATGCTACATCTAATACAGGTAGAAGGTGAATTATATAACCTACCTTCCGACTGTCACATCTCTAGCCCAATTAAAATAGTCAGTCTGGGGTTTCAGCATGGTTCTCATCTTTCAGGCATGGCACCAGACTTTCTTGTCAGAATTCAAGAGAAGCATTTCTGCAGAAGGCATGACATATCTGAGTTAAAAATTCCAAAGGTTAGTCTGTTTCATTCCGACTAAGTCTTTACGTTTCCTTCCATTGTACCTGAATTTGTGGAGTTTTACTGACTCACAGAACAAGCTCTTGTGTAAGTCTTCTAATACTGCCTGGCTGCGGTTAATCCAAAATAAAGTAAAAATAGTTTGTCTAGAAATTAGAGATTGAGAACTGGTTAAATCACAGAGAAGAGATTTGTTCAGATGTGCTGTTCACTGATATGCACGAAAATATATATCAAATCCTGAAGCWGTATTGACGTAAGTTCTTGCAGTCACTGCTTAGATTCTCTGATAACTGGGTATGGATTGTCAGGGCAAATATATGGAGAACTGGAGAAGACTGTGGGGTCTTAAAGTTGGGGTTTGATGTCTGAAGTTGTGTGAACTCTGATTATAGTCTAGTGTTTCAGCCCCAGTCTGTCTCTAATTTTATACCTGCTCTGTGTGTATGTACTATGGCGTGCTCTTTCTATTAAAAGACATCACGTGAGGTACATATTGCTTAGCAGTCATCCAAACTGTGCCAGTGGGTTTCTTTTATCTAAATCAACAGCATGTGTGGATGCTTGTTGCAGATTTCAAGTACACTATGCCAATGATTCACACAAGGCAAAGGCCTGTTTGTTGAAAAGAAATCTATGGCCATGGCAATTACGATGTAGCTGAGCTGTTCTAATGGTGAAGTGTCTTTGATTGTATATAATAAAAACCATGCAGCCTTGGAAATATTTATTAAAATGTTTTAAAATGTATTATAACTATTGATTTGTGGATGGGCAGAATGAAAAAAGCAGAAACATTATACAAGGTTCGGAAGAATGCCAACTGCTTTGAAGTTGCATTTTAACTTCTGCAGTTACCTTTCCAAACTCCACTGCCATCCTTGGTAGATTTGATTCAGATGCTCAGGGTTAGATTCACCTTACCTGTCTTTAGCCATCAAAAGGGAGCACTTAATCAAAGTTTGTCACCGAGGCACCTTTTGTGGTCAATGGAGAAATGGAGAGAGGAGGACATGTTCAGAGAGTCATTCTGCTGATCTTTTGTTATGGCCTACCTGCTCCTCCAAAGATGCTTGCTTTTTCCATTTTTTCACAGAGGAGATGTAGGTGACTTGCTTAGAGTAGGTGCTTCACTTTCATATGGCTGGTGTTAGCCTTGGTAAATCTGTGCCGAAGTGGACAGCAGCACACATCCACAGTGTGTGTCATACTTTTCACCTTTGCAGAAGAGGTTTAAAAATATGTTGATAGGTTTCAAAATGCGAAGACTGCACCTCCAGTTTACTCAAATGAATGAGTTAATGTAAAAGCCATGTGCTATGTGCTTGGATCATTTGTACCACTTCTAAAAAAATAAAATAAATATTATGAATAATTACAGACCTTTGCATGGGGGAGCGAACTGGGGTTAAAAAGTTCATCTGGAAAATCCCTAACATAGGCTGGAATTAGAATCTGGAAAATAAATTTTGATCATTTGTCTTCTCTCAATTTGATTGACTGTGATAGAACACAATTACATAATTGAAAATATGACTTGAAAAAGCTCCTGCACTAAATTACATAACCATATGGGAATTAAAAAATAGTTTAAATCTGTAACTAAGCCTCCCAACTCGAATAGTACAAATGGTTAATCTTTAGTTTCATAGCTGAGTTAAGAACTTGAAAATAATTTTGCTTGTGGTCACCTTAAAAGTAATTCTATTTTTTCATCTATACAGAAACCCCAGAATTTCATTTTCATTCAAATGAATTATTGAATTTCTTTTTTGCTTTCTTCTGGCATCTTATGTATGTATACTCAGATATAATTCAAATTAAGTAAATTTTTCCAATCTTCATTTTGGAAATGAAATGCTTCATCTTAAAAATAGCAAAAATAAAGCTGTTTTTATTTCTTGGATTATTTTTTTCTTTAATCAAAAATATTTTCCAAATTCGGCATTGGCCACAAGCAATTTCAATCACAGATTAAAAGTTCAGATCTGTTGAAACATTCCAATGACTGGGAATTATCATCCTTTAAAATGAAAATGGAAGTTAAAAAAGAAGTTCAAATGACTTTATGAAGAATTTACAGGAAGTTCGTAGTGAAGTATAATCCTGATTTTGCTAGGATTGTATCCTTGCCCAAATTAATTTAATGAGAACTTCCAGCAACACACATAAAAAAAATATACGTTCATCTTTTGCCAGAGGAATGTCTGAAAAAATTATTTTTTCAGTGTTTCTACAGAATTAATTTAATGCACCTCTAAATTTTAGAAGATGCTAATTTAAAAATGTGGCTTAATTGTTCTATATGGCAAAATGGACTCTCCAGTAATACACAGTTTTAATGAGCGTAGCATAAAAGATCTGTCTGTAATGCTTATTTTTGCTTTAGTTTTTTAGTAATTATAATTATTCAAAATAATTTTCTAATCATTTTGAGTTGATTTTTATTTTTATAGTGTTATTTGAAAGGAATACTCTCTATTGATTAATCCTAGCTGGATCCCTTAGCCTATAGCCACTATATAGTATTCACAATTTAATTCCACAGTGCATAAGATTTTATAGGTCTAGGATTCTGAAAATCAAATTCATTTAATATCATTAAATATTTCTTACATGTCCCCCAAATCTTGATTTCCTATTATACTTGGTACATACTCTTTTTTATACCTTGTAGTGGCTTGTAGAACAGAATTAAGCATTATACCAAATGTAATTTGAATGGAAACAATTTTTCTGCACCTTATTTCAAAGTGTGTACGTTATTGCTTATAAATCCAAATACTGTGAGTTATTTTATCTTTCAACAGGGTTCATGATAAAAACCAGCTATGCATGTTTCAGAGCAGAACGTCCCATGTTCAGAGCACGGTTTTAGAGTGTAACAGTAATAAAAATAGTATCACTGGATACACTGTAACCTAACATCATTTTACATTATCATGATATACTAAGATTGTACTATGGAACAGATGTAATTTATGCTTATTCTGGCATTTAATTTTCTTTTTAACAGAAATGGGTGGGCTTGACAAAACTCAGGTTAATGGGGTAGCAGGAGATGAAAATCAAGGAGGCTTTAATGCTTCTTTTCTAATCCATCCTCCATGTGGTTCCCATCTAAGCAGGAGCTTCATCTGAACTGATGCTTTTGACAAGTTTTCTTCCCCTCTGCATAAGGACCTGAGAGGCAGGAGTGTGAGATTGTTAAAAAAGTCTCTGGAAGATTACTGCTGGCATAGTTTTCTTTATTTCAAGGGAATTGTCCAATGCCCTCATACCACCAAGTTTATGTGTGAAAAATATCTGAAGCATTTGTTAGTTGCAAGTTTGCATATAATGTCACAAAAATAAATCCAGAAATTACTATTTTTAAAGAATCTGTATTGCTTACAGTGATGAAATAATTAGTCTAATCTGAACACATGAAATGATGGAATTATATTTTAAAAAGAAATTAAATAGGCTTCATGGTGAAGGAGGAAAGTAAGTTTGAGAACAACCCTCTGTTTTTTTCAGAATAATCCCTGTAATGGTCACATATATCCACATGACTAAGGAATTAATTCACATTATCATTTAACTTCTGTCATTGAGTACTTATGGGCAGCAAAACGTGGTGATCCTCGCTCTAGAATGCATCACCACAAGCTCTGACAGATTAAGTGCCCACATTATAACTGGTATCTTCATTGGATCATGACAGATCACTGTGCTTTGGAAGCACTTGTTTAATGACATGATTTACAGCTCACTGAGGGGAGCAGAGGAAGAGACAAAGGGCTGTTATGGAACATGTTGCTGCAAGCGAGTAATGCCCTGTAAATGTGGGCTGTTATGAAACTACGTTGTCGTGGGTATTTGTAAAATTGTCAATATCCATCAGTTAACAAATCAATGTTTCTGGTTCTCTGAACACTGGTAAATGAGACACCTTATGAGTCAATTCTGTGTCTTCAGAGAAAGGTATGTTTGTGTTGTTCAGTGTCACTGGACAGAGCATCCGGTATGTTTGCTGACCTTTTAGATAATAAAAAAAATTAAGTCATGTTAATGCAGAAAAAAAAGGTTTCTATACAAGGCAAACTCAGGTGAAGCACTCAAGCTTTATTTCTGGGTGGTGGCATGTTTTGGTTGCTCCAAACATCCACAGACTGCATGATATGGAATTTACAAGAATGAAACTTTTAAGTAACTGGTTGCAAAAATGGCAGTTTAAGTTGGAAACATAGTACATCTTCCAATTCTAAATTTGCAGGGAATTAAAAGCCATTACTTAGAAAACATTCCTGAATTCTGTTACCTTGACTGTAAGTTTAGTTTTAGGAAGTCCTTTTAAAAACTTTATCCTGCTGCAAAAGAGGTTCAGTGTAGCTGTTTACATACAAAAACCATAATGATTTAATTCATGAATTGTCAGAGGTGGTATGGGTTTCTGCCTTTTGATCCTTTTGCAGTCCTGCAGATGTTGAGCAATATGCCTGGCTTATGTAGGGAAAGTTACTGTAGCAGTTATAAAGGCCATTCCTTGTGATCTTCAACTCTTTTTTTTGCCTTCAGCCTGAAGTCCATAGGGAAAAGCCCCTGTTTAAAGGGGAGGCAGCTGATAGGATTCATGGAAAAAGTGGGAGATTGTGCAACACTTCACACTAGGTTGCAGTATGTCTTTTTCCCTATGTTTTTACTGCTTTGAATTTTCCTTCAAGTCCCAGAAGCATTGGCAGAAGCTTTCTTTATTCACTGGCCCTTGGCTCTGTTGGATGCTGATATCAGTTCCTCCAATTTCCCAGTTGTCGAGAAAGACAAGACAAGATGTTGCCAATGTTATCATGATAGCTTCTGCCTGAACAAAACCATTTCAGTAGCAGGGCTTAATGTTCTTAATGATTTACCTTCCAAGACCATGACTGCTACTGGATATCCTGGGATAAGATGATCATCTTACATCCAAATGCAGCTTTCCTTCATCTCATATTCCAGATGGATATCAGAAGAGATCATATTTTTCAAATGTTCAGACGTTAGTGCTGATAAAAAACCTGCATTGCTAGGTGGAAAAGATTGTAACTTCATAAGAGCAACATCAATTCCATCCTATTACTGCATAGGTAATTGGTTTTGTTGGTCTGTTCTCTCTTTTTTAAGGAGTTGGTACTTTCATTAGATCTGTAACAGTGCTATACTTTCCTTTTAAATGCTCATTGATACCTACCTCTCTTGCCTTCAAAAGGTTTTACAAGAATTTTTCCACCACTAGTACAGCTGCCTCCCCATTCTAATTTGCTTCTTGCCATACTGAACCATCTGAACTGCTAGTAATGCATTCGCTGTCATATACTCATATGACACCTTGTTAGGTAGCAGTTCTAAAACCTACTGGAATTGAAGAGATGCTCATCACAGAACCTCCCTCTAAAGGCATGAGAGGAGTGTCTTAGGCCATAACTCAAGCCCTTAAACTTGTATAATTTCATATTCTACTTAAAGTAAGTAATCCATTTCCAGAATTTTATCTTAAGCTACTTTCTAACCACAATTTTCTTGAAATGGGTTTTATTGTTTCCTTGAAGGCTGAAAAGTCATCAGTGTGAAGACTATCTAGTCAGATAGCAGGTTGTGTTAAAGTTTGTAATAATGTAGTAATTTAGGATTCCCATCCATTACATTCATTGTAATTAATGTTGACCCTTCTCTAGCACATCCTGCTATTTCTATTTTCTTTCTACTTATGTTACTGCATACAAGGAATTTACTTGGTATGATCAAATCATACTTCATGGCTATGCTCTTTAAATGTTGATGTCTAACCTTCAGCAGAGGTGCAAAACAAATTTTCTTAGATTAGACTGCCACCCACTACAATGGCCATTATATCACCTGGAAATCATAGAATGTCCCTGGTTATTTTGTCACCTGCTCCAGTTCCTGGCATTGTGGAGTTCTAATAGACGGTATTTTGTAAGAAATAGAAAAAGAAAGTAAGTAACAGGTCTCCTCTGCCTTTTTGCCTATAGAATAGGACCATAGTGATATGCAGTTACATCTCTAGAACACACAGATAGCCTGTTTGGAGCCTGTCTGGGGTATTTACTTGCCCTTTTTCAGGCTTATGGAATTTTGCCCCAAAGGCAAAACTTTCCTTTGGGCATTAACTTAGTTTTGGTAGAGAACATATATGCTGAATTTCCTCATTCCCATTGCAGTACGTTCTTCCACCTGTTCTTAGTGCTTACTTCTTAGGTCACATTAGGGCTTAGTTATTCTAAGTTGGAAGCATGAAAAGCAACACTCACTTCTACCCCCACGTAGAAGAAAGTAAATTCCATAATCTAAGAGTCTGCTTGAAAGTCAGCGGTTTGTTTTTAATGTGTTGTGGGTTTGGTTTTTTTTAACACAAATTTAGTGTTTTTATGGTTAATAAACATGGTTTAGAAGGATACTTGTCAAGCTGAAATCTTGTGATTTTTCTTACTTTTCCCAATAACCTCCCTTGAGCCGTTGCTGGTAACAAACCATAGTTTGAGAAACTGCTGTGGTGGATTCCATGATCTATGAGAACTAGTGTCCAGAATTGCTTTCATTCAATGAGGAAGAAAATCATACCTCATTAATAGGGCAATCTACAAATGAAAGAGGAGTGCCCTGTCCTCCAGAAAAGTTGCATTTCTCTTTGATGATCAAAGTATACAATACACAAACAGTGTTTAATGCCAATCCCATGAATAACAGAGAACTTCCTCCCTCAAAACATTGCGAAGACATCTAGCATTTTGCAGGAGCCACTCAGCATCTCGCAGAATTATACCATAGGAGGGAATGTGGGACTCTCTTAAAGGGTATGACTGACATTGCATAGGAAATCCATACAGTACTTACTGGAGTATCAGTATGAAATTGTAAATGACTGATTCTTATTAAAATGTAGAAGTTAAACAAGTTCTGGTCTTGGTTGAGGAATGTAGGCTCTTGAACCAGTGGTGGGGAAGGTGATGGACAGATGTGATGCAGTAAAAATGGATAGAAGTAACGGAAATTTGAGCCCCAGAGTCAGCAGGATGTTTAAGCTATTTGAAATTGAAGGTCTGAAGGAAAGCATGCACTAGGAACAAAATCACAGAGCAACCCCCCAAAAAGGACTGTTGCACATATAAGGACATTAAATAGTACTAATATCATAGCTGGTCAAATACACAGTCGATTAAAGTGTTTTAACCCTGTGTTTATCTGTTAAGGCCCATCTTTGACCACAACAGAAAAACGAGTGCTCTCTGAAATGTAAAGTGTTAGTATTTAATTCTTGCATCCTATTACACCTATAACAAAGCTGAAGATCAAACAAAGTGGTGTTATGGCTTCACCAAGAAGTCTGGTAGTTCTGCACCTGCACACTGAGCATCCTAGGGATATGTTCCTCTCCCTAAAGGTGCTTCAGGCTCAGTACTCCTGCACCCTCCTAATGCCTGTGAAGTGTTTAGAACACATTTTGTTGAAATTAATTGAATACACAAAATCAAAAAGAGCTGAAAAAATGTTAAAAGATTTATGAGTACTGGTGGATGATCAGAGCACACAAAACCTTAGAAGGCTTCCATCTTATCTTACATATGAGCATCCTTTGATCTTCTTCCTCTCGATCTTTTACATGGCTTTCTGTTGCTATTATAATTGTTCTGCTAATATTGTAGCAGAATGAAAGAATCGGTCAAAGTCTAGCCAGGAGGTGGCAAGTTGCAAAAATTTGAACATCTATTTAATTTTATATACAACTGTAATTTTGTTAAGTCTGTGTAACAATTCACTTATATTAAGTTAAACAATTTGTATAGTTTAAGAGAATCAAGCCTTACACAGTGTTTTGGTAAAGAACAGTTTGCGTCACTATCTCTTTAGGTATTTATTTTTTGAGTAAATGAAAAGTTAAAGATTAAAAATAGATGCAATTTAAGAAGGAGATTGCTATCCAGTTCAGGAAAGTAGCTTGTAAATTGAATGTAATTTATAATTTGGTTAGTTAAAAAAATAGACTGAAAACCACTAGTTATTAAAATATTGTAAATGAATGTGGTAATTTTGTCACTGCTGCATAAAAGTGTATGAAACTTACTAGTACAGAGCAAAACAGTGGGTATAAGAATTAAAAGAACTAGCATCTCTTGTCCCATACTTTCTTGTATTTCAACTTAAGACAAAGTCATTTCATCTTCTTCTAGGATTTTTGAAAACATGCTGGGCTATAGGTATCAATTTTAGAAAATATTACCTTAATATGAAAAAAAAAAAGGAAAGATCATGGGCTTGTATGAGAAGTGTGTGGCTGATCCTAGTAATCCATTTAACACACTCAGGAAGTGTGGCTTGTTAACATCAGACCTAATTTCTTACGGAACATTTAGATTGATGCTAAGGGAATACGAGATGATAGCTTTCAAAGTCAATAGTGTTTCCTCTTCTACCAAGAGCATTAGAAACTTCTCAGAATAAGATTGTATGACAGTTTCCATTCTATGTCCCTCTTCACTTGTGTAGAAAATGTTAAAATTTTCACTTTTAAATTTTTGGTGTGTTCATAAACACAATACCTGTACATTAGATCATGATCAATACTGAGAAAAAAAAAAACTTATAAAAAGTATTCCTAGAGCAGAAGTTGAAGGCTGCAATTCCGAATAAACTGTATTCTTTACTGATTGGGAAGCAGTGCCTGCCTTTATCCTTCAGTAAACCTGGTTTGGTCTCTGTTCCTCTTATTAACATTTTACTACTTGTAGTATGGTACTCATGAATCATAGAATCATAGAATCATTAAGGTTGGAAAAGACCTCTAAGATCATCGAGTCCAACCGTCAACCCAACACCACCATGCCCACTAAACCATGTCCCTAAGCGCCTCATCTACACGTCTTTTAAATACTTCCAGGGATGGTGACTCCACCACTTCCCTGGGCAGCCTGTTCCAATGTTTAACCACTCTTTCAGTAAAGAAATTTTTCCTAATGTCCAATCTACGCCTCCCCTGGTGCAGCTTGAGGCCATTTCCTCTCATCCTATCGCTAGTTACTTGGGAGAAGAGACTGACACCCACCTCGCTACAACCTCCTTTCAGGTAGTTGTAGAGAGCGATAAGGTCTCCCCTGAGCCTCCTCTTCTCCAGACTAAACAGTCCCAGTTCCCTCAGCCGCTCCTCATAAGACTTGTTCTCCAGACCCTTCACCAGCTTCGTTGCCCTCCTCTGGACATGCTCCAGCAACTCAATGTTGAAGTACACTAAGTGCTATGTAGGCATGGGACCTGAAACTGGCCCCAGACAATTTAGCATCTAAATGGGTACCCCTGCATTAGCATTTCAGGTTGGATAAGAGGTGTGCTTTCGAAGGGAATTTCCAGATTATCCTCACTTACTGTGCTTTGGTTCCCATCACAGAGCAAATTTCAGGGACACCTGAGGACTGTGGAAAACTCTAGTGGACTTCACAATGATATATACAAGTTGACCATACTGCTCCTTTGGTCAGCCATGGAGTTGGTACTTCGTAGAAGTATCTTCTGAATGCTTAGGAGATCTGTGTTACTGATCCTGGGGGAGGTTGGTAGGGAACACATGCACCGGTTGCTGAAGTGTGATCTACATTCCTTAGTGCTTGACTGATATTAAAACTGTTGCTTAGCACATAAAGGTCTTCATAGCAAAAGGTGAGAAAAGTTCCCTGAGGGCTTGGGGATCCAGCAGACAGGGGCAAAGTCTTCTGGTATACTTTAGAAACTCAGCAGCTGGGAAACATGCTGAAGAAGTTTTATTTTGAGGAGAGGATTTTAATTAATTGCACAATTACAGTATTGTCATGAAACAGCTGAACAGTTCTCTTGAGCCTTGCCAGGTTTCCAAAGAATGAGTCTCAGAAGCAGTTTCTGTTAAATACCCTAGGAAATGCTGCAATAATAGAAAGTTTAGCTTTCACATTAAAATACACAGGAGGTCTCCTGATCTGCAAGTTTAGCTCTGCATACTTGTATGTATGTACTGCAAAATGTAGTCTTTAGCTCTATGGTCCTGTGCTATTTCTAATGTGTGTTGGGGGACACGCACATACCTACATGTAAAGGCACCACCCATTTTTTTCTACAACATTAGATACACATTTAGTATCTTGTAAAGGACCAAGGTATAATGTGATTTTGCAGTCACCTAACTTGCTACATAATTATAGTTCATTTTGAATGTGCCACATAATAGTGCTTCAGAATCTAAGCTTTCATTGCAAATGTAATTAAGCCGCTAGCCCTTATGGTTACAAAGATAACCTTTAAAATGTCAAATGAACCTAAGCAGATGTGTTGATGTGTGGCTGCATCTGCAGACAGCTTGAAACAGTAGCTTCAAGAAAATGATACTATGTGCTGCCCCCTTCATCGCAATGGGTGCTGCCTCTGAAGGAAGCCTAACGCAAGCACTGTTCTTAACTATTTCACAGCTGACAGATTTAGCAGAAACAGCCAACCAAAGAGCTTCTCTGACCTTTTTAGACATAATAAAAGAAAATGAAATATAGGTTCCATTGGTACCACTTATTTTGTTAAGCTTATCTATGGTAGGGAAGAAGTGATGAATTAATTAATTTGCTATGAATTTAATATCATTCTCCTTGTGCCCAAAATATTGAAAGAAGGTGCTGATACAACCTTCCTCACCTCCTTCACAAAAATACCAAATCATGAACAAACAGCTCCGCTGTTTCCCATCCAACTGCCAAAACTCCTTCCTTCTCATCTGCATCTTCTGTCACGAAGTTGATTTAATTGATTTCAGTTTCTTTGGAATAAATGCTCTTCTGTCTCCTTTTGCCATCCAATTGAGTTTGGCATCCAGTAATAGAACACGTAAAATAGGTGGATGTAAAAAAAAAGTGGTAAAAATACTTATGTTAAAGAAGAGGGCATATATTCAGGAAGAGAATGTAAATCCAAAAAAGTTATTCTGGGAATTATTACAATGTAGCTAGAGTAAACTTACTGTAATACAATATGTCTGGATATTATTTGTAACCAGCTTTGTATTTTTAAGTGTGCCATACCTTTAAATGAAAAATACTGTATTGTTTCTTGTCCATAATGCATGGTGAAAAGGTCCAGGTTAAGATTCTGCTTGCAGCCTGCACGATGGTTTTTACAGGATGCTGGCTGGTAACAGTACAAGCAGGATGCACTGCTGGGTCATGTTTTCTGGGAAACTGAGCAGAAGCAGTGAAGATACAAAAGCTTCTGCTTGACACCGCTGCTTTGGAAGCCTAGTGAGGGCTCATGAGAACTATTCATCTGTTTCATGACAATACTTTAATCTTGCAATTAATTAAAATCTTTTCCCAGCATACAAGCCTTCCTTCATCAGCCTGACATGGCATGCAGGAGAAGAATGAGAATTGGCAAAGAATCGTACAGATTTGTGACAGAATTCCAAACAATGCAACATTGATTATTTAGATCAGCATAGGGCTAAGCTTTCAGGTAATGCAGTGCTTAAATGAGAAGGGGGATTCAGCCTTGAGAAATCCCCGGGTCAGAATTCTAAGTCTGCATTTTTATCCTGATGGTTTTAGGACAGAATATTGTATTAGTTGCATGAGACTTTATGGGAGGGATACAAAGACCACTATAGTAATAGAAACATTCCCACTGATTTTTACATGCAATTGTATGCGTTTTGAGCTATGCAACGTATTCTTTTCAGTGCAGTGTACCCAGTTCAGTTCAGCTAAATTTGAAATTTTCCTTCAATAAAAAGAAATAACTGATATCATAGCTTAGTATCAGACTGGTATAGGCTACTTTAGACTGTCTTTTTCTCATTTTAATTTAAGGAAAAGTAACTTCCTAATCCTTTCCTATGTTTATATAGATGCTTTGAGTGAAAATAAGGCTGCTCAAACATTCAAAAGCTCACTTCTGCCTGTCAAGAGTGCCGTTCTCCTTGATTTCACTTTTAGCATCACTGCTACTGGTACTTCTAATGTCAGGAAGAGACGCATTCCTTAGCAGTATATGTTTCATGCGAATGAACTTCACTATGGAAAAAACTACTGAGAGATGTAATAGAGATAAAATCCTGAAGCACTAGATTATAATATGATAAATTATATTATATTATAATTTCAGGAGTTTCTTCTAGTGCTGGTAGAACTTGATTTTCAAATAGAGATACAATCAAGGGGAGGCATGTCTCCTTTTAATATATTACATTTCCATGACATGATATCATTTCACTCAATTGAAATCTCAATTGAGCAAATAATTTTTAGTCAGTGTGTGTTGGGGAACAGTTATATTTCCCATAGGAACTCTGTGAACATGGAAGCACTTAGACAAATATTATCAGTATTAGTCAGACACTAAGAGTGATTAGTGTTGGTTTTGGGTATTTTCTTTTTCAAAGCATGAGACAAGGCCAGATGCAGTTGAGTCTAGGTGGATGCTGTGGAGCAGCACAGTTGCTTGTGTCACATCGTGGGAGGTGGGCATGACATCTGCTTGTCTCAGGGGGGAATGTTGCAAAGCAGGTCTGTACCTCCATAATAATATTTGAATTTTCCTCAGGTGAGCTCCCCCTTTGCTATCTTACAATGTTGAAATGAGACTGTATAAGTGATTAAGAGGGGTCCTATGGATGTCACTGTCTCAGGTTACACAATGCTGTCACTCTATTATTGAAATTGGCTTGCTGTGTGGCTTTTACTTGATCAGTTAACCTCTGCCTGCTTCATTTCCCCCCCCTGCATGATCAGAACACTAATAATACTTGCTTTCCTTTGTAAAGTGCTTTGACATCTGTGGCCATAAAGCACTTCACAAATGTTTTCTCTAAAGACACACCTCATTTGTGTAAGAAACATATATTTGGACGGCATGTAGGGAGTGCTGTGAGGGCAAAGTAGAGAGATGAAAGAAGTGCAGAGAAAAAGAAAATAAAGAATGAGATGGGTAGAACTGGTAAGTTGCTGTGGTGTTCATCGGTGACTGAATTGTTCCATATCTAAACCAATGTTACATTGCTGAAATACAATTTCATTCGATTATCTTTGACCCACACGAAACATTCAGTGTTTTGCAGTTTGCTAGATCGGACTTCACTGTTTAATGTGTTTTTCAGATACTTTGATATGTTTTGCTTCAGTGAGTCAACTCCAGCAGTTTTCACTTCTTCCCTCTCATCTCTCTCTGAAGTATAATAAATATTGCTTTCCAGCAATAAAGAGTAAATGTTTGGTGGATAAAAAATATGTAAAATAAATTCTGCCGTGCCAGATAACTGTAATTTCATTAATCCCTTATGCTATATCTTAGAATATATTATACTGTTCCAGCACTTCACAAACTCTGAAATGAAAGAACAGGTAAAAAACAGTACTTTACAGACTGGAAGATTGGGTGGGGTTAAGCGATTTGCTGAAGATCTCTGTTCTTCACTCTGTTTTTCTACATATCAGAAAGTTTATACCTTTCTATTTTCTTCAGCAGTCCATCTGAATGTTCTCTTACAGTCCACATCATCAAAGCATCAAGTTGTTTCTCTGTTTCAGTGAATGAACATTGAAGTCCATGACAGTTAGTGATTATATAGAAAAATACAGAATTTGAATTGTTATAGCAGTTACTGGGGTTTCTTCATTTGTAAAAAAGCAGGAGTTAGAAACATTTCACAAAGACCATCAGCCTCTGGATTAGCAGTGTTTTCTCTTCCACAGTTTCAGTTCAAACACGAAACAAGTCTTGGTCTTTTTTATAACACCAACCTAGCTCTTTGAGCAAATATTTTTTCCTTTGGACATTTAGCTCAAAAGTAATATTCTTGTCAGTCATTTCAACAATGGAAGCATAGGGAGAGTATAAAACCTCTGATCGTAGAATTGCATTTACCAATAAATTCTTGAGTACTGTATTGTAAACATATGTGCTTTGCTTCAAGGATATAAAATAACCAAGCTTTGTAATATGAAAGCATGTTAATGAGGGTATATAGTCTGGGTATTATCCATTTTTCCAACAAAAAACTTCTACTTTCTGTTGCTCATTATCATCTGTTTGCGAACTTAATTCCTTCACATGTCTTATTTTCATGTAAATAGCCCAAAAGGCTTGCATGATGTGAGTTTTTTTCAGTAACCGATATAAATGCCTTAGAGTCATCCTTGAAAATTTCTTGCTGCGCTAATGGACATTGCCGTGATTTGTATTTGATAGGAGATTATCTTGTAAGAGAAAAAACAAGAAAGCACTAGCATAAAACAACTGCTTACCCGTATTCATCCAGGGAAAGCTTAGAAAACAAAGAAAAAAATCCCAATAAACAAGTTAACTTCTGTTTTACAGATTCATCCTGTATTACTTGCATGGCAGATCACTAAAAATCTTACTGACTTTCCAGCAACATTGACAAATCTGTATGKAGGAAAAAACCATTATACTAAATTTTCACTGGAGGTGAAAGTACAAGCTTAATGTCAATTGCTGCGTATCCCTTTCCTTCCTGGAATAGGGTAAAGATTTTATATACTCTGCATCCAGCCTGAAGACTCAGTACACAGAAGAGAGTTTTTAGATGAACCCACCTAAGGTGGAGCAGAGCAGCTTCATTGTTGTAGACGGACAGAGCCATGGGATGGAGCTGGAGATAGTATAGAAGCAGCTTTTGAAGCCATGTGTAAGTTTGGGCTAAAGCTGCAAGGAGTAACAGCCCAAATGCCAGACTGCTCTTCCCACTGTCAAACCTCTAATCACTTCAGCTCGGTTATGTTGAGAAAGCACCAGGAAAAGGTATGTAGCACTACGTGTGGTATAGAAGGTTAATTAATCTGAATTTTGCATTCCATCATGATTGTGTATCTTCTTGGAAAGCAAGGGTATCTATGAGTAGTATGCAGATGAGGAAGGCATAGTTAATGTTGGAAGACATAACTTCATTGCCCATTCATAAGTACAGTTAAGTGAATTTTCTTCCTCAGCAGGTATTAAATTGTGGAAAGGAAAATGAAAATGGAGTCTTAGGGAAATAAACCTAGTATTAAATCTGACCCAAATTCATGTATAGTTTCCTGAAATTACAAATGGGAGAAAATATAAAAGCTTTGTATTAATATTTTTCAAATTAATATATAGATTTTTCTTTCCAAAAGTAACACCTTTTCAAGATCGACCCACATTTAAGAGGAAAAACACCTGCCATTTAAACTATCTGCTAAGAAACATCAATCTAATCTCCAGTTGTTTCAAGTTAAATAGACAGTCAGACTGATTCAAAACCTTTTGTTTGGCAAAAGGTGCAATTTCACATTGACTTGAAACAGCAATTCTGTCATCTCTACCTCTTCTATTTGCATATTATAAAAAAAAAAATTGTATTATTCTCATAGATCTACTCACACTTATAAAAAGAGCTAAGATCCTCACTGTTCTAAAAAAATTTGTGGCAGAATGGAGTTATATCTACTAAATATTTCTTATTTAGTAATTGTTAATTTTTTTCAGTGTGTTTCCACTTACTTCCTGCTTCCATGCCCTCCTTTGTTAAGAAGGGTTTGTTTTAAATCCTTAAGCCTTGCAAGGTTGAAATTTGACCCAGATTAGTGGAGTAAATTTTTTACACCTACCCTTACATTACTGCAAGATTTAACTTTTGTGGATCAATGGGGTTGAACCATTACAAGTTAGTCAGACAAACCCCCCCAGTTTAACCCTAACTGTTTTCTGTGGAATCACTTTGATAGGTAACCTTGGGTTCAACACATCCTCCCATCCCATGGGCCTCCATCGGCATTGCTCATGTGTGTATTATGGTATTGCCCAAAGGTTCCCAATTAGAAAGAGGCCCTTACGGGACAGTGTACAAATGTCCTGGAGACTTGAGTTTTTACCTCAAGATCACACAGCCTGGGTCTTAGAGCCTGCAACTGGCAGCGAGCAGGTAGACTTAATTCATTTGTAGGATCAAGGCTAACTTAATACAAATATAATAAATGAGTGTAACAAACAGTAAGAGGAAATTAGGAAAGTGAGAATGAGGACATAAATTATAGGAACATGGGCCTGTACAGACAACTTATTGTACAATTTGAGGGATATGAGAACATGTTACCTAAAGGCAGCTAGCTGCTTCAGTAAATTTCTTTCAACTACTCATGTGTAAAAAAGAACTACTTATTTTTTGTTCATTATTTTTTCCCTAATTTCTTCCCCCATCTGCATAGTAACTTCCTTCATCTCACTTTTCTTTATTTTGACATTTTCTATTATTTATCTCTTTGATGCTGGTGCATGTGAGGGATTATGACATTATTACAGTACTTACCTTTGTTTATTATCATCATCGTATTGCTTTGTGTGACTTGGAGCTGGGACACTTTTTCAGTAAAGTTTGATTATTTGTTAGTGACTTATGGAGGCTGTAGACTGAGCTCTACGTGAACAAAGTATAGCCCATAAGTACTGGCTTTCAGGTGCACTATTTGTTGAGATTTTTTTCCTTCCTTTTAAGAGAAGCAGAAAGAGGGTCAGAGCAGAATCCATCTCTGTTCTCCTGTTTTTTTCCCCTCCCTCAAAAAACCCCCAAACCAACAATGAACTGCCCAACTATGATTAAAACAATGATCCAGAAAGCTACATTAAATTATTGTCTCTAGTAATAGTGCACTGCAATAAAATAGTAGTGTCACAAAGAAATAACAAAACATCATACCAAGATATTGCAGATTATCATTACTGAGGAATCTCAGAAACTCGGCTTATTTCATTTTCCATGGGACAGGTCCAGTCACTTTCCTGTTGGACACAAATTTTCCTACTGAAATCAATAGAAAGTTCTGCTTAAAACACCCAAAATGATTTCTCTCTGTATAGGCATCAGAGTCTTAGGCAGCATAAAGATGGCATTTTACTTCTGTCTCTGAATTTCCTGGCTTCTTTCATTTATCAGAAGATCCTTAAAATAATGGATTGTAGCTCTTTGTGTCAGAAAGCTTCCTCCATTTCCATGAGCTTCTATTGCAAATGTGTATTCTAGTAATCCATAAACTGTAAGTATCCACCTGTGGGTCATTATATTGTTTGCTCTTCCTTACAAATGTCATAAATGGGCGTATACTTTCATAGGTTTAAGTGACAAAAAAATATTTTTGTAGGGTAGAGTACAGCGACATCTTTGTAATTAAACTTGTCTGAGATTAGGCCAAAGGCATCAGAGGATTTATGTCTTGTGTTTTGCATTTTCTCTCCAAGTTATTTTATTAACATAGGGTGTCTTTAATTATGCAGAACTGCAAACTGCATTATTGATATTCTATAAACATTAACTACTAGTGTCTCTAATGAAGCAGGAAGAAAACATGCTTTCTTGTTATTTGTCAGGACTTGCAAAGCACTAAGTATTTCAGATGCTATCATTACATTGCATGAAGTACAAGGGATCTGAGACATACGACTTACCAGCTCAGTATTTATGCTTGGCAATATATGTGTATATACACACACACAGACATACACATATATACATATATATCTCTCCCTCTCTCTCCCCACACATATATACATACATACACACATATATATGTGCGTGCATATGTATAGACACATACGCATATAGTGATTTCTAAGGTTGATTTCATTCCCATCAGTGGATGCTACATGTTTTAACCTTCGAAATCTTTAACTGTGCTTGTTTTCATTTATATTGCTATAATATATGGACACCAGAAGGATAAGAACCCAGATTATAAAGAGTACTGTGAAATACTTACTAATGGAAACAGAAATGTATATCAGAGAGAAACCAGTGATTTACCCAAATGAATTCATAATTCCAAGCCATTTTCTCTGAGATGAATTCAAATATATTCTGACTCCCTGCATTCAAAAGTTCAGACCTAACTTGTATGATAATGTAGTCATAGTCTGTATAGGAAAGAGTTGGAGGAACCATGTAAGAGACTCATATCTTCCCAAATATACAAAACCAGATGTTGTATCCTAGCTGAATGAATCCTAATTGGATGGTTTGCTTAATTAAATTGACATTGTAAGAAGGCACGTTGAGCCCCAAACTTCTGGCAGAAGGAATGGGTATTGCCAAGACTGTAAATAGGTTCAAAACTGTATCCTACTTGTCATTTCCCCCCCCTGTTTATTAATTTAATCTCTATTAAGCACTTTAGAACTTAGGTAAGAAGTTAAGTCCAAATGAGACTTCTAAATAGTTTCTGGAGATAAGATACAGTTCCACTTCCAACCTCATTCAGTACTCGAAATTTAGATGAGCTCAGAGTTGTCCAAGGGCTCAGTGTTGGGAATCAGTTTTGAATTGCTGAATTGCTCTGAAAATGAAAATGAAAAYAATAATAATAATAATAATAATAATAATAGAAAGATTCTGCAGTAATAATGAACTCTGGCTGAATCCTGTGGTCCATGTCTGTCCTGAACATTTGTATTTGCACCTTAAGATCTGAAATTGTCATCTAGCTTCTAAAAATTGTAGAAAAAAACAGATTGCAATACACACAAAATGAACATGGACAGACACTTTCAGCTAGCTGAGTAGTAATGCATTTTGGAAGTTATCTGCAGGTTTTTGTCTTTGGAACAAATACACTTTGGGCCTTTTTGGAATTGGCTTAATATTGTGCCAATGAGCAGCTAAAAATATTGCAGAACACAGGAGGTAGAAATTTATAAGGAGTTTGACTAATGAGAGGCAAATTATCCTCTGTGAGTTCATCTTTGTTCGTTTCCCGCTGATGGTAAAGGACAAGGACAATTTGTATGTTGGGATAAAAGTATCAGTATCACTGATATGACTGGATCCTGCCTCTGTGGGTCAGTTCTGGTACTGTGAATGAAGTAACTTTCTTTTTCTGCATCTGTTGTAACTTTTTGACTTCTCTGACAATCCTCAGTGTAACTGATGAGTGACTAATTGATGAAACTTACTGACAGTGTAACAGCAAGTTGCCAGCATAAGCTGCACATTGAGCATCAGCCAGCAGTAGAGGTGAAGATAAGGAATACATTTACATGGAAAGACCTATCAAGCTATGGACAGAAAAGAGATTTTTAAGATGAATTACGATATTGGCAGAATAACAAACATACATAAACAAGCTATGAGCAGGTGGAAAGTAGGAGGTTTTTAACAGTCAGATGTGTAAGAAATAGGCTAAAGTACAGCAGTGGGGGTAAGAAATCTAACTGCTTTCAAGAAGGAGCAAGAGAGGAATTTTATGGAAGGGATTAGATGATGTGACTACAGGGAGATAGACCTAGGCATTTCTTTTGCCATACTACATATGTTACTGCAACTTTTTTTTATTGTTTTGTATAAGTGTTGAAGTCAAGGATAATGACAATGGAAAGTGTATTTAAGAGGAGAGAGAGCAAGCAGAACATGTTGGTTGCACAAGGATACTGTGGTATTTTGCTGGTGAAATAGGACAAACATCCCAGTTCTATAAAACATACTGTTAAGAAACGAGATTTAAGTAGGCCTTTGGTTCGTTGAGAATGGCAGTCATATAATAGCTGAATGTCATCTTGTAGCTGAATGAAATCTTTTCTTTGGGATGGACAGAGATTATAAGGCTCATTCTAAACATTTCTTCATGGTAATGAATTTAGTTCAGTTATGGTGTTTGGCCACAAGTACTTTTTCTTTATTTATAAAGTTAACTTTATAGAATCATAGAATCATAGAATGGTTTGGGTTGGAAGGGGCCTTAAAGATCATCTAGTTCCAACCCCCCTGCCGTGGGCAGGGACACCTTCCACTAGACCAGGTTGCTCAAAGCCCCATCCAACCTGGCCTCTTTCAGTTTAAAACCGTTACCCCTCGTCCTATCACTACACTCCCTATCACTACACTCCCCATCTTTCCTGTAGGCCCCCTTTAAGTCCTGGAAGGTTACTGTTTGATTACTAACACAAAATACTGCAGGCCTCAAATTGATATGACACATAATGATAACTGTTAGAATAAAAAAAAGGAAAATTCAGAATGTCAAAAAAATAAGCTAAAAATAACCTGGTTAACTAAATTACATTTAGAAGAACAAGGAAACTTTCATGCATTTTAAAAGAGTTTTTTAAATTTAAGCTTAATTTTGGCAAAATTATTTTTAAAAAGGCAGGTGACTAATAACAGACACAAAACAATATCCTGTTACATAAGGGTAAATGCCAACATTAGTGTGATAATATTGCTTAGCTAAAGCGACACGTATTAAGGCCCTATAGCAGGGGCTTAATAGTGGCATTCATACTCTTAGATTCTGATTAAAACTCAGGCACAGTAGGAAAACTGAAAGTGCCTTTGAAGAGAAATCTCCCTAGGAACTGTTAGCAATCAATAGAGGAAGTTTGGATGAGGATCCCACACTCATTTAATGGCCTCAAAATCTAAGGAAAAGCTAGAGAAGTTTGACCTCTTTGTTGCTGCATATTGTGATGGAAAGATCTTTGAGGTTATGCAGCTCGTTTTCCTATGGAAATGAGCTTGAAAATAATCTAGATGTAGTTACATCAGCTGTATTCCCCAGAAAAAAGAAACATAGGGAAGGTATCAGTCCTTAATTTGTGTTGAATAACCTCTGAGACATTAGCTTGGGGTAAATTGTGTCTTTTAAAATTGTAATATGCTTGTGTTTTGAGCATGGCTAAAATAGTCTTACCTGGGCCTGGCCCATGCAACATTTTGAGTCTATGTCCTGACTATGTTGAAATTAATTTTGAAATCTAGATGTGTTGCTTTTATTTCACGTAACTCAAATAGTACAGGATAAGAGAACCTGTGTGATCAGAGTTCGTTAAGTGTGATGTCTCTTAGGCAGAGATCAGTGTGGATGTTTAGATGATCCCCACTGGTTTCATACGAAGGCATCTGAAAATTAATTGCCAGTAAACTGACTGCAACTTCAAAAGTATTTAAAATAGTCTACACAGGCATGTTGAAGGGTTGATTTCTGTAGACACCATTTAAATCCTGAATGAGAGTAAGTTTTAAATAGAATTGAAAAGCCTTACCTAAAGGAGCTTCTTATACTACTGGTTTAACTGAGATGGGGGGGTTCACCCTCAACATTTCATAATGTCAGACTTTGTGTATCCA
Source organism: Phoebastria nigripes (assembly GCA_035582835.1). NCBI lineage: Eukaryota > Metazoa > Chordata > Aves > Procellariiformes > Diomedeidae > Phoebastria > Phoebastria nigripes. The sequence continues at coordinate 270,552 of JAYKAV010003123.1, read as the reverse complement.
GAACTGATGTAACCAAATACTGGCGGAACCGAATAATGTAAGTATTGTGTGACACTGATGGGCTGGCTCTTCATGTTCTGTGTCTTCCACAAAACAGGGTCCAAGAGTCAGTTAAACAGTGAAGGGCTTATTCACATGAAAATAAATGCTGTCAGTATCCACAGTTGTTTGGCCCTGGAGCTTTCAAAGAGAAACTTAGAAAGAAGCACAAAAACTGGATCAAGAGCCTGCAGTCTGTCAATGAACTACTGAGGGATGCAACACGACAACGTAATCGAATCTGATGTGTCTTTGCAATGACATACCAAGCCTGCAGAATTCAAAACAGCTTAGCTTGCTGAAAGCCATGGCCAAAACATGTTTTCTCTTAGCTGCAAATACTTGGAAGATTTTAAAACTAATTTTTTAAATGAAATTCTTTGCTATCCAGAAAAAAGATTTCTGTGACCCAAATATTTTCAGTGGTACAGAGCTTGAACTGAAAAAAATCCAACTCCACCAGATGTCGTCTTGAATTTCCTACCAGTGCCTGAATCTGTGGGAAAGATATGACACCTATGCTATATTAATTAAAATCCAAGTTCCCTGTTTCTGATTTTATAAGAAACTTCCAAGAAGTCCATTAAAAGGATTTGCAATATTGCATACTTCTAGTGTAGTGTCACATACTGAATGTGTTAGAGAAAAGACAGTCTGGCTAGCAAATTAGAGGTAATAACAGCAAATCTCAAATCCACTAGTTATTATGTTTATTATATAGTCAGATTACATATTCTAGTTCCTGGTTTTCTTCTTCCTTGGTCTGTTCAGTATGCTGTCTTAAGCAAACAGTGTTTGATTATATACTTCTGGTGTATATTTTGCTCTCTGTAGGTGTACGTATTAAAATGTTTCTCTCATACTTTCTAGCACTATATTTTCATCTGGTTTTATCCCTCTTACATGCCTTGTAGTAAGTAATTCTGTAGTTGCCATATCACAGTGTACGCTTTTATGTAGACTGACTAATTGGTAAATGCTGGCTTTTTATGCTACTATTTGTTCTCTGTAGTGTCATTTATGCCATTCGGTATTTGGCTGTATATGGTATTAACAGTACTTTCTGGAGATTTAAAAGTAATGACTTGCTGATTGTCCTTCAGAAAACAGTCTCCAAAGCAATATTTTTTCTTCTGCAGGTTTGTGTTACTGTATTAATTCAGAAATGAAATTTTTCTTTTGTATCAAAAGTATGCATATTTATTGAGCTTTCACAAGTATTTTATTACATTCTTTTAATACAGAACAAAAATATATCTAAAGGACCATAATAACACTTTTTTTTTTAGTTAAGAAAGATGTTCTGTCTGTGTATAATCTTATGCAGATGTGCCCATGGTAAATACCCATGCTGACATTCTTTGAAAATGGCCAGAACTGTGTATTTAGACCCACACCAGACAGATTTAAATTACAGAATGGTATTTTTCAAAACTTTTTCTACTTGTGCCTTCTTCTTCTTCTTCTGAATATACTAAGTAAAGTTTTCATTTTTGAGTCAGGAATGTCTGATTTCTGCTAATCCCACAACTTTACCATATTCCAAGCCTGCAGCAGAACCACAAACGGATTCATTCGCTCATAGCTTGCAGGAGAGGCCCCAAGTGAATTTACTCTCTTTTTCAGTTTTTCCTTTGCATTCCCAGGGAAATGTCATACAAGCTGTCTGGAATTGGTTACTGAGGGAGATGGTCTTTTAAGCAATTTCTCATCAGCCTTTCTGTTCTATAGGGAAATAAAATAAAATGGAATTTTGCTAAATAGTGAGTCATGTTTCAAGGCAGATATTGATATGATTCTTAATAACGAACAAATATCAAATGATCATGAAAATCATTACTGGCTCTATATGCTTGCATCTTTAACAAGAAGGATTTTTTCCTTCAAATTCTTATATGTAAAATATAAATACGTTAGTGTTTACAGGATCGAGACTGAGTACGGTTGTGCTGTTTTAACACATTAGTATTTCCGCACAGTGGGATACTAGAGGGGTGCTTGGGTGCATGATTTGAGGTGCCTGTATGTGTTTGGTTTTTCTGTCATTCATCAGCTAGGTTTTTTTTTTAATCTTAATAAAGTGTTTAGTTTATTGAGATTTCATTGATCTTGTAAAATTACCATATTTAGACCTTGCTTGCATACAGTAGTTGTACTGCTAAAACAGCCCAGCTCTGTGAGTAAACGTGACACTTTCATGAAGAGGCTTATGCAGCTGTAGTTCATTTTCATTTAGAAAGGTTAAAAAGGCATACCAGTAAGATGGACAGATACAAGCATTTAACTGCAAGGGAGAATACAAGTGCCAGTTGTGTCCATACTATAGGCTGTATGTTGAAAGGGAGCAGCACAGGCCAGGGGCTATGTGTCCAGGTAAGTGAGAAAGCAGTGTTTGAGTGACAGGTAGGTGGTAATGGCAACAAGGCTCACCCCAAAATGTTGAGAGGCTGTTCTCTGTGCTGGACTGCTCTGTTACAGGTTTTTGAAGGAAGAGATGAGACATTGGAGTTTACAGTGGGAGTGATAGAAAATAATACAGGAGAGTGCAGTGGCAGAGGATGTGAAGCGCATAGGTGTGGAAGTAAATGGTGGGTGGTGTACAGAGGAGAAGCAGCTGGGAGTAGGCAAAGGTAGATGGTGACAGTGGTTTAGACCCTGGCCCAGAAACAGTTAACTGTGCCTCAGCTGAAAATGGAGGCAGGAATGCCCAAGCTAATGACTCCTGATATATCCAAGCTGGTTTTGTGCATACCCACTTGGATTTGCCCGGTGGGCAGTGCTGGCCTTGGGCTGGCTCCCTGCATCCTGCTGTGCTGAGCCCTCTTCCACCTGTGACCCTGAGGAGGACAGTTCAGAGATCCTTGAGTTGATCCACATGGACCTGCTCAGCCTTGCAAAGTCAAGTATGTCCTGATGTTCTATCAGTTCAGCTACCAAACTGCTCTCTGGAGGGGAAGAGAATGGCACCTATGCCTGTAGGAGTTGGTTGTCCTTAACCTCAAGTAACCCAGAATTTCATCAGGATCAAGATCAGTAGTCTATAACCTCACATTTAAAGAAATAACTTCTTTGTGAGTTTTTATAATAAAAAAAAGAAAATAAGGGTTATGTATTTGGCAAGTTTTGAAACACAGAATCAGTGCATTTACCTGAGCAATGAGGCCTCAGCACACATATCTCTTATTTCAGTTATTTGTTTTGTTCAATCCCTTGTGAAAAGGGCCTTAATCTGTGACCAAACATACAGCAGTATATTTATGTCCTTCAGCTTTCTCTCCATGTAGCAGTCAGTCATTTTGTCTTGGGCAGCCTGTGCCTGTGGAAGATGGCTGAATTCTCTGTCTTGACATGAATGCAAACGTCCTTTCGCAGAGCTCCCTCTGGGAATGTGCACAGTAATATCACAACACGAACTCGCCTGAAGTCAGAGACATTTACAGTCACTGCCTGTGGGGACAGAGGAGACAGCGAGGGTGTCCTGACAAATACTGTACTAGCCTTTTGTCGTTATCCTTTCGCAGGACAAGTGTGGCACAAGGGATTACAGAGTCAATGGCTAGTTCCTATTTAAATACCAAATGTATTTAGAGTGAGTCCCATGATGATGGGAATCAATCACCAGCTAATGCTTTAACTGGCTCAGCCAGCACTTAGAAATATGTACAGTCATAGAAGTAGTGTTTAAAATAAAAGTAATGTTTAAAATAAAATGAAAGTGACATGTTAAGGAGACATCACATAGAAGTGAGAGGTAATGCAGACAAATACTGAAAGATTTTAATACCTACAGTACAGGGTAGAGACACTTTTTTAAAAAATAATCAAAGGATTTAAAGAGTAAGATATTGTCCTTTTTTAGGGACTATGCATTTTCTGTTGTGAATTGGAAAGCATTATTCATAACAAGTTAGTATAGTGTTTTTGTGATTTGCCAGTATGACAGCTCAGGTTTGTAAAGCTACTTCAGGCTGTTGTCTTCACATCAAGTGATTTGCCAGAGAGAAGCTGGCAGCTGATGCTCTTTCATTTTTATGGGATTTGATCAAATACTCATACATTCATTAAAGTTTTTTGTGATAATGTTTTAATTATATTCTTGGTCCCATTCAAATTGCTTTTTGCTCATACAAACAGCAATGCCATAAAGTTCTTTGTAGTCTCTGCAGCCTCACAGTCTGACTGAAGTGCTTTTCCTTGAGGACTGAAGTGTGGTCTTCTACTGCAATTCTGTTTTACCTCATTTGAATCCTGACTTTCATATGGGACAAGGGGTATTTCTGCACCAGATAGAAAATCTCTATTGGTTACTCCTTGCTTAACATTTATTACTCTCCAGGTTGGTTTCTAAGCAAAAACAAGCTACCACATGTCTGCGTTTTTCAGGATCAGTCCTCACTTCCTATTTCAAAAATTTGTCCAGGTAGACCGGAAAAACAAGGAGCAAGTACTGAAGCTAATGGTGCTCAGTATAGTCTGAGATCTGTTTTTTTATTCAGCAAATGTTTGTAAATAATTAATGTTTTCTTTGAAACAAGAACCTGCTCACTGATGTTATGCAAAAAAAGAGAAAACCAAACCATGCTACCTGTTTACAATAAATAGTTCTTATAAAGACTATATAAAGGCTTATAAAGACTCTTATAAAGGTGGTCCTTTCCAGAAGTGAGTTCAAGTATTCCCTAAATCTCTCAGGATCTAGTATACAGGCATAAAATTTAAACAATTGTATTCTGAGAAAAGCATCTCAATTTATAAAAAACAACGGCTTACAAATTTACTACGCAAAAAATTATGTGTGGTAAATTTTATTTTTCCTCGGGCATATTTTGAAATTTACAGGGTTTGGAAGCTTAAGAAAATACTTGACATATGTTTCAAAATGGGATGGGTTTGTGCCTGTATATAGTTCTGTTTATTTGTCTCATGGCAAGAAAAGTCTTTTACTCAACAGTGTTAGAATCAGGCCATACTGTATTTTAGATCTAGTATATCTCTTTATCAGGAGTCTGTTCTTAAATCTATATTTTACGCTTTCCCATGCTCCAGTCACTGCAACCATAATGAGTAAATGCTGTAGCTTTCAGTTCTTACCTCTGGGACGAATAATAAGAAAACTCTCAAACAGATGGAGTGGGCTTTCTCATACATGTTATCCATTAATGTCAAACAACAAGCTATAGAAAATGTTTCTATTACACAGGTGAAAAGAAGATAATAATATCACCTGTTTTCAATAGTGTCTACATTCACACAGTTTAAATTTCACTTTGTCCCTGTGCCTTACATTACCTATTGGCTCTTATCTAGACGTTAAAAGGTGCTGAGCCCATGGGAAATCGTAGACACAATGACTTAAAAGGAATTTAGGCCATGTGAGTATAGGCCTATCTATATTATATACATACTGGAGACCCAATATTCTCCTTCCCTGCAATTCTGAGGAGGCAGTATTTCTTGTTTTGTGAGATGGAATTACCATTTTACAGTATTAAGAGCTTGATCCTACATAGCCACTGGCATAACTTCAGTGATGTCGCGTAGTTTAGGGCAGCCAAAGGTTTTCAGTTCAACTTGGCGGTTGTTGAACAAAGCAATACTGTGTCAGGTTATTCAATACCACTTTCTGTACTTTTGACACCTATGCACGTAGTTTGCAACCCACTTGATTTTGGTGTTCAATCAGTAGCTAGACWATTTTATTTTAACATTTATGAGTATGGATTCAAAATATCATTGTTTCAATACCTCTGTAGAAATTAATAACAGACACTTTTACTAAGCAGTTCACCCCTGCATATCTGAGTGTTCTTTCATTGTGTTTATTTTAGACATGCAAATTTGGAAAGATGAAAATATTTTAACTGCCCTGTAGTTAAATTGATGGTCAAATATGCTGCCCTTTGACAAGCTTTCTGACTTAGATGAAACATTACCTGGGTTCATTACCACAAGGCTTCTTAACGTTATCAAATACGTTAAGACTCATTAATTCTGGTGATGATTAGATAAAGTAGGAGTAGCAATTAAAGTGTATATTTAAAAGCACTTTAGAACAAATCCACTTGCAGTGGTACTTCTCATTTTGTACTTTGGAACACTTTGCAATAGAAAGGAACCTCTTAATCTAAAGGAATTGTGATCCAGTTTTAAACATATCATCATTTTGATGGATCGTCCTTAACCACACAATATATTACTGCAGTGGGTAAATTCGCAAGAGCCAGGGTTAATGAAACTGCATGGGTTTCAAATCTGTCAAAACAGGCCGCCTGAGAGACTGGCTTATGCCTTTGTTCTTAATGAATACCACAACAAAAAGCATTCCTGTGGGCTTTTTCTTTTTTTGACTAAACATGCTTAACAGTTAGTTAACATGAAAAGACCTTCCTGCTTTCTTGTGGTATTTCCTGGTAGGGGTCTTTTTCATAGTGTGTGCTTATTCATGAAACTTTGCACTGAAAATACTGAAGAAAGAGATACTTCTAAAAAAAAACAAAAAACAAAAAACAAAAAACATTTTCTTATGGTAGCTACAGATGTAAATAATATATGTCTGTCTTTTGGAAATTCCATAAGACAGAACTTTCTTGTGTTACAAAATGGAGTGTGAGACTCAGAGACAGAATAATTTAGAGTAGGAAGACAAAGAAACTGAGAAGCTCAGAGCATGAGAAACAAAAAACCACTTTTCCTGAAGTTCAGAACAGTCTCTCTGTATATGATTAATATGGTGGTTATTATTATTAAATATTAATAGAGTAGCAAAAAACCACAGTGAAAAATATGCTGAAAAAAGTGGGGTTTTTCCTTCTCCTTTTTATTGTCAGTCTGTTTCTTCCTTATGCTGATATTATAGTTAATGATCAGGTAGATTTTTAGTCATACCCAACTAATTCTCTCATCTAAATCTCAAAACATGGTTTGTTTGGTGTTTTTTTTTACCATTAGATAACTTTTGATCATACATATATTCTTGGGAAACTCCTGTGTATCACACTACCTATCACAGTACCCCCAAAAGAATTCTGTTCTTGTAGGGTAGGATACCGAAGCTTCTGAGGAAATTATTTCTGAACCTGCAAAACTCATAAACTACAGAGCTGTTCTGCCCCATAGAAGATAAAGTAGGTTCTCTGGAGCACTGTTGCCAACATTTCTACTTTTCAACTGATATTGGTTTCTAATAGTTTTTTGGGGTTTTTTTGTTGTTGTTGTTGTTGTTGTTGTTTTTTTTTTTTTTTTTTTTTTTTAAGATGCAATAAAAAGATAAAACTTTGGAAAAGTGCAAGTGAAGCCTTATCGCTGGGAAAGCGTTGACTGTCTGAGATAATTTTATCATTGCTAAGTTCCCAGAACATCTCAGTAAAGAAGGGGACTGGAAAAAGTTATTACAATAATGAAATACTGTCCTTGTAGTCAAAGTACTGAATAAAAGTTCATCTAAGTTGTTGGAATGATTGCAAAGGTGTTGTAGAGGGCAATAAGGTCTCCCCTGAGCCTCCTCTTCTCCAGACTAAACAGTCCCAGCTCCCTCAGCCGCTCCTCGTAAGACTTGCTCTCCAGACCCTTCACCAGCTTCGTTGCCCTTCTCTGGACACGC